>VZSZ01012225.1:0-19901 GCA_013398815.1 Ibidorhyncha struthersii
GTGCTCGTTTCCAGCTTTATATTCCCAGCCTTTCCCAGTTTGGTCGCTCTATCCGTCCAGTGTCCCCTCACAGCCCTGCCATCCACCGATTTGTCTAATCCCTTTTTATACTCTTGGAAAGGGCACCTAATTACAGCACCTCCGTGTCCTCAGAGTCTCCCCAAAGTACCCTGAGTCAGTCACCGATGTACTCCCCGGCGCGCAGGGTACCACGTCCTGCTCCCTCCCCAAAAGCCGCTCTCTCCGGCACTCTCCGCGCCCTGACTTGCTCCTGACTTCAGGGCGAGGGGATGCAGAGTCGCCCCATGACCCATCGCCTGGCCCTGCGCTTCGCCGCGCGGGTGCAAAGCCAGTCACCCGCTCGCAGCAATATAAAACGAGACCGGAAACACAGGGCGGTGACAAAGCGGGTTCCCCCCAACCCCAAACTGGCTGGTGACCCCCGGAGGCGCAGAGCCCGGCAAAGCAACCCAGCGGCTGCTTCTGCAGAGCGGTGTGTAAGCGAGCGAAGCCATCCCAGGGCTACGGGGACCTGCGGCACTGTGCCCTCGCGGGAAGCGTCTTTCATTTAAATTACCCTTTTCAGCACAGCAGGATTCAGGGTCTCGAACAGGGAGCAAACCTCACACTGCTCGCGGTCCTCCACAAACCAGGAGACATCGACACGTGGGGATTATTCCTCCTCCACCCTCCCTGCACTCCCGAGGAGGTTAATAGTGTGTAAGACCCAGGGTTTGCATGGGCCTCTCTTCAAATACTTAAAAGCTACTGTTCACGTCGCGGGGAGGTCAGCGGCTCTTTAAATCATCATCGCTGGGATTACTTCCCTTACAGGCTCCTCTGCAGTTTGTAATTCATTTGAGCTGCTATTTAGCAGCAGAGCCGCTCGTTTCCACGGCAAGGAAGCGAGCGCAGAGGCTTATAGGAAGCTTTCTATTAAAAATTCATCGCAAACTCTGCCTCAGACCTCTCAGGAGCACGGCGCTCAGTAGGGCCATGCGGGCGTCTGGATCTATTTTGTAGTTAAGGGAAGGGGATCTGAGAGCAGCACGCAGGGAGGGAGCGTGCTATTCATTCATAAATCAAACAACAGATGCTGGGTCCAATGGGGTGCACGATGGTGACAATTTTTAACCCCTGAGTGTCACCGCTAAAACGGGCTCCCCCGGGGCAATTGCGGGCGCTGCAGGCAGAGGTTCCTGCGGGAGGAAGCCGCGGGGCTCGGGGGAAGAAATAAGGGGAAATTGGGGAGGAGGAGTGTGTGTGGGGGGGGGGGAAAAGGCAGTGGCTGCCCCCACCATAAATCAGGGGGAAGGCTGCGCTTGGGCGAGGGACCAGCTGCGAGATCGGCCTGTTGACGACTCCAGCAGTGCTGCACCGGGCTCTGTTCGGCGACCGCTGCGCCCCAGGGTTGGGCGATACCCACAGGGGGGGAAACCCCACTCAGCACCCGCTTCCAGGGCCAGGGCCGCAGCTTGACACCAACTCCTGAGCCGGGGTGTCCGTTAACCCCATGGCAGCCACGGCTGCCCAAATTCACCTCGCTGTCTGCGTACGCAGCCCCGGCACCCCGGTTCCTTGCGTGGGGCAGCAAGAGGAGGAGGAGGAGGAAGACTTTAGCAGGAGTTTCAGATCCTGGCGTGCAATGCTCGCACCAGGGAAAATCAGTATGGGATTCCCACCTGGTTACCTGGGGCCAGGTGTCATTCACCATCATTTGAACGACCGGAAAAGGCCACGGCCGGAGAAGTGGTCGTTGACTCTCCTTACAGCTTCTGGGCTTGCCTGTCCTCCCAGTTCTCCCCATCTTATACCAGTGCATTTTATTACCAATCCTCACTTCAATCGGCATCCCCAGGGAGACACTCCACACGCGTGTGCACCCACACACCCATCCTCGGCCACTCGGGGACCAGAGGGGTGAGCCCCAAGCGCACGCGCCGGGGTGAACGAGGAGGGATGCTGCTGCTGCCGGGGCATTTCTCGCCTCTCTAAAGAGCGCGCGAGGGGAGCCAGGACCCACCGCTCCCCCGGCACCAGCGCTTGGCGGGCACCCTGCGCTCCGGGCGTAGCGCAGATACTCGAGCGCCGACGGGATGAGACGGGGTTTTCAAAAGTTGCGAAGTGACTTAGGAGCACGAGTGCGATTGACGTGAATCCTGCGGTTCTGAAGTCACGAAAGTGCCATTCTTCATTGTTCGGGACCGCGATTCTCCTCTCCCCACAACGGCCCGACAATGAGGAGCATGTTCAGGGCTCACATCCTCTGTGCTATTGATAGCACCGCCGAGCTTTTTGGAGCGTGGGTCCCATCTGCCACTTCCACTCCTTTTTAAAAGATCCTAATGACTGTCAGATCCTTTTAGTTCTTAATTAATTTCAGAGTTCAACTGCAAATAGGAAACAAGGCAGCTTTTGCCCTTACGCATATGAATATTACTGTTCCATTTAATGTGGTTACGGGTGGAATGCTGTTATTCATTCCTGCCTGCAATAAAAGCCACATGTTTTTAAAACTTTGCACTTGAAAAAACTTTTAGGAAAGAAATCAAGTATGTTTTGTATGCATGGCATGAGATAAAAACTAGTCATAAATATTCAAAGAACAGTTAGAGCTTTATGCTTGATTTAAACAAGTGAACAGAGAAGTACGACGGTTGAAGTAAGTGGAGAATGAAAGCCCAATGCTCCTTTAAGAATGTGCTTATGCAGAGAAAAAGAACTATTCATGCAAAGGTTATGGAGCACCTAAGGACATCCCATCTCCTCCAAAAATGCCCAAAGGTGGATAACACAACTGGAAACATTGGGCTTTGTTCAGAACTATTCAAGTTCATGGGACTTTCTCTCTCTTTGGGGGTTTTGGAGGAGATTTCGAGGGGCGCGATGCCTCGTGCCAGACCCTCTGGGGAATGAGGACTCTTCTTGCAGGGAGACATCTCCAATGTGTCCATTCCCCACGTTGGAAGTCAGGTGGATGAAGCCATGCTGAGCGTTTCACGGGACACCTGGGACCTCTGGACAGACGTTCCCTGGAGCCCCTGGAGCCCGGCACAGCCAAAACCCTGAGGGAAGGGACTGAGCGCCGGGTCCCCAGGCAGTGCCCATCCCACGGAGCCCGGGGCCGTGCCGAGCCCTTCAAAACCCAAAACGCGACAGGGGGAGAAACAAAAAAAAATTCCAAAGGAAAGAAAAAGGGGAAATGTCTGGATGGTGGAAAGAGGAACCGAAAGGCACATGATGACGAGAAAAGTACACAGGGTGGATGCAGAAAAACACGATATGATTTCTAATTTCGAGGAGAGGCGCTCGGAGGAGCTGCTCTCACGGAAGGGCTCCCAGGCAGAGTGCCGGGGCGCAGGGAAATCCTCCTGCACGTGCTGAGCAAAGCACTCTTGCAACACAAAAAGGCTGCAGAAAGCCATTTCTTGCCTCAGAAAATAGCCGTGCATTGGCAAAGCTGCCCCATCGCTCATCCCCATCCCGGTTGGGGTGGGAAAATCGCTCTCCTGTCCCCGTACGGTGGGCGAATGTGCGATGGGGTTTCCTAAAGAGCATTTTGCCCTGCTGTTCCCGACTGCTTGGCCCAAAATGTTGGGGTGATGCTGAGTATGACACGGCTGCTCAGTGCTCCCGTGCTGTGCCGAGGTTTGCAGGGCAGCAGGGAGCCTGCAGGCACCCCTGGGGAGGCGTCTCGCATCCACACACCGAACCAGGGGCCGGGGCACGTGCCCGAGCCCTGGCGGGGTGAAGCGGGGCTGCGCGGGGCTCCGGCTGCCGAGCGATGCCTTTGGGGAAGTCAAACGTGAAGACAGAGAAAGTGAACGCTGGGAACCGCTCACGTTCCTGCGCGCTCGCCTGCCTCCCTGCGAAGGGCACCTGGCCGTCGGCAAACCTCAGCCAAAGCTTTAGCAGCATCATGGGTGCCGTGTCTGCAAATACCCCTCGGACGTGGGGGCAGAAATGGGGGTTCCCCCCCCCAGGAGGGCAGGAGGGGGCTGGCAGCTGCCTGCGACAGGCGCTGGCGTCAGACAGGGAACTCCAATTTCCCTTTTGGTCTGATAGAGCATCTTAGGGTCACGTCTCAGCAAAAGCAGCTTTACAGGCAAGTGCAAACACACCGTAAATGTTTGATTTCCCTGTGGGAAATCAGCATCGCAAAGCGAACCCAGCCTGGTCACCCTGAGGGCACCCCGTTGATTCCAGAGCCCCGGCACGCCGTGGTGGCCGGTGGTGACACCGACGCGGGCATCTCCTCCGCTCCTGCCTCAGCCCTGATGCTTTCCCCATCTTCCCCCCGAGGTGGTTACCCCGTTTCTCTTGCCTGGGCTGAGCCCCGGCGGAGGCAGAGCCGGCGGGTTGGGAGGGAGGCAGATCACAGGAGGCGCTTTATAAATGCGTGGTTTATAAATGTGCCTAATCCAGCAGCTTTCATCCACGCGAGGGTTTTCCCCACCTGTCTGCAGGCAGATGAGCTTTGCAGAGCAGTGCCAGCGCAGGGTGGCTGATAGCTGTTCTCCGGCAAGAGGACGGTTTGGCAAAGCCCCCCAAAACTGGTATTTAAAGGGAGGGGTCAGGGATGGAAAGAACGGGAGCGACTGGAGCAATGGAGCCCGACAAAGCTGCGAGGTCTGCACCGAGCGGCATCGCGTACGGCTGGAGAAATGCGAACAGGAGGCTGGCGGTGCGTTTCTCCGGCCCGTTGCGATGCTGCTTGGCCTGGAGCGGGAGCAAACGGTCGGCGACGCACAGCTTGCCCGCAGGCAGCTGCCTGCTCAGCCCCGCGGGCAGGTCCTGCATCTCTGCACTCAGCCGTCACCCCAGCTCCACCTTACTCGGGTTGCTCCTCAAGTGGGTTGCCCATGAAATCATCGGCGCACACAGCTCGTTAACTCTGCCTTATAGCTCAAGGCAGAAGACACAGGTGAGGTTCGGGCCGGCCGGCAGCCCTTCTGCAGCGCCAGTGCCAGGATCGCGCCCCAAACGTTTCTGTCAATGCAACACATCGGCCCTTTTCCACAAAACATGAGGTCCTGGGCAAGGACCAGCTCTTGCCATGAGGGGTGTTTATCATCCCTCCGTGACCAGTCCCTGATTTCTGCCATCTCCGCCAGGCTCCGTGGCAATCCGCAGGAGAAACAGTGAAGAACCTCCAGCGGCGGCATGGAGCAACCTCAAACTCTGCCGTCAACGACTCTCCTACAGTAAAGTAATTCTGAGAAAACCAGCCTCTGGTTCCAGTTGCAAATTGTCCTGCAGGCCCGCACCATTTTTTCCAGGTTCGTTTGCCTTTTGCAATTATTCACTACTTTCACTTCTACGAATAGCTCCGGGCACTGCTATTTTGCGGCAGGGCTGCGGTTGGGCCGCTTTGACTAGATGGGCTCTGGGCTGTGTTGCTTCTGCTCCTTCCTCGGATTATTTTTTTTCCTGGTGCAAACGTTTGCTTTCATATTTGCCCTTCCGTAAAGACTCTCGTCGATGCGGGTTTGCCCGACACCCCCGACCAATAAGTCTGGTGGTTGAAGAGTATCTCCAGAAAACAAACCCCCGAGGGGGTTCAGCCCGCGAATTCACCCGGCACTTACACATCCCTTCAGGCACAGAACAAACCCCCGACTTGGAGGAATTAGTCACAGGCTAAAAACGACGCAGAAGGTACTTTTCTGGTTTCTGGCTATGAACGCAGACAAATCAAACGCGATGTTATTTAGGAACTGCTGTTAAGTCACTGTTTGCTCCTCATCCATCTCCAGCAGCTCGGAAGGGGAACCGTGCCCGCTCGCCTCCATCAAACCCCCGGCCCTGCGCTCATCAGCGTGGGATTTTTTTTTATTTTTCTTTTTTTTTTGCAAAAGTTTCTTCTAAAAGTCCGTCTGCGAGCAGGAGGTGCCTGTCTGCCGGGGTCAGCTGGCTGACACCACGAGCGGGCTCCTCGCCCCAGCCCAGACGGCAGCCCGGGAAGTTGGAGCGCTTCAGCAGCAGGTTGGGGCTGGAGAGGAGAGAAATGGAGAACTTGCCCAGACAAAACGGTAGCGGCTTTCGGTCTCGCACGAGCAGCCAGCTCTGCGGGGAGAGAGGGGATCTTATCTGCGAAACACAACCTCAGCTGTGTCCCAGGGTCTGAGCCGCTCCGCACCTGCCTGACCCTCCAAAACTGGTGGTTTTGGAGAATGTTTTCACGTTTTCTCCTCCAGCCGAGCGGCGGGCCCTCGCTGGCAGGAGGCACGGGCTCCAGGCGCAGGCATTGGCGAGGCAAGCAAGATGGCTGGGTTCAATCCGCAGCTCCGCCGCAGCCTTCCCCAAGGACCCCCACCACACGTGGGGGCTCTCCGGCAAGGTTCCCCCATCTCCCACCTCTCGGCCACAGCAAACCCCCTGTGCCAGACCCCACCATGCAACACAGTCCCGGCACCACGTGCGCATCCCACCTCTGGCACCGAGGAGCCCCCGATTTCAACCGGCCCCCGCCTGACGTGATATTAACCCAAGGAAAGCCCCCGAGCCCCGGCAGGCTCCCGCTCGCGGTCCTGGCATTTCAAGACACAACAGGGATGAGCCCATCCTGCTGCCAGCGAGCGCTCCCCGCTTCCGTCGGTGTCAGCGGGACTCCAGCGGGTTGGCTTTCAGCAGGATCGGGGTCTTTTCACCTCCCAGCGGTGAGGGTCGGCTTCGCTCGCCCGCTGGACGGCGGCGGTGGAAGTGCGGAGCTAGGCGGGAATGGGAGGTGGGATGTCTGCGGTGGAAGTTTGGGGAGATAAGCCGTGACTTCCCCATCGCGGGAGCATATCGCAACGCCCCTGATCTCATCAGACGCGGTGAGGGTATTTCATCTCCTCCGACACGGGGTGGGACGGTCAGACCGACCACCCGAGCAATGAATCCTGCAGAGCGTTGGGTTAAACGGTGCCAGCTGGCTGTTGAGGTAGAAAGAGGCTGGAAACAACTAAAAGATGCCATTTTAAGGGCTTGGTAATCCACCTCTTACACCAAAGCGTGTGTTGACTTTCCAGGCGGCGCAGGAGGAATCCCAGCGCTGCCGGTCCCGTTTAACCCCCACCCTGCTCCCACCGCAGCCAGGACGGAGCCGGCATCGTAGGTGACCTGCTTATCCCACCACAGACCCAAAGCTCTGACTTCATGGGTGCCAATCCCTCCCACCATTGCAGATCCAACATTTTTTGTGGTCTCCTTTCATCACCGTTAACCAACCCCATTTGTCTTCTGCCCAGCCAGATCCAACCCCAGCAGGTACAGCCACGTTTCTCCAGGACGATGTCCCGTCCGGCTGGGGCTAGCTGGACAAAACAAACCCTGGAGGATGGATAGTTACATGCTTCTAGTAAATATGAGCACTTTTTTGCATTTTAATAATATGCTATACTGCTGTCTCAGAGTAAATGAAGATGAACTCTGAGCAGGAACGAGCCTCTGCAAATGACAGGAGAACAATGAGCGTTGGTGGTGCCAGCCAGAACAGTCCGCGTTTGAAAGAGTTAACCAAAGCGGGGACTGATCAGGAACTATCTCGTTTCGTCTGTTATCCCACTGACCTCTGTCTGAGGGAGGAAGGTGGTGGGGAGAATTGCAGGATGAACTCAGCTCAGGGCTGAGCTGCGCCGGTGGCGGCTCCCAGCAACACCCTGACACACACTGAGGTCCCACCAGCGCCAGCTCCACCGCGAAACGCCTCCATGATCCCGCCCCAAACTCAACCCTTCCTACAACTGACCAAAAGTCCCCAAAACAACACGAGAAAGCAAACGGTGATGGATTTTGGCAGCCCAAGAACTGGTCAAGCCCCTGCTTGCAATCACAGGGTTGCCACGCTTGGTGGGAAAGCAGAGCTACCAGGGAGCAGAAATGTGATATTTTGGGGAAAAATCCAAGCGGAGTGAAGCTCTGCGCCCAGCTCGAGGCGCAAAAACAAACACACGGCACTAACGTGGTGGAAGTTTGGGTCCCAAAGGCTTTGCCGCTTAGAGGTCCCTATTAGCGGCAGAGGTAGGGGAGGTTTCGAGCACGTTCATGGGATCCGACGCCCGCGGGGGACGGGGCCGAGACACCGGTGGGTGTCCCACCACCCTGCTGAGGGCCGAGGAGCCGGGGCTGCGACCACTCCTCCCGGCCTGGCAGCTTTGCTGAGGTTTATAGAAAAAAATAAAAAGCGGTGGGCTCGCTCATTCGGCGAGATTTTCCAAACCCACCCAGGGCTAATATAAAAAGGTGTTTAATTACAGGGTTCGAGGCAACCGGGCACAAAAGCGGCCAGTAAAATGCAGCGTGGTTGCAAAGGAGCTGCAGAACAAGGGCTTAATTTCGGAACTGATTTATTCTTTACGTTCTCTGGCCGGCACTTTCTCTCTCCTAATGAGGGAAAACAGCACAGCCTGTCGCAAATCCCCGCTAAGTAGTTTATTCCTGACTTCAAGTCACTGAAATAACCGCACCGTGCCCTGTCTTTAAATTATCTCCATGCGTATGCTTCCAGTTTAAAGGGAAACGGCGCAGCCCGTGTCTGGCATTTAATGCCTGCCAGGCTGTGAAGAAACAGCCTCATCGGCTTTTCCACGCACCCCGCTCCCAGCTCCAGCACCTTCTTCCCACTCGCTCGCACCCGCCGCCGCCGAGCGTGGGATGCGGGGAGCGATATTCCTTTAAATATTTTGTGAGCGATTCGAACAGGCGTGGAAGTAGGCATTTTTAGCAGCAGTTTTTAGTATTTGTAATTGAGTGTAGCTTCCTCCCCAGCTTTTTGGCTTCTCTTTGGGAGAGGAATCGAGCTACAGCTGAGGATATTCCTGTAACAGCCCCGCCAGCGGCAGCGGCTGGACGGGAGGCGTGCGCGGGCTGCCTTGCTGGTTAGGGAACGTGCCGCTCCTGGGAATAGCCCACGTGCTCGCTCCAGAGATCAGAAAGCCACCGCTCCAGTCGCTTGCTGAGGTTTTTCCTCCAAAACCCCTCCCCTTCGTTGCAAAGTCAATGTCAATGCATGAACCACCAGCTGCAAGAGAAGCGCTGTTTAAGCAGCACCCATCTAACGGACACACGGACTCCGTGCGGCCGGCTCCGTCCTGGGATGCCGGTGCTGCATCCCGAGCAAGGCAGAAAACCTCTAGCGAAGCCTCAACTGAGGTTCATTAACATAATGAGCATCTTTTAACGACCAGCTCAGCCCATCCTGCAATCACGGACACCGGCGTGCTCTCCATCAGCACGCAGAGAGTTTGCGACACCCTTTCTCTGTCTGTCTGTCTGTCCCCGTGCCAGACTGAGCCCTGGCTGGGGCCCAGGAGGCGCAGAGGGTGCGAGAAGCCAGGGCAGACTTTGGTCCAGGGTTGCGCCGCTAACATCATTCCTGCCATTTTGTTTCGATTTTTTTTAGAAGCTATTTTAACAAAAACCATGCTGCCTTGTGAAATCACATCCCAATATAGCTGCCGTAAACACACACACACACAGCGACTGAAAAAACCCAAAGCAGCCCCGAAACCCTAAATCCCATCATTACCGGAAGAAAAGACCCTTGGAAGGTGCCTCCTCCCGGCTGGGCTCCCCGTGGCTTCCCCGCGCCGACAGCTCCTGGTTACGAGGTCAAACCCCACCACGATGCCAAAAGCACCGGGGAAACCTCAGCGAGGGCGGTGGGTGTCCCGGACCCCGGTGGGTGGGGCTGGGGGGGGGATGTGTGGCCGGTGCTGGCGGTGATTTAGGGTACCGCTAGCACATCCCTCGCCAACCGCTGCCCCGAATCGCGGTCGCAAAGCTGCTGGCACCTCGGGGACATGAACCCCTTGTGGCACGCTCCTTGCCGGGGTGATGGGACCATCCAGGGTGGCAGGAGGTCCTGTCCCAGCCATCACGGGCAGGGCTGCATCTCCCCAAGTGGAAATACAAACCCAGGAGCCTCTTACCCCTCCATCCAGGATCCTTCCACGCCAGAGGCAAAGGTCAGGTCTCTACAGGACCCTCTTACACGACAGAGATTGTTGAAAAAAAGCCCATNTGGTTGTTTTTATATTTTATTTTACAATAGCTTGAGTAATACATTCCTCATGTTCCAAATGCACTCGCTGCTTCCAGTGGGAATGGAAAATCATTGTTTCTTTTTATTTTCCCTTTTCTTTTTCTTTTTAATATGTTTATGTTATGGAAAATACCCCCAGATTGCAGACGCGTCGGCTGTCCCACTTTCTTGGGAAAAAAAAAAAAATTTAAATAAGAAAAAAAAAAATTAAAGCATTTTTAGGAAGGCAAGAGCTGAGGAGGAGGAGGATAATGTTGCGGTCAAAGGCTGCGCCTGGCACCCCGCAGACCAGCTTGGGTGTTGCTTTAGGCTGTCAGTGCATCGTGGCGTCACGACGGTCCGTACAGCGCCTGACGCGCTGGGGCCGCATCCTGCCCTCTCAGAAGCAGCCGAGGCGGGATGCCAGTGCCCTGCGGGGGAGGTGGGTGCTCCCTCTCCCCCATTCCCACACGCCCTTCTCCGACGAGGGGTGCCCAGAAGGGAGCTGCTTCCCCGGGGATGCTTCTGCGAAGGGCTTTGCCATCCCCACCAGCCGGGAAACCGCATCCGCCGCCGGCATGGTGGCAAAGGGAAGAGGCAGAAATGGGGGGAAATAGGGAGAAATTTTACTGGACAAGGCAGGGAGCAGCAGCAGGTCCGGAGGGTGGAAGAAGATTTGTGTTTGCAACCAAAGAGGCTGACACATCCACGGTTTCGGCCGGCACTAACACCAGGGATGCTCCCCGAGCTCCAGCAAATGTCCACAGCATCTATATAACAGGGGGGACCAAACCCGGTGCACCCCAACACCCCTAATAACACAGCGCACATCCCCACCCCAAAAACAATCTCTTCCTTCGCCTGTCCGCTCCCTCCTCCATCCCCCGCAGCGGTGCACTGCAACTCCCCGTCCCACAAGACGGGCAGCCTCGGTTCCGGAGCGGTGTCGGCAGGAGCCGGCCAGCAGCACGGGGGGGTCTTGCCTCGCCCACGCTCACCACGGGCTCCGCAGAGAGCCCACGGCAGTCACTTTGGTTATAGCGGTGACGGGGCAAGGACAAGAACAGAAGGTACAGGCTGCTGGGATCTCTGGGATGAAAGCGTGCGGATTCAGCCCCAGCCTTTGCGCCAGCTCCGTCCCCGGCACATCAAGGGTGAAGCCCCGGAGCCAAGAAAAATGAAAGTGCGATGGGATGTCCTGGGGCAGAGCTCAGCCCTCTGCATCCACACCTAACGCGCATCACCCCTGCAGCGACAATTTGTTCCCATCCTGGACATACCCAGGAGAAGAGTCGGGTGCAGCGGCACCCTGCAGCCGGGGGGAGAGGGGATGCGCATCCTCCGGGCTGAGCCCCGAGCCCCCCTTGGCAGCCCCAGGGCCACTGGAGACCTCCCGGCAGGTTTTGCCATGCTCTCCCCTCCCTTGCTCAGACGTGTTTGGGGAGTATTTACGGCGTGGCCCGTGGCTCGGGCTCGTCGCTTCGGATGGGAAGTCGCATTCTTGCTCCTAATGCCGACCATGTGTGGTTCTGAGCCTGCAAACATACGGCTCGTTCTTTGTTTCCCAAACCGTACGCGGCCAAAACAGTGGACCGCAAATGCTGACGACATATCGGAGGAGATCAAGTCGAAGAAATCATCATGAATTAAAGTGCTCAGCAAAGGGGAACGCCACTGTCTCTCTACCCCTATTAGATCATAACAAGGTGATGAGAGACAATGGATTTATACTCGTTCCCACACACACACACACACAAATATATTTAAAAAAAAAAAAAAGAAGAAAAAAAAGACATGCCACCAGTCAGCAGGGTGCCCTTGGAAAAGGCAAAGCCACTGACAGTCAATCAGGAGCCGGCGAGCTCCGAGCGTACAAGCCTTCCCCGGGAGGGGAGGAGGGATGGAGGCAAACCAAATTTCGTGGCCACGTGGTGCTGTGCACCAGGGCCCCGGCACGTGGGCTGCGGCGGCGCTGGGGGTCCCCACACCCCCCTGGGGACCTGGGGGGGCAGAGGGAGGGTTTGCACAGGGGTAGGGAGGTGCAGGGGCTCGGGGTGAGCTGGGTCTGTAGGAGAGCTGTTGGGGGTGCAACGCTCCCGGGCGTGCAAACCTCCGTGGGTATTGCAGTGCTCGTAGGTGTGCGAGCGTTCATGGAGACTGCAATGCTCATGGGCACGCAGACATCTCTGGGGGTGTCCCTCCTCTCCCCAGCACACGGGCTCTGCTGTGCTTTGCCCACCTGCAGACAGATAACGTGCCCGGCTGCGGGCAGGGATGGTCCCTGTGCCCCCCACCCCAGTGTCGGAGCACCGCAGAGCCTGGTGTGATGCGCTGTCGTCGTGCTGGCAGGGAGCTGAGGTTGGAGGGTGCCCATACGTTAAAAAAAAAAAAAAAAAAAAAAAAAAATCACCTTGGGTTTTACAGGATGGGACAAAACACCTGCCTTCAGGGAAACACGACGGCAAAGCTCGGTGACACCGTCACACATGCGCGGTGTGACCTGGTGCCTGCTCACCCAGCCTCCGCTGGAGGCATCGCCCAGAGCACGGCGTGGAGAGAAGAGGAGAAAATGACCTGAAATACTGTCAGGGTTACAGTTTTCTGTGGTCAGGAAGAAACACAGATATCCATTAAAAGGAAGTTTTCTGAGCGGGAATCCTGCGGTGGCCAGTTACGGGAAGGGTGGAAAAAGAAACCTCTGCTTGGGGTGAGCCGGGGCCATCACCTCCGTTCCGGCAGGGAAGGAAAGCCACCGGTGACATGGCGGTGCAGCAAGGAGACGCACTGCGCCAGGGCACAGCTGGAGCACCGGGGCAGCTTCTCTGCGCCCCGGGATGCACCGGCCCCGGCGGCAGCCCCAGCCCACAGCCCCCGACACAGCAGTTGTGAAACTCTGACTAATCCACCCTCACGGCAAACTGGGGAAAGGCACGGACTCAGCGACCTTCCAGAGAAGAAACAACGGCCGCCCACTGCACCAGGGCAGTCGGCATCACCCACTTTCAGAAGCCAAAGGTGACCGGCACTGGCTCCGCCACCGCAGGGTCTCCTCCTGCTCCTCCTCCAGCATCTACCGAGGCAGGTCTGGGACCAGGAGTAGTCAGTTTGTCCATCCGAGCACAGTGTTTCGGGGATGGGGTGGGTTCCCCATGGGACCACGGCCCATTTCTTCCCTTACGGGGTGGATGATGTTCTCAGGGGGATTTCGGATTCCCCCCGGGAAGGCTGCCCTACACCGGACCACAACCCCACTGCCTTCCCTGGGAGCAGAGCAGCTCCGCAGGGACCGTCCAAGTCCCCATGCTCTCCGCTTTAGGGAGAAACCCACCTGTTCATTAGGCTAACGAGGCTCTGAAGGGCCAGCAGGGATCCTCAGTCTCCCCCTGGTTGCACAGACCGCCCAATCCCTTTAGCAAAGTGGAGAAGAAGGTGCAGAGACAGGAGGAAATGTGCGACGATCAGCCGGAGGTGAGGACCCGGAGAGCCCAGGGGAAGCAGCAAAGCAAGGACTAAACCCCAGGGTCAGTCCCAGTCCCTTTAGAGCCGCACTCAGCACCGCATCATGGCCAAAGAGGGCTGAGAGTGTGCCCACATTCGTGCATTTGCAAAATAAAGAGTAGAATTCCCTCCTTGGATGCCAGGACCGAGGCGGTGAGGCGAGGGCAGCTGCCCAAGAGGACACCACCATGATGGGGAAAGAGACCAAAAAAAAGTGATATAACACCGTTTCGTTTTCACTGGGGGGGGGGAGGATGGGTGGACAGTGACGGTTTACGAGCTGTTCCTGCATGGTTTTCGATTTACAAAAACCAAGGGAAAAATGTCAACCATCAGCGACCTGAGCCAGGGAGAGCTGAACAAGCCCAGTGTGGACACCCCGAGCAGAGGAGCCAGCCTGTGCCACCAGCAAGCCTTCGCAGGGCTCACCCCGAGGCAAAATAACTCCCAACCCTCAGCCGAAAGATCCGAGAGCATCCGAGCCACCGACACCTCACTCCTCCCTCGGTGGCCCCATGGAGCATCGCACCCCGTGGCCGTCCCTGCAGGTTTCCACTGAAGACGCAGCGGTGGCTGTTGAGAAACCGGCCCCTGTGGCTGAGGCCCCCCCGCCCCGATAGCCATCGGTAACGAAGAACTGCCTCACGGATGTGACATTTGTGGTTTGATGACTTAGAGGCAACCAGCTGCCACCGGGACAGTGGCTCCGGAGGTCCCAGGAGGTCCCAGCCAGACCCAGGAGCCGAGCGGTGGGGTGCTCGGGTGGAGCAGAAAAAGACACGGTTATTTTTTTCCTCGCAAAAGAAAAAAAAAGAAAAAAAAAAAAGGACAGAAAAGTGTGTGGCAGCCCCACGGAGGAGCGTGGCCGCGGCTCGGTCGGGTCCCACGTGCTGCGCCGGGAGCCCGGGCTGGCACCCACCGTGGGGTTCGGCCGGTGGGAGCAGCAGGGAAGAGTCACCCCAGTTCAGCCCAGTTTGTCTTACAACTTCTGACTGGTCTCTAGGAGAAGTGAGGAGACGCAAAGGTAGCCCCCAGGTCAGGCCGGCGCTGGCCACCAAAAATGGGGTTTATATCCCCAAAACCATCGATTGGAGGCAAATTTATTTCAGTCCCCACCAGGTATTTTACTCGGTTGTGAATCCGGCGTGTGTGAGCGGGGATTGGTGCCGCTCTCCCACGTGGGGCTCCTTTGCCCGCCCCATTGGAAAATGGAAAAATCTCTTTTCTATTAAAAAAAAAAAGCATTTCCAGACTAACTAGTGAATACCTTTGGGATTTTTCGTTTCATTCCTTAAATATTTGCGCAAACAAACACCCATTTTCATGGATGTGCCCAGAAAAGCAAACAAAAACTATGAATGCGGTCGAATCCCCCAAAGCTATGAGGAATTTAAATGAATGTTCGTGAATGTTTTGCAGTACTCACCCAAATCTCGCCAGGCAGGAGAAGACACAGTGAGCTCCTTAAAGAAAACAAGGATTTCTTGTCCTAATACTAACCAAATGTTTCACCATTTGGCCATTTTCCATCCTTGGTGCGATCATTTAATTCTCCCCCATTTAATAAAAAATTATGTCTGAAACAAAGATGTTTATTGCTTTTATGAGTTCCTATTTGTATGGAAATTGCATACAAGACGTGATATTTCTGTTTCTCGCTCTCTTTTTATTTTTAAATGAGCAAGCCCAGTTAAACCCCGGCATTTCTTCATCTGGCTTGCGGAGGGAGAAGTATAGATTAAAAAGAACCATGCAAATGTTTTTTATAAACTTCTCTTATTTCCTTGCCATGGGACTGCCTTTAATTAGCTGCACGGAGTACAAAGGACACATTTATAATGCCACCATCTCCGAGCGGAGGGCGTTAAGATGAACGTGGCTATTTTGCCTGTTCTCCCTGTGCTCCGACACGGTGTACCCATGATGGGGCCAGGGAAGCTGGTGCAAATTCACCCCCCATCCCTACCTGCATCCCCATCCCCGTGCTCATCCCCATCCCCATCTCTGCCCCCTTCTGCTGCAACACCCTCTGCTCAGAAGACGACTCAAAGCCAAGGAGATGTGGTGGTGCAGGTTGACACCACCGATCCGCCTCAAAAGGACACGTAATCTTTTGCGTCCGCAAAAATAGGCCAAAATCGGGTCTGCAGTGACGCGTTTCTGGATGACCTGCTGCATTTTGCTCGCTGGGTAGGGATTTATAATCACCCTCCCCTGATCTGCTGGGGCTCGGTGCGACGTGCCGAGCCACCACTGAGGACCTGGGCCCTTGCGGCCACCATCAGCTCAAGCTTTTGCTCCTGAACGGCGGTGACAAAGTGGGGAAGGGCAAAAGCAAGGGTTTGCAGAGCTCTGCCCGATGCGTTAGCAAGTCCCCAGCTTCTCCCAAAAAAGATCTCGGCACACGCCTGGGAGCCGCGGTCCCGGCAGCTCCAGCCCCGCAGCAGAGGAGTCACGACGAGAGGACGGCAGTTGTGAAATGAAGCTGGGTTCAGTTTTGGGGACCTGAGACCCTGCTGGGAGCTGGGACCGAGCGGAGGAGAAATCTGGGGAGAAGCCACCCCGTCTCGCGAGCAGTGTGCCCGTCCCAAGGCGGCCGCGAGGGATGAGAGCGCCGTGTCCCGGGGTGTGCGGAGAGGCCGGGAAGAGTGGGGTGAACAAATGCATCACCCAACAGAGTTATAGATTCAGCAAAGCACTATACGCAGTTGCCGTTTTCACATTTAGACTATTACATATAAGTAAACATGTAAAATCGTAAGCTTGAATGCAGCCCTAATCTCCCCCAGCCCTTCTCCCCTTGCAAACTGGTTTCTTTTTAGAAGCAATTTCCATTTCTGCAGATTTTTGCGCCCCCTCCCCGGCGCAGCACCTCAGGCTGCACCCCCCCAGCACCCGGCTAACGGCTCAGACAAACACGTCAAATCGACCCCAGCACCGCTCAGCCCCGACCCTTTCCCAGCGCCGCAACCAAAATATACCGCCAAAATAAATTTGGCAGCAAACCACCCACCAAACCCAAACACCCGCGGCGGCCCCGGCGCATCGCAGAAAAACCCCGGCGGGCAGTGGCGAGGAGCGGGGTGCCAGCAAAGCCGCATCAGAACCCACTGCCGCTTTGCTTCCTTGCAAAAAAATGAATAAAATAAATATAAAACCCGACGACGTTTCCTGCCACCAAGGAACGAAAGAGCCCGGTCTGCACTCACCGCGCAGGAAAGCGGAGGAGTAGGTGGCGAAGGAGTCGAAGATGCTGTTGGAAGCCATCCCCCTCGCCCCGTGTCCCGGCTCCCCTGGAGGAGGAAGAGGAGGGATGGGAGAGGCGGCAGCGAGGGAGAGGAAGAGGAAAACCCCGCCGGCAGCCCAGGTAGCCCCGGCTGGCTGGTGGTTCTGTGGTCGGTATGGCAGAGCCGCCGGCTCGGCATCCGCTGGGTGGGAGAGCGGCGTCACCTGATCCGTGGCGTCAACGGGCCGGCGATATCGCTGCGGCGTCGGGGTGTGGGGCTTGGGTGGGTTCCCCCCCCCCCATATTTTTTTTACTAATAACTTTACAGTTTGTAGTTGGTGGCTCATGGGAGGCTAACTCGGACTCGCGGCTGAGTGACAGACAGGAGCGGAGGAGACATTGCTCTTTNTGAGCTGTACACGGCTTTCCGACTCCCAGCTGGGTATGGGGACTGCGTGCCGAGACTGTTTCCATATGTGTAGATGGGTGGTTCTTCTTCACAGGGATTTTATGTGAATTAGTATTAAGCAAAAATATGAAGCACATGCGGCAGAATAAACAGCGCTGGTTGCGAAGGGGGGACCGGGGAAGGTGGGGAGGGCTGGTGAGGAGGAGGAGGAAGAAGGCAGTGGGGATGGCTGACCTCCTGCTTTGCCCGAATAACCGCAGATAATTTTTGTAGGTTTTTTTTTTTTTTTTTTTTTAAGTACAGTGGTGTATATTTCTGTTTTAAACTTCATNGCAAGTTTCCAGGAGCACCTAAAGATGCCACTTCTTCTGGACCGCAGACAGGCCAGCACCCAATGGGTGCTCACGCCTGGAGCAGCAGCCGCCGTCAGACACTGCCTCGCCTGAGGCTGATGGGTTTTCTCATAGAAAATTGCCATTATCACCCTCGGAGAGGAATTTTCCCTAAATGGGAAGAAATGTTGAGTTGAAACATGAGATGATATTTGTCCTTTCCTTTTTTCTCCTCATCAGAAAAAGCAAAGGGAGCTCTCTGATGGAGTAAAACATCCAAGTGCAAACTAAGCCTGAGTGACCGAAACCCGCAGGCAGATAGGACCCAAGGCAGAAGACACTGGCCGTCAGGGCACACAAGTACAATTTCAAGGTATTTGGAGAGTTTGGTGTTCATCGCGCCCTGCTGCTCACCCTGGTCATTCTCCACCGAGTTTTTCAGCCGTCGGATGTTCAGTCGGACATATCCAGATGTTATCAGCTGAGATGTTACAGATTCCTGCAGCATTATTAGAGGCTCGAGAATTAAAAGAAAAAAAAAAAAAAAAGAGAAAGAGAGAGAAAAAGAGCTACTCGTATTTACTGCAGCTGAAAACTGCTTGTTTGCTGCTTTTAAGCAAAGGGGAGGGGGAAAAAGTGGTTTCAGAGAGGTGAAAGGGGCAGAGGTTGTGCTAACACTGGCACAAAAGGAAAGGGAAAAGCAACCCAGCCTGGAAAACACCCGCTGCTGCACAGAGCGGGGTCTGTGGCACTGAACAGCATCGCCTTGTCTCGCCTGCCAGACACCCACCGCAACCACAGCTCCAGCCCCGGGATGTGACCCTACGGGCAGCGAAGCCGTTTCTACCGCAGCGGTGGCATCGCTCCCCTCCAGCTCCCCAGCAGCGAGGGGGACACTGTCCCCTGGCCCCCGCCGTGGCCCCGAGGGGAGCGGGGTGGCTCAGCCCGGCAGCATCCCACTTGCCAGCCCTGTCTGCTTCAGGCTTACAAACCTCTTGGCTCGCATGTGCGTCCACTTGGGCAACATTCAGGGTTTTTTGGGCTATTTTGGGGTTTCGCGGCTCCTTCCCTGCAGGAGGGCAGTGGGAGTCTCAGCCCCCACCCGGCTTGGGTTCCACTGGGGTCGAGGGGGAGAGAAATCAGGATGAAGAGAAGGGGAAGGTGCTTTTAAGGTATCTTCCCACTCCCCCACATCGTTAGGTACCAGATGGGAGCTCTGATTCAGCTGTGCTGATTTACACACTGACCAAACCTCTTTCAGCAGCACTAATGGCTCTGGATGGGCTTTTTCTTCTCCATCACCCTCCAACCATCCCCTCATCCCTAAATTGTGGCTGTACCATCCCAGGGACATGGTCCTGAGCCCCTTCGGCACAGCCAGGGCTTCTGCTCCTCTTCATCATCCTCAGGCAATCCACAGACTTGATCTTTATCAGAAAATGTCTCCTCCCCCCTCTTCAAATCATGATTTTTCCCTCACGTGGGGCTTTAAATCAAAATTATCTCAATTGCCCCTTCGTTACGGGGCTCCAGCCTGTGGGGTATTCCCACGTGTCTTGGCACGGTACCTACATGGCGCTGGCAGTGTGCGTTGGGGAGGTTAACGACCAGCCCAGGCAACGCACTTAATTACACACATTTATTTGCATTAGTCACGGACATCCCCAACGATTCAGTGTTCACCGGTACTCATGGAGACCCCAAAGCCCCACGACACTGCAGAGTGATTTGAGGACCAAATCAACGTCAAATTTTTGCCCTTTTACCTCCGTTTACAAAAATGGGCTCTTTTTCATTAGCGGTGTTACCGCGGGAGCTGCGACGTGGAGCCAGGATGAGGTGAAGTGCCCACCCCGTAGAAAGCACAAGGGAATATAACCTGACCGAGGGAGCTTCTGGGATTAAAGCTGCTGTTCTATTTGTACTTGCAAAGCGTGGCTCAGGGATGGGAACGGTTTAAATATAACTGCTTAACAGCTCTCATGCAATCTATCCACCTCTGGGATGGTCCCCCCTGTTCAGAGCCCGGTGCGCAGCTCTCCCCCGCAGCCGCGGTGTGGGGTCGGCTTTCGGGTGGGTTTGGTCCCTGCGTGTCCGGGGAGAGCTCCACGCTGGCTAGAGGCAAGCGGGCACATCGCAGAGGATGAATATTTCCTGCTAATAATACAATTGATAGAAAAAAAATAAATATCAGCCACCCCAGCCCCAAACCTTCCCCCTTGCTCTCACCACCCCGCAGCTCTGGATCGGCTTTGTGGCCATCGCAAACCCCAAAAAAGCCACCGAGCCTTAATGGTCCCCCCCTGCAAACGCCGTCCCAGGCTGGAGCCAGCCCGGCTGCAGCTGCACGCTCCCAACCGCAGCGCAGGTACGGCAGCCAGCGCCTGCACCCTCGCCGCCCGCGAGCCGCACACCCACCCAGGCATTTCT
>VZSZ01012225.1:30419-52407 GCA_013398815.1 Ibidorhyncha struthersii
GCAGCTCTCTGGGGCTTGAAGAAAAAGCCAGCGTTGCAAACCCCACTGGGGATTTTTTCTCTCTAGCGAGGATTTATGCTGAATTACCGTCTTTTAGCACTTTGCTTCTCTCTTTCCCAGCGCGTGGTGGGGGGCAGTGGTTGCGGGGAGGGGGGCGCCAGCCCAAAGCTTCGCCCTCGCCGGCCAGGTGGACGCGGTGCTGGTCCCCCGTGCCACTTGGGGGGGCCCTCGCCGACCACCGCAGAGCCCCAAAACCACCGGTCCAGGGTGTTGGGCTAGCGTAGATGCAGAGAGGGAGGAACAAACCCCAGATCGGCGCTGGCTTTGGAGAAAAAGACAAAAAGGAAAAAAAATTACAAAAGTAAAAAAAATAAACCACACCCAAAGCAACAAAACAACAAAAAAACCCTCCAAACCAGAGTAAAATAACAGTTTTTGATGGTTTCCAAAACGGAGAGGCACGCCGAGCCTGCGCTCTCCGCTCCTCCCGTGCTACCCACGAGCTGCTGCATCCCCATCCCCGGAGCTCGTGGGGGATGGGGACGGGGCGCTCGGGGTGGGTGCTGGGGCTGCCTCTGCTGCCAGCCCCCCCCTCAGCCTCGCCGGGGGCAGCCGTGCCGTGACAGCAAGGACAAAAACCGCAGCTCTCAGCCCAAAGCGCGGCAGATCCCTGGCACGAAGCGCCAGGCCACCTCCCTGGCCGCCTCCGGTCCCCATCTCCTCTCTGGGGATGGATCCCGGTCGGGCGACGCGGGTCGTGGGGCGAGGAGGTTTCTCCCCCCGGCACAAGCAGCCAGCCCGACCCGACCCCCAGCGAGGGCTGCAGCCGCAGCAGCACACAAACGCCACAGGAATAATTCAGCAAGAATCTCATAAACACGTGCAACCGCGGCCAGTGCATTTCCTTGATTACCAGCCCCAAACTTTTCATTAGAAATTACTTATTAAAAAGGGATCTAACCTTTCTCCTGGCTGGCAGTGGATAACGAGTGTTTTATTAAGTCGTCAGGAGCGAGCGGCAGCTAATGCAAGCTGCATCCGCTGCATCCGCAGGGCTCTGGACTTCATTAGCCATGGATTATTATGCCATTTATAATTAAACGTTCAATGCTTTAAAATACGGCATGGCAAACGTGGTAGTCACCGGTCAGGCGGGAGAGATCAGGAAAGGCTCCTGTAAACGGTGTGTGCCGCGCTGCTGAAACCACCTCCCCGCCGTTTTGGCTACTGGGCGATTTGACCAATTTTCCAGTTTTTCCAGCTCTCCCTCAGTGACCGGGGAGTCTCCGGGCAGGGAAGACGCAACGCCCACGGGCTTCTCCAAAGACCACGGCCATGAACTCAGCGGCAACATCCCCGCCGGGCGCTGCGGCAGCGAGCAGGGAGACGGCACGGAGCAACGCCGCAGCCTTCCTCGCCCGCCGTGCCCGCCGTCTTCACGCGTGAGCCCCACGGAGCAGCCGCTCTCCGGCAGCGCCCGTTTCCGTATCGCAGCCGTTTCACAGCAGCACCACAGTCCGGAGCAGCCTGACGGTTTCCCTCGGCTTTAACCCCAAAGAAATGTCTCATTTCTGATCAAATTGGAAGTATTATTTTCCAGGGAAAAAAAAAGACAAATTTCATGGATGAGCTTGACCCTTCCACTCTGCATTTTGCCAAGCCCCTACGCTGTTATTTTGACCCAGAAGTAACTCGGTGCTCGTGCCCATCCCAGGGATGCTGCCAAGGGCAAGGACAGCCCTACGCGAAACACAACATTTCCCTCGACGTGGGTCCATGCTGCCCCGGAAAGGACCCAGCCAGGCTCAGATTTTGGGCTGAAAGTTGCTTCTGAACCAGCATTTGCAAAGCCAAGAGCCTCCCCGAGCAGCAGGCAGAGCAGCAACAGCCACACGCACAGTCCCAGAGTGTTCAAGAGCGGCGGCAGCAGCTTGAGAAGAAACATTTAGGAAGGGGAATTTGGATGGGCAACAGGCTGAGCGTTTCTCTTGCCTGGGAATAATCCCATAAATTTCAGCTGAGTGAATTAAGTGCAAATTGATGCTCAATTTGTTCCGCAGCTTCAATATTTCAGTCTTGTCAAGAAAGAGGATATAGGAGAATGGAGGGGTTTTCGTGACCTGTTTTAGGGCAGGGAAGGGAACGGACGCTTCCCTGATGGAAACTGAGCCGCAGCACGTGAGCGCTCGCCGTGGCGCGGAAACAAACCCAGACTGAACCCAAACTTGTCCCAGTGCATCCCGGACCGGGGCAGAACCTCCCAAAGCAGCTGCTCACCCCGAAGGAAGAAACCTCTAACGAAAAGACTAATTAACAGAAGACTTTATCCCTGCATCCAACGCCAGTAATTTAAACCTGACGAGCGAGGAAAGAAAAACCACACTGCCATTATTTCAGTCCCGCTAAGTTTGGTCAGTTGGGTCGTGCTTTTTCATTAGGCGCTCTCTTGCAATAAGTAATTTTCCTTAATGCCTCGAATCACTCTTGATACCACTGTGGTGTGCCTGTGGCCAACGTGAAGTATGAGGAGGTCACAGCTGATGTGTCTTCGTTGGGATGGGGTTTCATTAAATGTGAGTGACCACAGAATTTAACGGTGGAGCCCAGCAACACTGCCCACTAATTGCTTTAGTGTGCTTCTGGTACCACCACAATTTCCCCTCCTCGGTATTGGGATTTGTCTACTTAATCCAATGCCCTTCGTCAGGATTGTAGGGAGATGTGGCCTCGTTATTTAAATACGGCTTTTCCTGAGTCTTCCATATTTCTTCAGCACTGAGAAGAGGGAGACAGCCCTGTGCAGGAAACATCTCGGTGCCAGGGGAGCATCAGTGCCTGGAGGACCTCCAGCTCCGTTCCCCAGTGCTGGGAAGTGACCTGCCGGTGACACTGCTCAACAGCATAACCCATCGCAAAGTGTCACTGAGCCCATTTCACAGGTGGGGAAACTGAGGCGCTGGCAGGGAATTGCCTGAGGTCATCCTGCAGCCTGATGCGCCTCTGGAAAAAGGCGAAAGCCATGAAAGCGCACCAAAAACTGGGGCATCTCCCCAGTTGCCAAAAACTCTCTCTTGCCAAAAACCAAATGCCTTTAAGGTGAGTGGAGCCGTCCCTCCGAAGCAGCAGGTAAACCAAGCAAAGCCCCATCGCAGCCGGGAAAGGGGGTGACCGAACCAGGGACCCAACCTGAACCCGGCCCCGTGTCCCCAGTGGTTTCAGCCCTGCTGGAGGCTGCTTGGAGTCGTCTCTATTGAGCGGCGTTAGGGCTTGTTTTGCTTTAACTAAGTAAAATCCATCTGCTCTATTGTGCTATTTCTATTCCTAAATCTTGCATTACATTGAAAGTCTTTTAAACCGTCTGCACAAGAGGACTCTATGCGGTTTCGAGGGCATTTTCTGTTTAACTTGCATTAAAGTGTACCAAAGAGTTACAAGTGCATTAGCGGTCCTGCGCCCAAATTGCTGTTATAACCTTTGCCCCCAACCAATCAATCTTGCTGACACCCATTAAAATGAGCTCATGGTGCCGTTTTTATGGCCGGATTAAGTGGTGTATCTGTAGCTCAGGCGGTTCGGTAAGGGCGTCACACTGCTAATGATTTCTTTATTGATCTTTAATGATTTCCTACATTAGTACAAGCAACATTAGCCTCAACAACATGCTCCGGGACAGATTGACTAAATAATTCACTGCAGCAAACTGTGATCACATAACTGCACATTCCTTCTTTGGGTTAAGAAACAGGGGTGGAAAACGCATAATTATATTCCCTGACACAAGACAAAAAGATGTTGCCTCCCCCCACATTTTTCCCGGCCGTCCCCCGCAGCACCGACCCACCATGAGAAGAAACTTTCCCATCAGGGGCCGGTGATCGGCCCTAAATTACTCACCGGGAGAAGAAACGCATCGGCGTGGTTGGGGCTTTGCTCCGCTTCTGCCCGAGGAAAGGCAGTGCCTGGGGGGGCCGAGGGGTCGGGAGGAGCCGGGCTCTGGCAGGTCTCGGCATCTGTAGGCTCAGAGGGGACGTCACTCACGTAAGGACCTGCTGCTTCCCCGGCCGTACCCCTCCCCGTGCGTCTCCCCGCAGGACGCCCCACAGCTGGTGGCTAATGGGCTACTGGCGTTTCATCTTAAATATTAAGACCTCAAACCCCAGGGCTTGGTTTGCAGCCGTTACGGGTACCCGGAGGTTTGGGGAAATGTCACACCACGGCTGCCTGCGAGGGGGCTGAAGGCTGCCAGACCCCGCAGAAGCAGACTGGTCCCAGCTCGCTCCGCTTCACCTCCAAGTGTGCCTGGAGCAGCAAAGGAGAAATGAGAGGTGCCAAGGTCCTCAGCGGACTGAAATGAAGTTTTAAAACTGCTGGGACCAGTCTGACTTCCATCACTGCCTGGAGGATGGATGGATGGGTGGGTGGATGGATGAATAGGTGGGTGGGTGGATGGATGGATGGAGTTCTCCCCGTACCACCAGCACGCTCAGGGGGGATGGAATGGTTTAAAGGAAACCTCTCGCCAAACCCAGCTGTAGAGGACCACCCGGGGTCACCGTCAGCATGGGTGTCCCTGCAGGCAGAGCGCTCTGCCGCACGGGTGGTAGCAAGAGCAGTGCCAGGGCCGTGGCAGGTCCTGGGCACCGGGGGATGAGTGGAGCTGCCACGGGGCCAGGAGCTGCACAGCACCAGCCATGCTCCTCTCCATCCACCTTCCAGGCACCAAACCCCAGGGAAGCCCTTCAAAAGCCAGTTTTGCAGCATCACCTCACTACTTCATTGGTTCAACCTACCCGGGAGCTCCTTCCATTGACGGCACGCTGAGGACCGAGGCCAGGATGGGGACAGCTGCTCCCTGCCAGCCACCAGCCACGAAACCATCCCACCCGGCCACACGGCTCGGCATGCATCAGGGGTCTCAGACGCCATGAGAAACCTGGCTGAGACCTACAGCCTTCCTGCCGGGAGGTAACAGGGAAGCGCCGGTCCCACCACCGCGCCACTTAATTGGGGAAAGCACTCAGTGGCGTGGGTCAAATTCTCCACAGGTGCTGGCGCGGAGCCAGATGAGGCTGGGCACGCCACAGTCTTCATTAGCGTAACTGGTTGCAAACCACAGCTCTTGACCTGCAAATAGAAATGATTTCTTCATTAATGGAGATGTCAACAGCGGGGAACCTGTGGTTTCTAATGACACAGCCATTTTCATCAAGTGTACAAACAAACTATTCGGAAAACCAAAAACCAGAGCCTTCTCCCCTCTCCCCCGACTCAACGCCGGCTTTTTTTTTCCTTGAAACGCAAGGTGCTGCTTCCGAGGTCCCGCAGCGAAGGAACTCTCTCCCGCAGAGCGGCTGAGTTGAGCATCACCATAACTTACCGTCTCGGCTAGAAACCCCCTCCCTGGTGTTACCACCAGCGCACCAGCGATGGGAAAGGCTTCAGGATGGCACCTGCGGGTGTCACGGCTTGGTGGTCCTGTAGGATAAGGCTACAGGGACACAAGGACACAGGGTGGTCAATAGGGGCTGCTTTGGGGACCTTGGCTGTGACTAATGAGATGTCTTAATGATGCTCCTGTCGCCACTGTCCCAGATAGGTGCTGGGGGGAACTGCCTGCGAGTGCCACAGCCTGTGCCCTCCCTGGCCAGCACTCGCCCGGCACTGACCCACAGGAGCTGACGGCTTCACTGGGTGATCTCAGTGCCTAGGAAAAACCTCCCAAAAAAAGATTTTCAAGCCCTGGTACAGATGGGCCGTCTAAACAAATGAGGCTGCTCGGACGAGTCCAAATTAGAAGCCAAAAAAAGACAGACCGTGGCTCTAAACAAATAAACAAACTAAAGCAAGAGCTCGTTTGCATCCTTCAACCCTCAAACAAACCACAGAGGATATTCTCGGCTGAAACGCAGCGACAGCGTCTTAACACCTGGACCGAACCCTGCCGTCAGCCGCCGCTTCAAAACCCTCCCCCCAAAAACTTGCTGAGGGCCATTTCCACCTCTCCCACCTGGATGCCACGGCACGGAGGACGTGCTCGTTGCTCTAATTATTATTTGCAGGAGCGAAGCACCGCCGGCAGCGTTCGGTTTGCGCCGTGCCAAGCAGAGCCGCCGCAGCCTGGTGCCGCAGTCGCTGGAGCGGGATTTTGCCGTGGCCCCGTATCAGAGCATCACCTGAGCATCCCAACAGCGGTTCAGAAATGACAGCCAGTTTCTGGCCTTGTGGTTGTGGGCAAAGAATGGGAAAAGGAAGGGAAAAGCCTCAGCCGCGCTAAGCAGAACAACCTCTGCTTATTTTACTTATTTTTCTGGGTGATTATTTTTTTCCCCTTAAGGCCACCCTGAGTGCCTGAGCGTGCAGGGTGGCAACGCTGCGGCCTCAGGAAGAGAAAGTGTGTTTTCTACAGACCAGAAATAGGGCAAAAAGCAAGAAAACAAACAAACCAACCCCACTGAAACAGAGTACTTGGGATGGGACAGGCTCAGACCAAATGCAGCACTGCCAGTGGAAAAACAGCTTTCAGCCCCGAAGAGATTTACACGGAGAGCTGGGAACAGAGACGCGGGGTGCAGAGGTGGGGTGCAGCTCCCACCCTCACCGTGCAGATTCCCTTGTCCCTCTGGGACCCTTTTCCCGATGACGAAATCCCCCACGGACCAGAGAAAGCGGCTCCTCAGAGCCGGCTCCACTCCTTCCCAGCCCGAAACACCTGCACAGCCGTGGTCTCTCACAGTAGACATCCCCACAGACACGACTCACCCCTCGGAGATGCCGTAAAACAACAGCCCAGTGAACTCGTCAGCGGGAAGATGTAAAGGATCTCGTTAAAGGATCCAGCCGTCAGCCAAGGCCTCCGCTGGGAGGAATCGGCATCGCCCTCCTTGAAGTCAAAGAAAGCGACACCCAATGTTACTCGCTGATGCTCTGAATTTACACTCGTGTTTGGGGGGTGCCAGGAGCGCCGCGGTTGGAAATGCCACCTCCTTGAGTAACTTCTAGTTTAGGGTCTGGTTTTTGGTTGGGTTTTTTTTGTTTGTTTTTTTTTTTGCAGGAGGGGGTGCATAAAGAATAAATACATAAAATTGCATTTAATCATGCAATCTATGTGCGAGCAAACCAAGCGCTGGGTAGGGGAGCGGCCTCACTGCGCCGGAGAGAGGTGATGGGTGGAGGTGGATTACAGCAAAAAAATCAAATATTTTTGTTCTCATCTGTAGCCGTTACACTTACTCGGAATAAAACATACTCCAGAAAAAGACTATCCCCTTGGCAGAGCAGTCATAAACCATCACTCCAGGACAACCTCCTGCCAAGGGACTGCCTCTCTCGTGGGCTGAGCAGAAACCCAATCCCGCGGGTTTTCAGCTGGTTAGACCCCAGGAAAACCTCACTGGAGTGCAGGCAGGCCAGGCAGGCAGGGATCCATGGCCTGGGGGAGAGAGGACGGTGCTGGCGGCTGCGGGAGCCCTGACCACGTTTCCCATGTGGCTTTGGAGCCTCGAGACGCCGCTGGCCGTGGCCGGTGGCTCTGACAGCAAAGCCACAAACGGCCCCGTCTCCCGGTCCCTAACGCCTATCGACCGGGGACCCCGCAGGCTGCCGCCGCGGTTGGGGACATCGATCGTCGTCGCAGCAGAGCAGCGGCCAAGGCCACATGGGGTGGCATGGGGAGCACAGCCTGGGCACCAGCACCACGCGGGAAAGCCACATGCCATCTTGCGTCCTGCCGAGGGACCGCGGCGGCGGATGCCACCCCATCCGCCGTCCCCGAGGGTGTGAACGGGCCGCGCTCAGCTCACCCATAAATCCAGGGCTGAACACCCAAGGAGTTCCCGACCCTGCACGGGAGCATCCTCCGTGTGTTTGGCTCTGACCCTGTGCTGGGAAAAGCCCCAGCAGCGCTCGCCATGTGTCCGCGGTGGCAGGACTTGGGTCCCCATCCCATGGGACAACCAGTCCCACCGCGCACCCAGTCCCACCGCGCACCCCGCACCCACCAGCGCAGCGTGGGGCTTTGTCTCCCTCTAGTGCACGTGGCTCCAGAGCAGCTCGGTGATGGGACACACCGGCCGGGGCACCCCTGGACGTGGCCGGAGCCCCAAGGCCACGGGGGGCCGGCACACCGGCTGCCCCCCGCACCCCGCGCTGTCTGCGCCCCACGGCACCGGTCGGCAGTGCCGCTTCCCCGGAGCAAAGCTTGCAGAATCGTACCGGCAGCACTCACGGCGTGTCCGGCGGGTGCTGGTACACGGGAACGGGTCCGAGCAGAGGCTGCCATCCTCTCAGGGCACAGTTTGGACACAGGACCCCAAAAAACCGCCCGCCTGAAGCAGCACCTGTAATTTGTCTCCTGTGGTGATGGGACCGGGGGAGTTTTATTATGTCCCCACGCACCTTCTGCATTGACTTTCTCAGTTTGTCCTGTTAAACAAATACTCTGGCAGAGGTACAGGGTGACTTATTATCCTTGCGTTGCAATATCTAATTCACTGATATATCTATTATTCATTTATTTTTCTATTATTCATTTATTCACTGGGAATTTAGAGGCAATCAAAAAGGCACTCTTGGTCATTTTGCTATAAAAGCATTTTTGATCCTCCTCTCTGCCAACGCGAACTTGTCTCTCTCGCTTAAAATACATTAATGACCCATTACAGGGATGGGATCTGATGCCCTGCTTATATATAGGAGCGTCTTCGGAGATTTTGAAATTGATATAAATAAACAGGGGGCTTGTTGTTAATGCGCTCATTAAGCAAGGGGTGGGCTGGGAGGAGGAACACAATACTTTTCCACTCCGGGCTCCCCGGGGGCTCTGCGATCGTCTATGTTAATGCCTAAAAACAAGCGACAAGCCAAGCTCTGCTGCCCCGCTCCAGCAGCCAGGAGGACCCGAACAGTGCCGGGGAACACCGCAAACCCTTCACCCACCCCAAACCTCCAGGAATCGCTCACCAGGTGGTGGGGGCCATATCCAGCAGGTTTGGAGGATGAGGTGATCGCCCAAGGGAGCGGGAAGGTCCGATCCTACCGCTGTCCCGTCCGTCTGAGACCGAGAGGCTGTAGCAGTGCTGTGGCTCAACTTTCAGGCCCATAATTGCCATTTTAACACAGGCACACAGATAAACTTGCAAGAGATCCTGGCCAGGGAGGCAAAACTTTACTTACCAGAAAAAAAAAAAAAAGCCCAAATTCACAAGGTAAAACTAACAACCACTGATGATTTAGCCAGCGCGGCTCTGCATGGCGGCGCTTGATTTTACTGGGGCCAGTACCTTACGCCGGGATGTCTGATGGGGGAGACGCCGTGGCTTCGCAGGATGCAGACTGGCACCGGCGCCTCTGTCCCGCAGCCTCGACGCCGTTAGCGAGAGGGGTCAAAGTCGCACTTGCGACGAGGGAACCTCTCCTTCAGCACGCGGGGAAGCAGACTGCGGCCACGTGGGAAGGTAGCGGAACACCTAATGAAGAACCAGCGGCATTATTATTCTAAGGACGGGGTAGTATTGTATGAAACACAACGGGGTACGTACATCAGCCTGTTTGTGCGGGCTGAGAACTGCCCTTATTCACCAGCAATGAGAGTGGGTTGAGCCCATCCTGTCCTGCAGGACGTGCGCAGCCTGGGCCACCGCTTTCTGCCTCACCTTCAGGGATCACGCATCCCTCCGGCGTCCACATCGTACCCTTCTCCCGGGAGCCAGAGACCCTTTCTGTTAATTAGGGGTTGGGTGTGAAATGGCATCGCCTGCCACGGCGCCGATGCCCATCTGCGGAGGGCAGGGCTGGGGTCACATCGTCACCTCTGCTCGGCACCAGGTTTGGAGTCGCAGGGACCTGCAGGGGAAACGTCACCCAAGAAAAACCAGCGGCAACAGGAGAGCGAAGAGGAAGAAGAGAATTAGACAAGGGCTATCTCTGCCTCTGTGCCACCGCTCCCATTGCCTGGCCCCAACAGCGCGGGGACGGGAAGGTCCCTTCCCCACACCAGGAGAGGTCCCCAGGGTCATTGAGCCAGGCCAAAGGCTGCCCTTGGCCCCGGGAAACCCTGGGAAAGCGAGTCAGTGCCCACCCGGCGCAGACACAGCCCTCGCCACCGTGCCGCTCCCAGGACAGGCTGGCTGCTGCCGCGGCCACCAGGCTGTCCCAAACCCTGCACCCCCTTTTCTGGAGTGGGGAAAGCACCGGCGCAGGGACCGGGTCCCGGCAGCCGTCCCAGCTGTGTGACAGCCCCTCGCTTCTGTTTTCCTGTTCCCAGCAGCGGTCACCCCGTGGGGTGGCCTTTCCTCACTTCTCCCTTTGCTCCTGGCCCGAGATGACGCCAGTCCCCAGCTCCGCAGGTACCACGACCCGATGGCTTCCCCACTCCCAGCAGCAACTTTTGCACGGGTGAAGGGCGAGCGCAGCTGGCCGGGTACCCTCTGCAAAGGGCTCCTCTTCTCCCTCGCCCAGGGGAACCAGCCCCGAGCATCACCCGAGGCTCCTCAGCAGGGCAAGGGCGCAATGGGGCCACCGTGAACCCAAACCCCATCCTCGACCACCAACGCGACTTCCCTCGGCTCCGCTGGCTGAGCACACAGTGTACAGGGACACTGTCACCTGCCACAGAGCTGCTTCTCAGGGTTGCGCTTTGAGACGAAGCCAGACGAGGTGGTTTGCCGACATCCTACTTCTTCTTTAGCGTCTCAGCTCTTCTCCCACTTCCATAAGCAGCATCCTCTCTGCTCGTGGAGGGAACGGGCTCAGCAAGTGCCTCAACCCACTGTCTGGTCCATCTTCCAGGAGAGCAGGTCACCTCTGAGCATCCCCCCTGTCTGGGAGGAGCCCCACATCCAGGAGGAAAAATGAAAGCAGGGAACAGGCTGGGAATGAGGGCTTGACCCAAGCCTTGACGTCAACTGGAGATTTTTTGTCTCTTCCAAAGGGCGCTGGATCAGGTGTCCCCACACGATTGCCATCACCCGGTCACAAGCTCCGGTGGTACTGTGCTGGCAGCAGAGCCAAGAGCGGCTGAGGTTGCATGTCTTTCCCTGGGCCCGCGGGCTTTTGAGATGAAAAGAAGCAATAAAATCCCAATGAGAGAAGAAGCGGCCGTGTGAGAGCTCAGACGTGAGCGGCTCTCTCTCATCCCGGAGATGCGGAGCCCCTGCAAAGGGCAAGTCCTTCGTGGCACAAAGGGCCCAATATGGATTGGGGATGGGTCCCAGGGCAGGCGGTTGACCATAAAGGCTTCCCGGGGACACCGAGCTGTCCCCAGGCGCTGCACGCTGACCCCAGCCCAGCCCAATCCTGCTCTGCTCCGGCTGCACGTGGAGCCACGTGGAGCATCTCCATGGGCCGCCCACGGCACAAACCCCCTTTCAGCGCGTCGATAGCAGCTCTCAGCAGTTGCAAACCCCCAAACACCCAACGTCTTTACTCTGTCCTCCACATACCCATTTATCATCATCCTCCGAGGCAGCTGCTGGGCACCAAGGCTAACGAAGCAAACCCCCACAGTGGGCACGAAGGCTCTGGGCCACAGTCAGGGCCAGGCAGAAGATGTTAATGATTACGTTAGTGAAACACATTAAAAACAAAACCAACAAAAAACCAATACCAACAAAAAACCCTCCACCAAAACCGAAAACCACTCCAAACCCCCACCAAACAAATGGCACCAGCATTAAGGAAAAAAAGTCAAGTTATTACTGGCTGCAAACGTTCAGGCTCCTGAGCAAGGTCTTTCATAGGTAATTTCTGTTGTAATTAACATCTCTGGGGTTAATGGATCTGAGTTTCAGGGGATAAAGAGCCGCATTGTTAACAGCCCGTGCTCCTGGCTGCGTCCGTCCAGGCTGGGGCTGGACCGACTGGGAAATCTCCGCTTTCATCTGCCATTAGTGTCAACCCAGCTGTTATGCCCAGGAAATTAAAACTATTCACTGCAGTAAAGTTTTAACGTCCGCGGTTTTATTTGACGTCCCGTGACTTATAGGCTGGACTGGATCCCCCTGCTCTGATCTCTTGGATTTATGAGTTTGAAAAAGGCACCGAGCAACGGCCCCCGGCACCCGGCCGCTGGGCAGGGAGCGACGCACGGCCCCGAGCTGCCCGGTTCCCTCCTCCGGTTCCCGGCGTGGCAAACACCGGCAAACACGTGGCAAAACTCAGTTTGCAGCTCAGCAGCCCCGTGCTGCCTCTGTCCTCAGGAAACCGCTGCCGGCTGCGCGCTGGCCCGAGCAATGCTTGTGTTTTACATCCATCCACGCTTCTGCGTAGGGCGGCGGGCACAGAGCATCACAGGAATGCCCAGGAGAAGGGACAGGGACCCCGGAGAGAAGGGATGAGTCCTCCAGCACCGCCAACACTGGAGGTGGGGGCAGCCTGCTGCAGGAGAGAGGAAAACTCATGTAGCCTATCCCTGTCTCAAACTGTCCCACGTGTTTTATAGCCCCCCAGCCACGGGTATCTCCCTGCAGATGTCCATGCTGGTCTGTCCATCAGTGATTCGCACATTTGGGAATAAAGGGAGGAGGCAGCACCCTGCACCAGCCTCCACCGATGAGTTTTCCCTGGGGGCAAAGCCAGCAAACCAATACTGCATCCAAAACCTTAGGGAGAATTACACTCGGTACCCCATCTCCCCCAACAAAGGACAAGGAGCTTCGGGCTGCGGAAGGGGAACAGGCGGTTGGGGAGAGCCCGAGCGGCTGCTCAGTGTCCGTGGCTGTGCCGGGAGCCTGGAGCTACTGCAGCAGTATCCTGGATTTCAGCAGGCAAAGAAATGCTTAACGGATGGATTTTGCATCCATCCTTGTGGCTCCTAGAACATCTTCATAAGCCACAATGTGCCCTTAATCCCACAACAAAATCAAGTCAAAGAGCAATTAATATTCTGATACCTGTGGCTAGCTGAAGTGATATAGAGCTGAAGATTTCTTTTTCCATTTCGCTCCAACTGTGGTTTTGTTTTTTTCCAGCCATTCTCTGGTCAGTGGTTTTAGGGGCACCAAGGTTCACTTTTGTGGGTAACCTCCACTGTTAGCTGTTGATTTAATTAACTCAGGCTCCTCTGCCTTCTTGACCATACCAACCCCAGCAGGGCTGGATTTCAAACACAAGCCATGAGTATTTCTCGGGGCTTAAAAAAAAGCCCCGAGAAATTAAAAAATGACAACTCCGAACGACTGGGCTCTGCGGTTCCAGGGTAGCGACGTTGGTGACTTAGTCCTAAACCCGATTAGCAACAAGCGTTTGTGACTTGTTTAGCCGAAACTTTGAACCGAGTGTTAACGAACGTGTTCAAGAGCTAAAAGTCAAGGCACGACCACGGGGATGCTCGCGGCATCTCCCAGAGGCAGCACTGTACGGCAGCTCCTGCTGCTTTGCAGAGATCTCCGATTGCACACACACCCCCCAAAAAAAAGGGAAGATGAGAGTTTCTGGGCAGGTCAGGCAGACGGACAACCCCGGAGCCCGGGAAGGGACCCGTGTTGCCCCAGCACGGCCCCACAACTGCTGCCCCCGTGGGCAGCATCTGCGGGTCCAAGTCCAGGTGGGGTTTGGAGGAGGAGAAGCCTCCGAGTCCTCTGGGTTAGGAGCAACGGGAAAACAACCGTTACCTACAGCAGCGTGTATCAAAGTAGTCACCAACCTGGACCCCAGCAAGAAACATGGTCCCCAGCCTCCGGGGAGGGGTCGGCACCAAGAAACCCCCAGCGAGACCCGGGGATGTCCTCCATCCCCTGCTGAACCTCCCTGACCTTCGCCGGCAGCCGAAACCCCGGCCGAGTGATTGGCCCAGGCAGGTGCTGCCTTGTTTTTAGCAACCTCGTTGAAATTTAAATTGATTTGTTATTTATCCAACTGACAACAAAGAGAGAAAAAAAAAGTCCTAACTCTGTGCGCTGGGGAGATTGGATTCCTGTATCACTGTCAGCTGCATTAACTTACTTCCTGGACCTAAATTCAATTAGGGCAGCATTCCCTAGCATTAATAAATCAATACCAATGCCATTTTGATATATTTTGAATGTCTTTCATTATATATTTCAGGGCAGGGATTAGTGCTGAATTCGAAGTTAATGGGACGTGACAAGGCAAATCAAGTTGGGGAGGCAAAGCCTTCGAGCCGCTCGCTGTAATTGCTTTCTGTTGCAAAAGATTGCAGCGGCAAAACAAAGAGCTGCTGAACTTCCCTTGTCGGGGAGTAATCCCAGCCAGGGACTGTCTCCCTTTGCGAGGGCGAAGAGGAGTTAAACACCAACACAAAGTCTCCGGTGGGGTTTGTGCCCGCGTTGCGATAGGGGTACGGCATCGGCTCCCCTCCTGAGCTGCTTTTGGGATGGATTCGCACCTCCCGCGTCTCCCCGAGGGCTCCGGCTACGCCGGCTGCGGCATCCCCGGCTACCCGCACCCGAGGGTGGTTTTTACATTGAAGGGTTGTGGGCACATCGAACTGGTTTTGAGGCTCAGTTAATATGGGTGAGACAACGGTGCCGCAGTAAAGAATTCGTCCCCCGCCCTCTCCGAAGCAGTCTTTTGAAAATCAACGTGAAAATCCAGCCGCCGGCACCAGCCCAGCCGTTGGGTCCGCACGCGCACCCCGGCCCCTCGTCTCAGCCCGGGCATTTCTCACAGCAACGGGGCGGGCACAATGCAAATCGTTCCTACTGCAAAGACTCATTGCAAAGCAAAGGGGAAGTTGCAGAGGTGATGGAAAAGCCTTTACCTGGGGCGAGGAGAGTTTATGGGCATCAGGAAGAGCACAGGCAACAGGTACGCAGAGTGGTGCCGCTGGCACAGCTAAAGACACAGTAGAGCATCCTTGATATTGGCATCCTTAAGCCTAGATACAAAAGGCAAAAATCCAGAATCTGAGCTGGGATTAACCTCACCGACTCCCGCAGGCAACCCAGCCCCGGTTTCGGCTGCTCTGGGCAATAATCCCTCGATAGCTGCCGCAGCAAAGGTAAATCTCCGCATCTCCTCCTCGCTGCCTCTCAAATTGATCAGGACAGTCCTGATTGCAGATTAAGTGACCGGCTATCAGTGACTTGAATCCTGTCCATCAATCACTCAGTTTGGTCCCTTGCAAAACATTAGTGAAGTAATTTCTCAGAGCGACTCTTTCAGACAATAAACCAGGCACCTTGCAAAATGGAGCGTGCGACCGTTAAAGGTCTTAAAAGCATTTGCCAGTTATGAATGGCCTGAAGGGAGCCATTCCTGCTGCATCTGGGGATGAATAAAGATGGAAAATAATAGTATATCAATGGTATCGCAACTTTGCTGTATTAATCTTTAAAGAATTAAAGTTGCTTGGCCCCGCAAAACAGGAGTGGCACGAGATACCTCTGGATTTTGGTGCATTAAAAGTGGGAAAATGTGTAGTATGAGACAACTTTTCTGACCCCTCCCCACTGAGTTTGTTGTGGTTGTGTCCCTGAAAAGCTGAGGTAGCCTATGGAGGGGACAGAGACACGCAGGGAAAGGGCCCTGTCCCCTCCACCAAAAACCTTCCTGAACTCCAACTTCAAAGCGCCAGAAGAGCCCAGTGTTTCCTTTGCCAAGCAAGCAAGCCCCCAAGTCGCGTTATCCTGTCCATAAAATCAAAATATGCTATTAAGAGCAATTAAGAGTCAGGAATGCCCTTTGAAACCAGGTGTTTTCACTTTCAGGGGCACCATAAGCTGCAAGAATAGGGGGTTTATATAGATTTTCCATAGCTGACTTGGAAAAAAAAAATAAATGGAAGGAGCCCACTAAAGCGTCGCCCCGAGAAGGCAGGTACAGTCGCATCCTTTTGCAATTCATTAGATCCTTCCTCCTCCAGAGGCAGGTACCGATCTCACCCGCGGGTCGGGCAAGGGAAGGAGGTATGAAACAAACAAACAAGAAAAAGCCTCGTTGTTGATTAAAACCATTTAGCCCCGACAAAAAACAAGTCGCTCTTTTTCCAAGTGGGCTCCAAAGTCCCATAAAAAGGCACCAAAAGCGGAATGACCTTATAAACCTCAGCCCCGGGTGCCTTCGGGGGCAGTTCAGCTCAGACCGCGCCATCCAACGAGGTACCCAAAACGGCTTTGCCCCTAAAAGACAGCGATTGCTGCCCTCCAGATGATGCAAAAAGTCAACTCAGGCTTAACCCCAGCAGGGGACCCGGGTCCGGAGGCAGGATCCGCGCCCCCCACAGCCGGTGCGGTTTCCCAAACGCCACCGTCGGGGCTGGGGTCCCCTGAGGTCCTTTTGGCCTGGGGGGGTCTGGATCGGCGAAAAGCCTAACGGAGACGTTTTGGCCACATCCGCGGCTTGCCAAATTAAACGGGGCAGGTTCTGCCCACTTCTGAGCGACTGTAACACAGGTTTCTAACTCCTGGAGGGTGCGGAAAGTCGGCCATCGCAGGCTTTTATTTAACTTGGCTGTGAAGACTGAAAAAAAACCCGAAATAGATGTTCAATTAACATGAGGATCAGTGAGGATTTTTCCACCTCGGTCACGGGCAGCGCACCCCCCTGGCGGGGTTCCACTCGTCACTTCAATGGTAGTAACTAAATCTGGACAAAACAGACCCAAAATAAGGTCCAGGCGTTTCTAGCATCGCATCCCAGGCTCCCCAACGAGGAGAGCTGAGCGGGCGGTGGGTGACGTGCCACCCTCGCCCGTGTCCTGTAAGGGCCACCCGACGGTGCCCGTGCACTGATGGGTTTTCCTCGCCTGCCCGCGCTCTCCCTACAGCACTTCCCTCGAAGCCCACCCGCGCGCTGTCGGCTGCGCCCTCCCTTTTCAGACATCCGAGCTCCGTCCTGCACAAAGCGACACCCAAATCATCCAGCAGCTCCGGGCAGCCGCTCCTCGATGCGCAAAAGGGATTTATTTCCGCCCCCCACAACCCACCACCCCCCACCCCCAGCCTTCAACTTTTATTTTTCAGGCTCAAAACCTTTCACATCCACATAACGAGCCGCTCCCGTCGCTCGCGCAGCCCCGTCCCGGCGCTACCTGCCTCTCCCCTGTTCGTGCCAGGTGAGACCCCAAAACCCAACCGCCATCTGGGCTGGTTTCCCCCGACTTCCTCGTCCCGCCCGAGCACTCAACCCGCTCCAGGGAGAAGAAGAAGAAGAATCAAGAATGGCTTTGCCCAGATGGGTTGCACAACCTTTAAAAAAGCAGAAGCCTTCACTTGCAAGGAAACCCGCTTTGGGCAGCCCAGACGAGCCCCAAACCTCTCTGCCCACAATCTTGAGCAATAATTTATCCCAGCCACGGTGAGGATCTTCTCTGCCCACGCCGCGGCGAGCCGAGCGCAGCCCGGCCCCCGGGACGGCTCGAGCTTTGCTCCTGCGTCCTGCTAAAAGGTCTTATTAAGAGAGTCTTTGTCCCGCAAACAGGGCACGGTGCCGCCGGCTCGCTCCTAACGCCGGGAACGAAGGAGGGGACGCAGAACGGGGGTTGGAAAGCTGAGAGATCCCACATCTGCCTAAGGGGTGTTTGATTTCTCCTATTTTTAATTAATTACAGCTGTAAAGCGAATGGCAAAGAGAGCCGGGGCTGCCGAGACCCAGAGCTGGTACAAAATCCCACGTACTAATGTGAAAATTAGACAAGGTGTTTGATGACCCGGGATGGGGGGGAATAAAAAAAGAAATATTTCAAACATTCTAGAAATAACACAGGCGGTTCCTGAATTACCACCGCGTTAATGGAGGCTGCTCCGCTGGCAAGCCACCGAAATCTGCCGTAATCCCACAAAAATCAATGCCGCGATAGCGCTGCCAGCCTGCCACGACGACGGCATCTTCTCGGGCTCCGGAGCAGCGTTTCTTCGAGGATGCTCAGACAGAGCAGCGCTGGAGCCGCGGCGCAAGCGCGTGCTCAGCTCTCACCCACCACCCCGCCGAGAGGCGCTTACAATCGAGCTAAGAGACGACTGCATCAAACCCAGCAGATCCAGGGATGGAATATGGCAGGGGGGGAAAAAAAAAATTAAAAAAAAATCACGCAACCTGCAATCCGCCCCCCGACTCTCTTTTTTTTTTTACCCCAAACAAAGCTCTCATTTCCCTCCCCGGAGAAATTTTTGAGCCTCCCTTTCAGCGGGGTTAGAGCCCGTCAGAACGACGGCGGGACTCATCCCACGGAGGAGCCCGTCTCCCCCTACTTCTTGCCTTTACTTCAGACATGACCTTTTGATTTCTCGGGTAGAGTGTAAATTACATGTCGCCAGCATAAAATATTAAATCCAATTTATATTTAATTATTGATGTTATTATGTATTCCATAGTAATGGCAGGAGGAGGAAAAAACCATCCACCCCACCATTAAATAGCTCGGTTGCATTAGCAGCTTCTTGAGGTTAGATATCTTCCTCCGTTCCTTCTTAACGGTAAGATTGATGGGTATGGGGAAGTTTGTAAATAGTCTTCCAGAAATATTTTATCTGATTATTGTACCTATAAAAGGGAGCAGGGAGGGGGAAGAAAGGGCCTTTTTAAACCGCTACTAATTATTTGTTCAGCTAAAGGGCAAACAGCTCGGCGAGTTGCGCGCGTCTAATGCTCTCCAGCAACCCCACTGGAGGTCGGCAGCTCCGATAGCCCCCGTAGGCAGGGACGGGCCATGGAAACCAGCCGGGGTTTAAGAAAAAAAATAAAAGACGACGGTGGAGAACCACAGTGTTTTTTTTCCAGCTGAGATTTAACCAGTATGTTAAACTTGAGTTTGACATTTTTACTAAAATATTAATCGATTCTGTTTTGACTTGATTAAGATCATTTTCTCCCCATATATATTTAATGCCAAAGCCACCCAAGGTGCGCGGGGCGTCGCCGCCTTGGTTTTGCTCCCGTGGTTCTCACGTGGGATGAAAGGGATTTATGGACATCCAGCATGGACCGGGGTGGNTAATAATTCAATTTATTTCTGCAGCGCCCGCGCCCCCGCCAGCGTCCTCAGCTCCCCGCTCAGCACAATAAAAACAACATTATCCCCCTCACTTAAAATTCAAATCAATAGACCAAATGGAGAGAATCCGACTCAAGAAAAGTAAAGAGAAATAATTCATCTGGGGACTGACAGCAGGCCACTAAGTGCTCGAGTGTCACCACACTGGGTGACAACCTTTGGGACCGGCCAAGCTTCAGAGGCGAAGGGGAAAGGTTCTCCAGCCCACGTACGTCGCTGTCGCTGCTGCCATAAAAGAGCTTCATTTGAACAAACAAACGGGTTCCTCCGTATGCCCCCCTCCTCCCTCGGAGGTCTGGCAGAGCCGGGGAGCAGCTCGGCGCACCCCGCCACGCCGGCTGCAGACAATGCTCCGGCGGGAGCTGCTGGGCTCAGCCTGAACGTTTGGTGACATCCAAATACTCTGCGAGCTCCTCTCCGTTTCCTGAGCCATCGTCTTTGAAGTCCAAACCATCAAGCACGTTACGTCAGCGTCTCAAAATAACGCGCTCCCACTTTTCGATGGGAAAGGCACTTTTCTTTTTTGCGTAGAAACGCCTCCTTAGCAGCTTCGTAAAGCACCCGGAAGCCTTTTCCAGCCAGTCCAAAAGAAAACACTTTGAATTTTTTTTCTTTCAGTGAGCCGAAAAGCTTTGCAGGTATTTGCAGGGAGGCAAAGACAAGCTCAGCTGCTGACCACCCCGTCCTCGCCCTGTGCAGAGACCCCCTAACGCTGCTGAGCCAGAGACCAGAGGGGACGACTCGATTCCTCCTCCGCTCCCCAGCACCAGCCCCGGGCCAGAGCAGCCCGAATTTTATCCTTTATGCTGTCTGCCAGCCCGTGCTTTTCCCCGGGCTCTGAGATATCTCAGCACCACGACAGCTCTGAGACGCAGCAACCGCTTTTCAAAACTTACATTTGCCAAAGCGGCCCCTGCGGTTCGCGGAATGGGACAGGACGGTATAGGACAGGAACAACCAAAAACCTCTCCATCACCTCTCCGGAAAGATGCACAACCGTGATCCCCAGCAGCCACTGCCTCTCTCCCTCCCTCCCATGGATTGGAGCTGATTAATCCCTAATTGCCCCCGCCCCATGGCTCAGGTGCTCGGCGTTTGACCCTGCCTCTTGCCACCCCCTCGCGTGGTGCCGGCTCCAAACCCCCCCTCTGGGCTTCGTTTCCGAATCCGCAGGAGCCCAAAGGGTTTTAACACGGGGCCGAACTGCGGCACAGCGCTGACCCTGTGCCCTTCCCACCCTGCCACGACGCACGGGAAAGGAAAGTTTGCCCCAAAGGGAGGAAGGGGCTGGAGCTGCGTCATGCCAGCGCAGGGGATGCGCTGGTTCCCGGGCGGCTCTGCGAGGGCTGTGGGGTCCCAGCACCATGGTGGGGCTGGAACCGAGGGAGAAAACAAGAATATTGGGCCTTTACATTTATTTAAATGCTCAGCTCTGGGCTTTTCCCAGGTTTTTGACAGGATGGAGCAGCTGGGAATTTCCATGCTGCGTGTCCCAGCACCCCGACGCTCCCGGCGACGGCCCCTTCCCTTTCAGCAGCTCCTCGTTTCAAATATAAGTTATTCCCTTCTCCCGAGGGGCTCAGCGAGGCCGCCCCGTCGGGGAGGCAGCTCCGCCTGCCCCGGGCTGCGAGCGCTGGAGGAGGTCATCCTCCCCCTCTGCTCTGCCCTGGGGAGGCCACATCTGGAGCGCTGTGTCCAGCTGTGGTCTCCCCAGTTCAAGAAGGACAGGGAACTGCTGGAGAGGGTCCAGCAAAGGGCTACAGAGATGCTGAGGGGACTGGAGCATCTTTCTTACGAGGAAAGGCTGAGGGACGTGGGGCTTTGTAGTCTGGAGAAGAGAAGACTGAGGGGGATCTTATCAATGCGTATCAATACTGAAAGGGCGGGTGCTGGGGGATGGGAACATCTTTTTCCAGTGGTGCCCAGTGATGGGACAAGAGGGAACGGGCACAAACTTGAGCATAGGAAGTTCCATCTCAACCCGAGGAGGGACCTCTTCCCTGTGCGGGTGGCAGAGCAGTGGCAGAGGCTGCCCAGAGAGGTGGGGGAGTCTCCCCCTCTGGAGCCATTCCAAACCCCCCTGGACGCCGTCCTGTGCCACTGCTGGAGGTGCCCCTGCTCTGGCGGGGGGTGGCACTGGGAGAGCTCCAGAGGGCCCTTCCAACCCCCACCAGTCCGTGACTCTGTGATTCTGTGATAAGCGCATCCGGCCGCGGGAAGGCGAGCGATGGAGCGTCTTCCCCCCACTCCGTGCCGTCGGCAGGGTCTGCCCCGCTCCTCGCACAGCGGAGCGGAGCCGGGATCCAGCCCCTTCGCACTCCTCCTCCACTTGTTGCTCTTTTATTATTTTCCTTTTTTCTTTTTTTTTTTCACTTTAGCTGTTTTTCCCTGCCGGGGGGCTGGCAGCAGGGCTGTGAACCCCCCCTACCCCATCACCCACACCCACGTTGGTACCTCCAGCGCCGAAACCCTCCCATCCCGCTCGGCCAAGCGGTCGGTTATATTATTAATTAAAGCAAGCTGTCATGTCTGGGAGATTTATTTTCTCTGCCATATCTTTAGCAGTAAACGCCACTCGGAGAGCTCAGAAGACCATGTCAGATCCAATCAGCTGCTGAACAGGCTTGTGTTGTTCCTTGTCCCCCTTGATTTGGACCGATCCCTCTTTTCCATCCCCAGGAAGGAAACAAGTGCAGCGCTGCGCCCGCACCGCTCCCGCAGCCGCCCCTGCGCCGGCCCGGGGCACCCATCTGTCTTAATTACCACCTCCTGCTAACAAGCACAGGCTTTTCATCCTATTCGATTACCCCCTTTGATGCCTAAACCAGCTCCAGTCCAGTCCTCTGCCCAGACCTCCGATCTGGCCGCGTCGATTCCCTAATTGCGTTTGTCCACCTCCTAATCTCTGCAGTTACTTTAATGGACATTTATATCCACGAATTATAGCCCAGCCCATGATGTTTCTCAGAAATACTCAGAGAAGCCCCCAGCAAGCGCCGCACACGGGCGTCAGGGCCCTGCACAGTCCCGCCTCGGGGA
>VZSZ01012225.1:52498-72946 GCA_013398815.1 Ibidorhyncha struthersii
CCCCCCCCCCCCCCCCCGGGTCAACCCCAAATCCAAACTGCATCAGTACATTTTACAGGCACGGACACAGCCAAAGCCCTGCTCGCTTGTTGCCTGAGGACGGCGAAGCGCCTGTGGGGACGCAGAGGGACGGCCACCGCCGATGGCACCGCCGAGCAGCGGGTGCGAGGGCGGTGACACACGCTGGCAGAGCCGCCGCCGCGCTGAGCTGACGCCTCCTGCCAAGACGCTGCTTGTAAACAAGAAGTGAAATAACTGCCCGGGGTGGCCGGGGTGGGGGGGGGGACTCGGCGTCCCCGCTGCCCCAAACGCGCTCCCCTCGGCCCCGGGCGGACGGGGGTCCGGGAGAGGCGGCCACATGGCTCCTTCCAGGAGCTCCACTTCGGGAACCAGCGAGGATGGGATTGATCCGCCTGGTTTGGGGGAGCAGCCGGGGAAACGCCGCAGCTCCGAGGGAAGCAAAAGACAACGGGCCCCGGCTTGGGTTTCGGAGGGAGGAGGGCTGCAGAGGGAGACGGATGGGGAGGCCGTAACGCGCAGAGCTGAGCGCTCAGAGGGGACTCGTAGATCACGCTCGGGCTCGGCTCGGCCCCGCTGCAAAGGGGCGAGCGCAGTCGGCATCCCGCTCGCTCCGTACAAAGCCATCTGGGCTCCGGAGGCTTCCCAGGATGAAGACGTTTCCCCCTCTCCCGCCTCCTCGGCTAATTTTACTCCGTCTGGCCGGAGCTCGCAGCCCCTGGTTCTCGTTACGCCCCCCGCCGCGCACCAGCGCAGGCACGCAGCATTTTTGCAAAGTTACAGGGTAGCAGAAATATCCTTGTTTTGTTTTTCCTTTGGCCACTCTGCCGCGCTTCCAAAGTTGGGAAAAAATTACGAAGTAGCAAGAGGGGGAAAAAAAAACCAACCCACCAACAAACCCAACCAACACAGATTACACAAATGCATAAATAACCTCTGTTCTTTGGGCGTTGATCGTGCTCCAGAGCGGAAGAAGGGGGACGACAGGAGGAGGGAAGAAATTCAAAATCTAAAAAATTGGAGTTTGCTCATTAAAAAAAAAAAACAACAAACCCAACAAAACCCCCAAATCCGCACAGGCGGTGACGCCAGCCCCAGCCAGCCCGTCGTGCTCCATCTCTGCGAAGACGACCCGTCGGCTGCGGTTCCCCATCGCCAGCCCCAGACGGGGGTCCCTGCCCTGCAGCGAGGGCCTGCTTGGGGGAAAAAAATCCATGTTTCCTTCTCCTTGCCGCTCCCGGCAGATCCGCCCCGGCACCCGCTGGGAGGGGGCACGAGAGCCTATCCCCGTATGGTGGCACCGCGCTGAGCCCTGGGCAGGGCAGCAGAAGGGAGACGAGGATGAGCTGTAGGTGATTAATGGCATCTGGGAGAGATCTAAAACATCAGTGAGAGGTCAAGCGGTGAGGTCAAAGAAAAGGGAAGGTGCTGGCATGGGAAGGAGGGGGTCTGGCGCTGAAAGGAGGGCAAATAGCGCTGGTAGGAATGGCTAAATCCGTGCTTGGAGCTGTACCTGGGGGGGGGTGAGCCGGCGGCAGCGGCGAGCAGGACCCGGAGCCGCTACCGGCCCCCGTGAAGAGGGCGGTATCCGCAGAGCCCCTGGGGCCACGGCTGTCCAAATTTCCGCGCATCGCACGTCCAAAAAGCCACGGCCCCAGGGGATGAGCTACAGCGGAGGGAACCGGGGGCAACGCTGGAGCCCTCGAGGTTTCCATCGCAGCCCTTCCCCGAAGGGAAAACCACGTGGAACAGAGGGCATAAAGCACAAAACACCACGTTTTCCCCCAAAATGTCAGAGTTGAAGCCATCACGCCCCTGGCTGCCGGGTGGACGGGTGCAAGGTGGGTGCCGGGAGGAAATCGTCCCAGCGGCGGGTGAGGAAGCTGCGGGGCCGGGTCTGGATCCGGCACACAGTCCTGGTTAACACATGTCGCAAAACTGAAAGCCAAATGGAGAAGGAAACAGAAGGTGACAGTGAAGATACCGTGACTAACGGGATCTTCCAGGGCCGGTTAGAGGAACTGGCTTTGCCTTGAGGTGGTCGGGGATGTGCTCGAGAGCTACGCGCGGCCCCACAGATACCATCAAAATGCCACCCAGGTGGTTACGAGAATGACAGATAAAGGCGGCCGAGCAGGAACAGATTTGCAGAAGTGACACCCTCCAGCGCTCAGCACCACTTTTTAGCCAGGCCTGGTGGTTTCTCTGTTTATTCTCCCAGTGAACAGCTACGCCCCGGCTCCTGCGCTGCCAGAGAACCCTTCCCAAATCCAGCCCTGCACCCGCACCCTCTGAGGGTTTCTGAACCCCGGCCGAGGTTTCGAGGCAGGCGGAGCGACGGCGCAGAGGGGCGCGGCATCAGCACGCCTCTGAGGTCTCCCGGTGCTGAGAAATCACCTTTTGGTCCCGCCGTTAAATGCCTTTTTATCCCATTTGAACACCCAAACGCTTCTGCATTGGTGCATTTTTTTTTTTGCTTTGGCGCATTTATCACCTTGCACAAAGGAGGAGGCGATCGCTCAAGGCACCTCCCAAAACAGGGGGAAGGCATTTGGACCCCCCGGCAAAGACCAGCATCACCGAGCCCTCCCGGCACCCAGGGGCGTCCCTGGGGAAGCGATGCTCTGGGCAGCTCTCACTGGAGCATCCCCCATGGGATGACTACAGAGGACCAAGATGGGCCACAGCTTTGGGGACCGCAGGAGGGGAAGGGACCTGAGCTTCCATTTCCCCACGGGACCGAACATCCCCGTGCACGAGAGTCAGCTCCGGGGTTTGATCCTCCGCAAGGGCTGAGCAAACCCAGCTTGCTCGCAGCCCCTCTCTGCGCCTTTCACCAAAGTTTCACCATATTAAGCAGCTGAACTGCATCATCCAAGGAGTGTCAAATTGGTTTTAAATGGTTCTAATTATAACCAGGAAGTTTTAAAGTGTGTGGGTGGAAAGGAATGCAGCAGATTAATTTAATAGCAGTTACCACGGCACAATAGTCCTTCAATTAAGAGTTCTTTCTGGCTGTTTTTTTTTTTTTCTTTTCCCTGTTAATAATAAATGTCACAAATGAGAATAGACATATTACTTCATCAGATGCTTTGGCATATCTTGTCGCCGAAAGCCTTTGTGCAGAAATAGTAGCTGAAAGGGTAATTTTATAGGGCTTAACACTCACTTAACACTTTAGGGGCCAAAATCAGACCTCAGAAGAAACCCAGTAAGCTGCACCTGTTTACATCCCAGCAGAATCCAACTCTGCAACCACAAAAAAACCAACCCTCGTGTAGTAGCAGAGCTTTGCTATGGTGTGTCAGACACGAGCCTGGCTGGGGAGCATCCTGCTGCCAGCGCCTGGAGAGAGCATGGGGCCGGGGAGAGCGGGGAGCTCAGCTTTGCACTCCCAAAATTCTCCCACTTGGCTCCTTTTGGTGTTCCAGCCCTGTGAACCCGAGTCCTGCACCGGCTATGGGGCGGCTTTGCGGGGCACGGAGGGAGCGAGACCCCGCTCCGGCTCCCCGTGGTCAGGGAAGAGGCCGGCTTCCTCCCCTCTCCGGCTTTGAACAGCGTGGGGGTTCCCGAAATCCAGGTGTGGAGACGGGAAACGACACGTTTCCCAGCGCTGCTCTGCAAAGAGAGAGGCTGTGTGCGGGGCCCGGGGCGTCTCGCGGGGAGCAGCCTGCCCCCCAGCTCCTTCCCGGTGCTCGTTAGCAGACACGACGTGCAGCGATGCCCCTGCAGCGACGTGTCCCCATGCACCACGTCACCGACTGCTCCCTGCTCCGCGGTGAGCAGCAAAGTGCAGCTCGCATCCGCCTGGAAAAGAGACAATGTGGCCCCGTCTCTCTTCTTTGGACTCCCCTCATTAAAACCCATCAAACCCCAACCCTAATTGCTTCACACCTGAAATGCAGGCTGGGTTTCCAGCATCCCTCCCCGGAGCTGTGCGGCACTCCGGGGCGAGCTCCTGCATCCCGGCCGTCCTCCCCCACCTCTGCAATCTGCTTTTTCCTCCCGGGTCTCGGCCAGGCGCAGGCTTCCTCTTTGCAGCTGGAAGATTTCCCCAAGATCCGGCTCCCAGCGCCGCGGAGGGGAACCTACCGGCCCTGGCCCTGCCCGAAATAGCCTTTACCATTCTTTTTTTCTTCTTTGAAAGGTTTATTCTGGTGGGTAACGCTGGGGGAAGACCGCTGGGATAGGGGAAAACCACCGAGCAACCCAACCCAGGCAGTTAATGATGAGGGAGGATGCAGCGGCCGCGGCCAGGAGACAAAAATACTGGGAAGAGCGACCAGAAGCATATTTAAAAAGAAAAGCTGTGGCTGGCGGGAGGGGCAGGGAGGCTCGGGGGGTGGGAGCAGGAGACACCCTGACACCTCCAGGCTCCCCAGGGCACCGGGTAGACGATGGGGACGAGGGGGGCACGGCACCTCTGCTGGCACGGGTGCCCCATGGACCCCCAGCACCTCTGGGTTTACACCCAGAGGTGGTGTACTGGGAGCCCTGGGGGGAGCTGGCTGCTGTCCCCCCGTCATTGCTGATGAACCGCGGTTTGGGGGTGAGGTCCCCGCTGCTTACCAGCACCGGCTGCCCTTTAATATTTAATGATGACTAAAGTGTGCTTCCCACGCAGAGGGGCTCGCCGCGGGGTTACAAGAAAGCGATGGTCAGACCCGGAGAGCTCCATCTCTGCGGCGGTAAAAATGCACAGGTGGGGGGATGGTGAGACAGGGGGAGAGGCGTTCGATGTTCAGTGGGACCCACATGGGACAGGGATGTCCCCAGGAGCCACGGCAGCATCGCCCTCGCCCAGCGCTTCCCCGACCCCGCTCAGCCCCGGCACTCCTGCGATCGCCACGGGGTCGGCGCTTGTTCACGGTGCCCAGCGAGCCCCCGGGAGCTTCCCTGCACCCCGCCAAGTGCTGGAAAAGAGCAAAGATTGACTAATATTCCCCAAAATCCGGCTTCATCTCTGTGATTTGTGTTCACGTTTGGCCGATGCAATATTGAACAGATGCCTGGAGGGACTTTGGTACTTAAAAACAACGCACAGGAGGTAAACAGGGAGATTTATTATTTTACTTTTGTGGTTTTGAGATAGTTTATGACACCAGGCTAATAACTCACAAACCAAAATCTTCATTGATCGGGGAAAACGTTACGTTATCCTCCCTCCGCGCCCGGGGAGGCTGCTCCCCCGCAGCCACCCCCTGCCCCACTGCCGGCCGGGGACCGGTCCATCCCGGCACAGCATCCCAGCAGGATGGCCGTGTCCCGAGCCCCGTGTCCCACAGCCGGGAGGGAAGCAAATCCCCAGTGTCCAGGAAAGCCTCTCGGGACCCCCGTGGTGCTGTGGACTCAATATCACTCGTGCTGGGACCAACAGCAGGAGTGTCTCCCCGCCACGCTGCCCAGCTCACAGCATCTCTCCCTCCAGCCTCCTTCTCCCTCCTAATTGCAACAGCAGGACCACAGGTCCCATCCTTCCCCATTATTGACAGCTAATTAATTGCCACTTGTCACATTCCCCCAAGGAAACGTCCGCCCCCAGCAATCGATCCCTGCTGCTGTTGGGTTTTGGGAGCCTCGAAGGTATCCTCATCCCGTAGGGGCCGGCGGGACCCATCGCGGCAGAGAACCAGTCTGGCACCTCCCAAAGAGTGCAGTGCCGCGGCACGCTGCCGGGGCGGCCGTGCCGGCGGGCGATGCTCGAGGGCAGCACAGCGGTCGGGCCGTTTCCCGGCCAGAGCCCAGCAAGGGCAGAAACGCAGAGGAGAGCACCCCGGGCCGCTCCCCCGCTGTCTCACACCGGCATATTTCTGTGATATATACTGTAAATCTGCTTCATTTGAAATTCACAGTTAATGACTGAGGTGCTCTCATCCAGGAAACTCCGCGAGGTTCCGGCTTTTAAGGGAAAAGATGTAACCGGGCAGGAGTTGACAAGCGCTGCGGAGAGCTGCCCCGCTCTCCAGGCACTTAAGGCTCCAAAAGAAACATCAGCCTCCCCAGGAAGGCTGTGATTTGTCAGCCCTTAGGGCTGCGAATCCCAAACTATCCCACCCCGTGTCCCTCAGCCCATCGTCCCAATCCAAGCTACCAGCCGGACCGATGGGGAAGGGATGGCGTGAGCAAAGCTCGCCCGCAGCCCCTCGTTTGGCCGGCACCGGGGACACCCAGCGGGACCCTCCGTGTGGTCCCGGGGGGAAAACGGGGTGGATTTCTATTTTGCCCACCCGCTCGCTGCACGCATTAAAGGCAAACCGTTGCCATCATTTGAACTATATGATCAGGAGCCTAATTCAATACAATCCGGCTCATTGTTTGAGGGTTGAGCATTTAGCTGAAACCCTAAGCCAGCCCTGCAGTAATTTGGCTGGGGAGGAATTGATTTTGACCATCAGCACTTTCTCATTTTCAATAGAGTACGAACGTAACCAGGTTAATTTCTGTTAAGCACATTACCCAGGTACTTTTTGCTCTCCAGCCCAATGATTATGTGTCTGATCTGAAAGATTATAATTGCAACCCAACAGGACACAAACAGTAGTCTGTGATTGAAAGGAACCGGACTGAAAGAAAACCAGCTTCTCTTCTGCCTAAAAACCAAACAATCTTCACATTTCCCCTCTCTCCCGATTTCTTCATGGTTAATGACTACACGCAGTAAATCAATGTATTAGATCTGTTCCAATAAGTAAATGCGCTCTAATTAATCTTAACCTCCAGCAGAGTCGTATGTCGCCCGTCTCGCTGGATTAATGCAGTTATTGCAAGTTTGATTTGGTCCTATGCAAGTTTTAGGTCTGGTGTTCTTTACCCAAACCAGTGCTTCTGCTTGCGAAGGGTTCCCCAGCACGGTCGCTCCCAGCTCCCCGGGGCTCCCGGCAACATGGGCATCCTGGGCGCTGCCTGTCGTCCTGTCCCCAGTTTTCATCCCGGTGACAAAGGAGATTTGGCCAGGGGGCTGATATTCCCAGACATTGGCAAGCCACGAGGATGGCACCGCAGCGAGCCAACCCAGCGGGAGCATGGCAAACCAACCCCGTACATGCCACCCACGCTCACCCCTGCAGTCTCCCCCAAAATCAGAGGTGGGGAAGGGTCCCCGTGCCACTGCTCGGCTGAGGATGTCCATCCCCCCACTGCCACCACCCATCCCAAGGGCTGGGACCGGGATGAGCGCAGGCTTGCCTTGTCTCCAGCCCTGCCTGTACATTATTTCTCCTGATCATCATAACTTTCTTCCGCTTCTAAAGCACCTTTCATCACGAAACAGGATGGAGCGCGGCAGCTGTTGAACAGCATGGAGCTGCGCTGCACAGGCAGGGACGGGCAGGAAGTGGAAGCGGCTCCTGCAGCTGCTGGGACCGCGCAGGAGAGCTGTACTCACGCCACCGCATGCCGGGGCCTTATCACATCCCCCAGCACGCTCACGGCTCCCTTCTGACACGCAAGAAGCCCATGTGGCAGGTTGCACGTGACGGCACCGATGTGACACGCAGCGGCTGGAGAGGGGCGAGCTCCCCTGCGGGGACCAAGGGGACAAGAGCGGTCCTTGGCCGCAGCGGGGCATGGCGCCTTCCGCCCTCTCCAGCGGCACCTACACCCAGCACAAGGACCCGCGAGGCTGCAGCTCTGACCCGCAGCAGTGCAGGTCCAAGTTGTGGCATTGCAGATCTGGGTTGTGGCGTTGCACACCCAAACCGCGGCGTTGCGTACCCAACCCACGGCATTGCACACCCAAGCCGTGGCACTGCACATCCAAATCAGGGCATTGCACGCCCAAACCACAGCATTGCACACCCAAAACCTTGGCATTGCACGCCCAAACCGTTGGCATTGCACACCCAAACCGCTGTCATTGCACACCCAAACTGTTGGCATTGCACACCCAAGCCGTGGCACTGCACACCCAAACTGTTGGCATTGCACACCCAAACCACAGCATTCCACACCCAAGCCATGGCACCACATGTCCAAACCATGGCATTGCACACCCAAACCACGGCATTGAACACCCAAACCACGGCATTGCACACCCAAACCACAGCTTTCCACACCCAAGCATTGCACAGCCACACCGCAGCATTGCACACCCAAACCGCAGCACTGCACACCCAAACTGTTGGCATTGCACACCCAAACCACGGCGTTGCACACCCAAGCCATGGCACTGCATGCCCAAACCATGGCATTGCACAGCCACACCGCAGCATTGCACACCCAAACCATGACACCGCACACCCAAACCGTGACCCTACACACCCAAACCGTGGCACTGCATGTTCAAACCATAGCACTGCGCACCCAGCCCACGGCATTGCACACCCAAACCATGACACTGCACACCCAAGCCACGGCACTGCACACCCAAACCACGGCACCGCACACCCATGCTTTGGTGTCGCGCAGGGGTTTGGCTCACGCCCTGGGGAGCGCGCTGTGGCCTCTGTCACGCTGGAGCCACAATTATTTTTCTGAGAAACGACACAAACCCCTCCCTTCCCCGCTGCCCCGACTGTCTGAGCCTCCTGAGGAGCTCCGAGCTGCAAGGACACCCGGGTGCCTTCGTGGGGACACTCGGCCGCGCACCCGACAGACCCCTGATAAAAGCATCATGTTTGCTGTGGTGGATGGGAGATAACTGATGCTGTTCCCCCCCCACCCCTCGACCAGGATCTTCCCCTTTGAAAAGGACAAATATAACCGAGATGAGTCAGTTCCTCCAAGCTCCCATCCCCTGTACAATGTGTAACTGGAATTTTTCATTTCGGCACTGCAGGGGAGGCATAACTGGAGAAGACAATGGAGTCAGCTACAACCCAAAAAAGCAGTGCCAATTCTGTGTGCATGAGAAATAAAAACATTTTTTAATCTAAAAATAAATTAACTGTAAGTGACAGCAAGAGCAGATCTGCATGTACTCACTGTCAGCCCGCGCAGGACCAGTCCCTGCTCCTTGGCACGAGGCGGGTTTGGGTGAATTCCCTGCTCTTTCGGGCCAGGTTGGGATTCGCAGCAGTACCGCTGAGCTGGGGAGGCACTCAGCACCTGCACCAGGAACCGGGCTCCCTGAGTTGGCACGGGACCCAGAAACAAATCCACAGAAGCCAGGGAAACCTCTTGGGTTTATTTTCTAACTGCATTACGGCAGCGGGAAGGGAAAAGAGGCTCCACCGAGCTCAGGGCTTGGCTGGGCCAAGGCACTACACAAACCCATAAAAACCATCCGGCTTCCCGTGATTAAATAAAAGGGTAGCGAGTACGCAAGCGGCTGATGGCCTCATTCTGCAGCTGACCTGCGGCCACCTCCATGTCACAGAGCAGAGCAGATATCTGGGGCAGCCTCTGCCCAGGGCCGTCGCTCCTCCCCTGCCCCTCGCCCCTCTGCTCGCTCCTAACTTGTGCTGGGAGGAGACACGGGGCGACCCAGTGCTCAGGTGTCACAGGAGATTGTCTGGATGCTCCAGAAAATAAAAGGCCGGTCAAGGGACCACAGGCGGGAGCTGCGGTGGAGCGCAGCTGATGCAGTGTTTCATGCATCCAAGAGCCAGGTCAGCATCCCTCCCTGCTCCCAAAACTTCTCTGATCCCAAGTGTAGCAATCACTTCCCACATGTGAGGGACATGGAGCAGACCATGAAGCACAGCACCATCTTAGGGCACGTGAGCAGCGCCGGATCCTGCTACTCTTCTTTACAAGCACCGAGACTTGCCGGGACATGGCCGGCATTGCTGCTGCAGGCAAACAGTCATGCACTGATCACCTTCACTAAATATCATTTCCATGGGGCCACCTACACAGTCGGTGGGACACCCCTCACTGCAAAGGGCTCAGAGTCGGCGAGGACAGGACCTGAGGGACAACCTCAGGGCAGAGAGGACAGGAGCTCCGGGTGGAGCAGAGAGATATTGGTAAAGCTGCGGCCAAAGGACGTAACTCGGATTTTGACAGCGCACTGCCCCATTTACTGCGCAATGACACCAATCACCGCGCTGGCTGCTTCTTTGAGAAATCCCCCCTCTTCCCGCACCAGTGGTCCCTGTCCCCAGCGTGGTGGCAGCTCGCTCCGTGTGCATGGAAATCCGACAACTCCCAGCCAAGCCGCCAGGATACGGAGAAGGCAGGTGAAGGGGGGATACCCCAAAACCAAACCACGTCAGGACAATCCTCTCCTTTTTCTTCAGATACTGTCAGCAGGGCTATTTAAAAGCCTTCTGCCACCCATTCCTTGCCCCAGCCTGCTCAGTTTTACAGCGCTGGCTTCACTAGGTTGGGTTTCTTTTTTTTCCTCTGACTTGACTCCTTGCTGCGTAACACTGTATTTGATATTTTTAATCACTCAGCATGCATCAGAGTTTGGCAGCGGAAGAAAGTGAAGTTAAAAGAGAACAGAGATAGTTTGCGTTTGCCAGGGCTGCCTGCCGTTGCCACAATCCCTCATCGCTTGTGCTGCGTTTCCCTCTGCTGGAAAGTCACGAGCCACAGCTGACAAGGTCGATTTAAAAAGCATACTGTCAGCTGGCAATTCTTAACCTTAATTTGGATCTTTTCTTCAAAGAAAAACAAAAGTCCTGAACCCTTCTACCTTTACTGTATAAAGACATTACATGTACATACACATAGATGCATTTGTGTGTGCATATCAATATTGCCAATAAACCCTGATAATAAATCTCCATTTGGCTTTGTAAGGCTGGAAGATCCTGGCCACTCCAGCAACGTTATGCAAATTTTTAATTTCTTCGCTCAGAAGTTGCAGCAAAACTTTTCGTTTCCTGTGAGAGCTGCAAATTTCTCCCTCTTGTGGGTAACGCGAGTGATTCCCGGAGGGGCCGCGAGAGAGGGATGCTGTTGTTGGGTTTCTCACCCTGCACCAGGCTCTACCCCGGACCTCGCCGGTGCTCCCAGGTGAGCTGAGGCACAGCAGAGTTCATCTGCTTCATGTTCTGCTTCCTCAACTTGACTATAAAGTTTGCGTCACCCCATTGATTCCTCGGAAGAAGAGAAAAAGGTTGATTAACTAAACCACGGAGTCACTTCAAGCCCACAGTAGGTTGGCTGCCCGGACATCAGTGTCTTGAATGCAGGGGAAATTTACAGATTGCTTTCCAGGCAGCTCCGAGATGCAGTGACAAGGCCTTAAATCTGCCTCTAAAGATAAAAAAGGAGAGTTACTGCTTTTCGTCTGCTTCTCTCTGCTGAGGAGAGGCTGAGAGCCCTGGGGCTGTTCAGCCTGGGGAGGAGAAGGCTGATCTAAAGGGCGGGTGGCAAGAGGATGGGGTCAGACTCTTTCCAGTGGTGCCCAGCGACAGGAGGAGGGGCGACGGGCACAAACTGGAACATGGGAAGTTCCATCTGAACACGAGGAAAAACTTCTGCCCTTTGAGGGTCCAGAGCACTGGCAGAGGCTGCCCAGAGAGGCCGTGGGGTCTCCTTCTCTGGAGAGATTCCAAACCCGCCTGGACGTGATCCTGCCCAAGCTGCTGCGGGTGGCCCCGCTCTGGCGGGGGGGTTGGAGGAGATGATCTCCAGAGGTCCCTGCCGACCCCTGCCCGTCTGGAATTCCGTGATTTTCCTCGGCACACCTAAATTAAGCCCGTAAAGCCCAAAGCACACGCGCGGAAGGCTGGCTCCAGGGCGCCGGAGGGCGACAGGGCCTGGGGTCGCCTCACAACCCGCCATTGCGACGCGGGGCCGCGCAGAGGGGAGCGGCACACCCGGCTGCCGGGCGCTGGCGGGGAGCAGCGCTTCAACCCTCTCCAGCTCCAGCGGGGGAGGCAAAAGCGCTGAAGCCGGCATGGCAGGAGCCCCGAGGGTCGGTGGCCCCGAGGTGAGGGGAGGGCAGCGGGAAGGGGCGGCCGCACCTCCCGCCCGCTAGGGGGCGCCCGAGCGCCGCGGCCGCTCTCCGGCAGGAAGTCCGCGAGACCGGAAGCGGAAGGGTTCACCGAGCGTAATGGCGGCCGAGGTGTTGGCGGTGGGCGGTTTGGCGGCTCCGGAAGCCGATGGCGGGGTGAGGCGGCGGCGAGGGGGTTCGGGGGGAGAANGGAGGACGAGGCGCGGCCTAGCACGGCGGCGGCGGCGGCGGCGGCGCAGAAGCGGGAGGAGCGGCTGCGCAAGTTCCGTGAGCTTCACATGAAACGGGTACGCGGTGGTCGGGGTCGGAGCGGGACCGGCGCTGCCCACGATGCACGGGGAAGCGGTGCGGAAGGAACGGCGGAGGTTGTCCGGCGCAGGCCGGCCGCATCCCGGTGCTCCCGGGCAGGTTGTGTCGCCGGTTCGCCACTGCCGTCGCAGATGCGGCGTTTTAACGTGGTGGGATCGGTGACCAGCGGGCGGGCCCCATCCCGGGACGGGCGCCCGTGGTCCTCGCGGGCTCCGGTTTTCTTGTTTGCGCGATCGAGTGTTGGCCCGTGTCTCTGGGGTTCGGTAACAAACGGTTTTGTTCCTAGAACGAGGCTCGCAAGCTGAATCACCAAGAAGTGGTGGAAGAAGATAAAAGGCTTAAATTGCCAGCAAACTGGGAAGCCAAAAAAGCTCGGCTGGAGTGGGAGCTGAAGGTGGAGGAAAAAAAGAAGGTAAACACACAATTGCAGCTTCCCGTAAGTCCAAGTGGTGGCAGGGAGGGTCGGTCACCGTCGCAGTGGCTACGCAGTCCTGGGAGCTCTTGCAGATGCTACCCCCAAAAAATCCATCGCCTAATTAGACTCCCAATGATCTGAATGGCTGTCCTGCACCAGAGGTTGAGGGGACTGCTCTAAGCAGTTCTAAGTTTGATCCTCAGCCACTCTCTTATTGTTAAAACCAAAGCATTCTTTGTGCTGTGTTAGGAATGTGCAGCGAGAGGAGAAGACTACGAGCGAGTTAAACTGCTGGAGATCAGCGCTGAGGACGCCGAGAGATGGGAAAGGAGAAAGAAGAGGAAGAATCCAGATCTTGGATTTTCAGGTAATGGCTTAACCGGGTTCATAGCGAACAGCTTTATTAGTATTTTAGCTGCAAACTGAGCTATGAAATAAAAACCTTTGCCTTGACACTAATTCATTTTCTTCCCAAGATTATGCGGCTGCACAGCTGCGCAAGTACCAGAGGCTGACCCGGCAGATCAAACCTGACCTGGAGCAGTACGAGAAGCTGAAAGAGCAGTAGTAAGTGTGATTTCAGTCACCTGATACCATCTGTGGTATTTCTACATTTTAGCAAACACTAAAGACTTAAGACTACCCCTTTCAGCGCACACCTGTAATGAGTATCACAGTGTATATTCATTAGTCTTTTAACATGAGCTTAAAATGCACGTCCTGATGGGCTCCTCTGCAGTAGGGGGAGCAGCGTGATTCATGAGGTTTATTTCTTCAATCTTGGCATTACCGACTTTGAAGGGGCATTGTGTCAATCAGGCCATATTTAAATGCGTGAGTAGATTACTCCTTTCTCAGAGTAGGTTTGGGGTTTTTAAGCAGTCTGGCATGGCTTAAGCAGACCGACCGACCGCTGAGAACTTGCCAAGTTTGTGTTCAGGTGGATTTAGACTGTCAGTGCAGGATTCCTGCACCTTCCGTAGGCACGTGCTGGTGGCTCAGCACAACTGAGGGAGTTTGGTTTTAGTATCGTGTTCTCACCCGGATCCTGGACTCCCACAGTTCAATACGAGTTAAGTGCCTTGAAGTGTTAATTAAGAATCAAACGCAGTGAAATCTCAAAGTAATTGGTATGGTTGTGTGAACTGCTGCCCTCCTCTTACTCTTGTCCAGCGGTGAAGCACTTTATCCCACGTCTGACAGTCTTCTCCACGGGACTCACGTGCCATCTAAGGAAGGGGTTGATAGGATGGTTGCAGACCTTGAAAAGCAGTAAGTAAACGCCAAGATAAAACAAAGAAGTGTCTGACAGACAAGCTTTGTGTAATCGGTCCAGAGGATTCACCCGCAGATCTTCAACCGCTGCTGTTTCCCTTGCAGAATTGAAAAGCGTGAGAAGTACAGTCGCCGACGTCCTTACAATGACGATGCAGACATCGACTACATCAATGAGCGGAACGCCAAGTTCAACAAGAAGGCAGAGAGGTTCTACGGGAAGTACACGGCCGAGATCAAACAGAACTTGGAGAGAGGAACAGCCGTCTGAGCCATCACCTCCAGCAGAGCACACACAACAGCCCTGCATCTGGTAGTTCAGTAGCGATTTTGCAGGCAATTTGAACTTGTATCAGAAAATTACTTTGTAGAAGTAATTTGTGTAACAATTACTTGCAGAAGTGACCAGCTTGTGCGATTTTGTATTCTAAATAAACACAAACTCTTATCACTTAATTTAGATTAGAGCTTGTCGTCATTCTCCAGTACCTGAAGAGTGGTGAAGTCCTTCAAAACACACATTTAGCGAGAAGGTAGAATGCTTGAGGGACACTGTGTCCTTTCTGTCTCCCATGGGCAGCACCTGCAGAGCACAGCTGTCCCACCAGACAGCAAACCCACCCCTCCTCCTCCCCAAGCAGGTGAAGAACAGGGGCCAGCTGAGTCATGAACCTCAAGTTGCCATAAAATAATCCTTAGTAGCCACATAATCCTTAGTACATTTGGAGCCTCGCCGTGGCAATTTAATAGTTTCTTAAAGAAGCTTCCAGGCTGCAGTCAAAGTCAGTTGATTTTACTAGCCATTTATTTTTACAAAGTGAGATTTAGCTGGTCCCAAAAGCATGCATCAGCACGTTGACATGCTTGCAACTTCCCTTCGCAAAGGTGCAGAGAGCACTGTACTGCTGCATTCTGGAGCTCTCACCAGTTACAAGCAGCATAACCTATCGCGACACCACCTCCACTAACTTCACATTTGCTTACTGCCGTTAGAGGCTGGTTTTAAAGCAACCTGCAAAGCACAAGGCACCACCACTAAGTCAAGTTCAGCATTGCACATCAGCAGAAGTGCTCAGGTGCAGCACTTCTGACAGTGAGAAGGCGACAGCTTCACACACAGCAGTCAGGTTTACATCCAACACGAGCTCTCTGCTTGCAGAGGGCCACCCGGGGAAGCTACTCTGGAGGCCCTGAACCAGCCACAGCCTGGGAGAGAACGGTTCCAGCATAAAGGTTCACTTCCAGAGTGATGCGGAATTTCTCTTCTGCTGCGCTTTGGGATAACAGGGGGGTAAGGGAAAGCTAAACCTGGAAACAGCCACTTGCAGCACAAAGTCAACTTACCACCCAACACAGGTCTAACACTTGACACATGGAGAAGCCAGTGCGAAACTAAAGTTTATTTACTTGAAGTAAACAGTTACACAATGTAAGTCAAGAGTGCAAAATAACAGCTACTGAGCTATTGTTTAGAAAAAGTTACCCACCTGTAAGTTCTAGTCCATTAAAGCAATACAAAAGTATTTACAAATATACACAAGATTCCCCATCTGTGGCTTCTGGATCACTGTGCTCTACATCTGAAAGAGAAACCTAAGATTCCAAAATTAAGATCTCAAAATAAATACTCAGTATTAACAAGTCTTCAACCCAATGAGAAAATTTCAGGTCTCACTACTGAAGTATGCTGCGTAATGCTGCAGTCAGAGACAGCGAGAAAAACACGCTAGCGTGCCCGGAACGCTACACTTTTAGGTGAGAAGTTTAAAAATGTTTTCTTCTCCTCCTTCTTGACAGGAACCCACTGCCCATAAGGACTTCCCTTTCTGTCCTCTTCTCGTCCTGGAGAAATTGCCGGTTCTTTTACAACATGGCTCAGTGGCTTCTGCAGTACTGGTTTTGCCATTGTATTCTGGAAAAAGAAATTTCTTTTAAAAATGCTAAAACGAGAAGGAACATACCAAGACCTGTCAACTTCAAGGGGTTTATTTGTGCTGACAAGGCAAATGTTTTCATACACTTCATTGACACAGGATTCAGGGAAGTTGCTTTTTCCTTAGTTCTGCATTACTAAGATCTATCTAAACACGTAACTTGGGGGACCCCACTCCAGGGACAAGCTGCTGTCCCGATTTCAGCTGGGATAAGAGTTTATTTTCTCAGTAGCAGCTGGTGCCATGCTGTGTTTCGGATTTAGGATAATAATGTTGATAACACACGAGTATTTTAGTTGTTGCTAAGCAGTCGAGGACTTTTCAGCTTCTCATACTGGCCATATATGGCGGCGGGGGCACCCAAGAGGCTGGGAGGGGACACAGCTGGGACAACTGTCCCCAGCTGACCAAAGGGATATCCCACACCGTATGACATCACACTCGGTGGATAACGCTGAGTGATGAAGGAAGCACGGGGACATTCCGAGTTTTGGCATTTTGTCTTCCCACGTAAACATTACGTATGAGGGAGCACTGCTTTCCTGGGCACGGCTCAACACTGTACCTGGACCTGGCAACCAACACTGGGAAAAGCCTAACACAGGAGGGATGAAGTACTGGAATTTCATCTTGGGAAATCGCACTTACGTTAGGACTGAAAGAAATGCTTCTCTGTATGGTTGCTCTCTCCATCCCACCTTTGGTCATGTCTTCTGCTAGTCTTCTGGGTGGCTAGAGGAGAGCACACACAGCTTCAGTGGGAGGATACATTATTCCATGCAAGTTAAGGCAGTTACTACAGAGTACGAACTTTCTGGTAGAGCTGTTTCAGATATTTACATCAAAAGTAGCTGTAAGCTACTAAATACGCAAACAGATCAATGGTGAATCAATTTGAAAAGCATTCAGTATTTTTACCGATGTCATTGTGCCAATTCACACATGAGCTGATATCCATGCCCCAGTTACAGTTTTAAAAAGGATTCAAATGACTCAAAGCATGGACTGCCATACACGGAAGTGTAGTGGTACATTTGCATTAAGTTCTGCATATCCATCCTGCAGAGCTTTGGATAATGACAATAAACTTATCTGCAAGTGATGCAGGCCTCTTCTTCTGTACTCTCTCAACATCTGGAATATATTGCATATATTATGAAAGGGATGCCTGTACCATTTGACTAAAACCCTTAGTAAATTTACTTCCATTTGAAATAGTATCTCATCGATGTAACAGTTACTGCAGTTTTGTATTTACCATGAATCAGGTTAACACACTATAATAACAGAGCCAAACTAAAATTCAGTTTAAGCTGCTCAAGTTTCTCCCTCCCTTAAATTTGCAGCAGCTACAGCCCACAAGTCCCTTCATTACCAACAGATTTTCTTCATCATGTCTGGAACCATAGTCATGATTTCTATAAGACAGAAATAAAGTATGTAAAATGCATTGTGTGCTTGGGTATGTAATTTCTGGGAAACAGTTTGTTGCACAAGAAAAGTTTTCAACAGTTAAAAAGGGTAGAAAGATTGAACCTTTAAAAAAAAAAAAACAAAAAACCAACACACTATTCATTAGGCTTGGTAAGGAGACTCCTTGTTTTAGGCCAGAAACACATGAACTGGTCTAATTAATGGGCAATATCCTACTACAAGAACAACTCAAAAGAACAAACTAAATTCGCCTCTCCTTCCCAACCTGTCACTACCGGGAAGCCTGCACGTACTCAGTGGATCAACCACGTCTCAGGAGTCCACAGTACTTCAGCTTAACACAAAGTTTACAGTGGCTTCCCCAGTAGTTTTTAAACATTCTGGTAAATCGGAGGGGTTTGTTCCAAGGGTTTGAATTCATAATCACAAACTCCACAGTTAAAGACTGTGACACACCCATGCAGACGACAAGTTTTAAGAAGTGTTTACCTTTTCCTTGGAAATACTCCAGTTCATACTTACCTCAGCTGTCTCTCCAGGATCTTCATGCTCTTGTTTTTCATTTTTTATCTCTTTGGAAGGAGGAGGGATCTTCAAGCTTGCTGGCAAGACTATGTTATCTGTTCCCAGAGCTTTTGCAGCGTTAGCTTTCGCAATTTCCAGGAGCTCCCTCTTGTCTACAAGAGGAAAAAGAAGCATCACCCTCTGTTTTTTACATCAACTCATACAAGCCTAAGAACTGCAGGTTTACTACCACTACACCTATGTAAGCACCAACTGTAATGAATTTTCATCAGAAGTTGGGAGATCTGGCTTCAGCTGAACTGCAGAGAATATTCTCTGAACTTTTTAAAATGTTTTTATAACCACGCAGATTTTCTTCCACATTGCCATTATCAGTTATGCTCTATAAAGCAAGTAAACGGAGAGAATTTGCCTGGTTAAAATAAACTGTATGTTTTGAGGTTCTCGGAGTCTCAAAAAAAGTACCTTTTTCACTCAAATGGAGAGGTGACCTGCTTCGAGATCTTGTTCGTGACCTGCTTCTCCAGCTCCTGTAAGCCTCAGGATATATTGTTCGCCCAAATCCATAGTATCTTCGGCCTCTTGAACGTGATCTACTTCTTGAATAGGACCTCCTGTAATATGATCTTCCACGAGACCATGACCTGCTGCGTGACCTGTACCTCGGAGGAGAGCGGTGGTACCTCCTGTAGTGTCTGGCATGGTACCTTCCTCGGTACCTCATATAGCCACGTGACCTCGAGCGGCTTCTGGAATACGAACGAGAGTATCTTCTGTACCTTCGGGAACCATTTCTTCTGGCTGATGACCTTGACCTTGATCTGGACCGGCTCCAACTCCTGGAGGAAGCTGAAGAGGAACTACTGGAACTGGACTGTGAACTGCAAGAGGATCTGCTAGATGACCTTGTTGATGACCTATCGCAACTTCTCTTGGATCTCAAAGACGACTCTCTCTTCTTTGGCGAGCTGAGGGTTAAGTCATCCATGAAGTCTGTCATATCATCGGTTTTTCTGACCACCATTTTCTCTATGCAGCTACTTTCAGAAGCTGGTTCCGTTTTTATTGTTGTTCTGCAATACCCAGTCTCTGTTCCTGTTGTGGGTGGGGAAGGGGAAGCTAATCATTTATACAGCAACAACAAACATTATGACACACAGGCAAAAAGTTCAAGGATAATTAAACATACCAACGATTCTCATCCAGTTTATCAGCATGTTTTGCACATGACAGTTTTAAGTTTAGTCATGTCCTCTCCTGTAGTCAGTCTTTTATATACAAAATAAAAAAGCGCCACAGTTTAAAGTTTAATACCCTTTGTTTGCTAGATAAGCACACACCTTTGTGAAAAAGATACAAGTTAATAGCTTTTTTCCCTTCCTAACAGAATTTTCAAGGTACTTTATCTTCAGTCTATTCTAAATGCAGCCTATTGCATCTCCAATGCAAAATAACCATTTGCCTTCCAGATCAGTATGAACTGAATAGTTTTCTTCTGCAGTTCTATGGACCTTAAGTTTCATTGTTTTCCTCCAATAGGAAGGAAAACAAAAAGTACCTAAAAGGTACAAAGCAGCCACTTCCTTGACTGTATCACATTAAAAAAGTATCTGCACAAAACTCCACACATCCCAGCAGTGTATATAGCAAGCTGCTATTAAAAACATTCTACATAACTCGTAAAAAATACAGCTAATGATTCACTGGATATGACTTGTAAAGGATGTAACACTTATTAAGATTATATATTAATAATTAAAATGGCTGTCCCTCGCTAGTGGCAGCCATTTTATATCTACAAAGGTTACTGTATTCTAGGGTGTAACTATCTTGTCTCCATTACTTAAACCCTGACTTACGTCACTACTTTACAGTTTAAAGAAGCTTGCTTTGTCACAAAATTTCTATCGGGGGCTCACTGTAAACCAAAGCCACCAAATAAATCTTAAAACCTTACTGAAACCGATCCGGGGTACTAAGTTCTACACGAGTTCGCAAGCAGCATTCCCCTTGCTACCACTAAAGCTAAAGTTTCGCTGATTCACCTCTAAACAAGGGCCAAGGTCACCACCGCCGTACAGGGCACAGCTGAGACGAAACAACCGCTTAATTCCGATCTGAAACGCCACACCGCCTCCCATCGCTAAGCTTCCTACACACGAGCGCTTCCCCCACCGAGCGCATCTCGCGGATTCCCACGGACCCGGCGGTCACCGGGCAAACGGCGCAGGAAGCGCGCTCCCCTCAGCGGCCTGAACGCACAGGGTCGGGACTTCGCCTCAGAGGCTGCTTAGGGGCACTTACCGCTGGGAGCCGCCGGACACGCCCGGTGCTGGTTCCCGTGAGAGACCAAAGCGCTTCTGTAATAAAGAGAAACGTGAATAACGTCTGCTCCCCCCCCCGCAACGGCGACACCCCCAACACGCCCAACGAAAGCCGAGTAACGGCCTCTCCGCTCCCACCGCCCCCAAGAACCGCTTTTTACGAGGACACCCCAGCCCCCGCCGGCGGCTCCGCCAACTCACCGCCTCCAGCCAGCCGGGCTTCCCCCGCACGGATCCTGCTCCAGCGGCGACGCCTGAGGAGACAGCCCCGCTTCGTGAGTCACCCCCATAGCGACCGGCCAGGCTCCTACCACTCAGGGAACAAGCCGCGATACAGCCCCAGCACGATACAGCCCTCACAAC
>VZSZ01012225.1:73392-92320 GCA_013398815.1 Ibidorhyncha struthersii
TGAGGGCCAGGAGCGGCGAGCGGCGGTGTCTTCGCCTCAGCTGTGAGGCCGGCGCCTCGCCAGCCCCGGGTTGGGGGGGGGCGAGCGGCGGGCAGCCTCCTTCAGCCGCTCTGCTCGGTCCTCCCTCGGTAAGGGGCCCTGTCTGTGGGGTTTTCAGGGAGCCTGTAGCGGCTTTTAACCTGCCTTGCGCGATGCGCATTGCTGCATGCCCGCCCTTGGTGCGTGATGGGTTTCCTTTTGGAAAGAAATGCCCTTTTTTCTTCTCTACGTCTTCAGAGAGCTGAAAAATGTCAGGTTTTCTTGAGAGCTTGAGGTGCTCGGAGTGTGTTGACTGGGGAGAGAAACGAAACACCATCGCTTCTGTTGCTGCAGGAGTGCTGGTACGTACAGCTTCTCATACAGCATCTCTTGCGCCGCTTTTGGAATTTTTAGGTGTCATCGGCTGTCAATGAGCTAAAAATTATTAGTCGTTTGGGAGTAAAAGGAAGAACAGGGATACGCTTTTCTTGTATGTAGCAGCAGAGTTAACAACAAAATCTGTTCTGGGTGTTTGCAGCCACGTGTTAACTTTGGTTTCCCAGCTTCTGCCCATGTGATAACTACTGGTAAATCTCTGGCTTTGCATTTAACCTTGTTCCTAAGTTGGTAGCAAAACTAGTTATGCTATCAGTTGACTCGGTTGGAGACCATAAGAATGATTTTGTGTGTTAACGTTTTTTTTCTAGAGTAATCTTATATATTATTAAAAGGCTCATGTCCGTATTTTAAGCTATTGTGCTTTTCTTTCTTTTGTAATAGTTTTTTACAGGTTGGTGGATAATCATAGATGCAGCTGTAAAATACCCTAAAGTGGAAGATTTCAACCATTCATACCATGCTTGTGGGGTTATAGCCACTATTGCGTTCCTGATGTAAGTGTAATTTCTTGGTCAGAGCTACATACTCCTAGAACTTGCATTAATAAAATAATTCATAGCCTTTAAATGGAAAGGTAACTAAGAATAACGAGTCAAGTTACTATCTGAGTATCTCTAATACCTTTCTTATGTTTGTTGATATTTATAGTAAGGAACCGTTTTTTTAAAAACTGGGTGTCTTATACAGGTCTAAGTCTTATTAGTCTTTGGAGAAATGCTTTTTAAGTTTTAGTCTTGTCCACCTTTTAAAAAAATACCAAGAAATGCAAGATCGTCCTTTTTATGTAGGTTTCTGAGAAGTTTCTCCTATTGCTTTGTAAACGCTTACTTCTTGCTGTACCTATGTTTACCCGGTTTTATCCTGTTTTGCTGGTACAGGATCAATGCGGTGTCGAACGGACAAGTGCGTGGTGACAGTTACAGCGAAGGCTGTCTGGGCCAAACAGGTACGGTGGTGTAAGCTGTTGTACAGCCATAGATCTGGGAAGGCATTAAGGCTTTGGAAGAGTTGTAAGAACTGTACCAGTGTGCCTGGTGTGCGGCAGTGCATAGCGCTGGGGCGTGACAGAAGGTACTCTGAAACAAAAGGATGCTGAAAGTCACAAGTGTCTGTACCCGGACACAAAACATCCCTACGTCTTTTCAAGGTGCTCGGATCTGGCTGTTCATCGGGTTTATGATGGCTTTTGGATCTCTGATTGCTTCCATGTGGATCCTTTTTGGAGGCTACGTTGTTAAAGGTAAGATACAGCATGGAGTGCAACCTGATCTGGTTTTGAAAGTTTAAAGTATTTTAAATGACTATTGAATTTTATAACTTACTTTTACATAGTTTCTAGGCAAGACCAGTTTTAGTATTTTCGTTCCCTACGCACCACTGTTCCGTACTGTCTACTGTTATTGGGGTGGATTTTATCTGCTTATAAGTCACAAACTTCCAGCTAGCCTCACTAGAAACACAGGTCCTGGTCACTTGGGAACTGTACTGATATAATTAAATGGCTGCAGTTACATGGCAATAATTCCCTGGGTGAACACTTATTCCCAGAATAAAAATTACCAGTTTTGTGCAAATTGCTCTCAAAGCTTATATGCTAAATTAGCAAAAGGGAAAAAATTAATTCAAATTGCCTATTTAAATTCATACCTTAACATGTACCACAGTAACATTTTGTGAAGGCAAGTCTTGAGAAAGACTTGAAAAGCGTGGTGAATTAGTCTTTGTTTTTCAAAAGGAAGTAAGGTCGTTTAAGTAAACGTAAAGCTACTACCGGTACCTGGAGCTGAAGTGAATTTCACACCAGTTCAGGCCACATAGATGGTTTTGGTTAATTTACATTCTCGTCAGCCTTGGCCTTACTCAATTCACAGGGGACTTTCAGGGAAACCAAGGCGTGTTAGGTGCGTAGTAGCGCCACTGATGTGCACTCCCATTTTGTATATTGTCATTATATATGAATATATGGGTATATATACTTACACACATATGTGTTCCGAACAGGATGAGCAATCTCACGTGATAATTACAGTCTTTATGAGCATTGCATTTGAGATGTGCATTTTTGATTCGAGAACAGGAGAGGCTTCTTTTATTTGGAAAGCTAAATGCTTCGGGGGTGGGGGCACAGAAGCCCTTGAATGAACTTTCCAGTGGGGTGAGGCTTAGGCTGGTCTTGTGTGTCACACCACGGAGCAACAGAGATTGGAGGGGACCATCCTCTTAGAGCATGAAAGGGGTCTGTGAGCAGTGTAGGGCTGTCTTAATCCCACACGAGAACAGTCTGGCTGAGGCAAATCTGTAACACAGTCACACTGGCACCAAGAGTTTGTTGTCGCTTCAGCCCAGTACCTAGTCGGGGATCCTCTGTTGTAACGGACCCCTGTGTCAAATGCAGCTCCTTAGAGCAGTGCATTGCCTCCACATGTTCGTTAGGAAGAGAGATTGGTTATCCTTGCTAACATAGTGCAGCTTCATGTTTCTGAAAGGCCAGAGATTGGATAGTCTTGAAAATTACTTCTCAAAAATTTATGGAGTTTCTTTCTTTTGTTAGAAAAACCTGTTGTATACCCAGGAATAGCTGTGTTTTTCCAGAATGCGTTCATCTTTTTTGGGTAAGACTATCCTCCTTTGTTCATTTCTTCTATAATTGTTTTATAATGATTAAAACTGAAACTTGCTGTAATCTGTTTTTTCTTAAGCCCTGTTTTGTAACGAGACATGGGGGAATAAATTGCAGGGAAAGGCAGTAGATTTCTGGGATCTGTCTGCATGGTTGGTTGCAGGACCAGGAACTGGATTTATAAACTGAAATCATGTATTTACAATACTCGGCATTTAATTTGCTCCCTTATGTACTCGTGTCCCTTTATTCTGTTTTAAACAGAGGACTGGTCTTCAAATTTGGTCGCACGGAGGATTTGTGGCAATGAACGCGCCTGCAGAAGTGCATTGGCCCTGCTGTTTTTTTAACTGCACACTCCCAAAATTTTGTAAAACCATTTTGTAAACAGTGACCTTCAATTGTGTCTAAAGATAAAATAAGAAAAAATTCAATCACAGCACTAAAAATTCTGGTTCTGTTCTGTTTAATTTTTTTACTCTTGTGTGTTGATTTAAATGTTGTCATGTTTTTGACAAATGTAAAATTGCTGCAAGTAACAATGGATGTCACTTTTATGATGTTTGCTACAAGTAAATAGTATAGTGGAAAATGGATGTATTTAACCAGCTGTTACGATGGTATTTACAATCCAAGATTTACTAAAAATGCTTTAAACCAACTTTTTAACATATATTTATTGAATATTTCCTATATCTGGACAATATAACCATTTCTTCAATTTCAAAACTCACTGGTGTGTGGCTTTTCTTCCATAACATAGAACAACGCTACTTTGGGATTTTTTTTTCCCCCTCTCTGAATATTTAATTTATCTTCTGGTGATAATCGGTAAGAACTTCCTGTTGCTGCGGATAACATTGTAGAGGCACAAGTATGAGTTGCAGAGTGGCTCTAGAGGGAAGCAGCTCACCCACAAAACTCGCTGTAAACTATTTTCTAATCGCTGTAAAACGACGGAAGAGTGCTCGTCAGATCAGAGTTCTGTCTCCAGGAAGAGCACTCCTCAGACAGTCGCTGCCAGGGAGAATTTTGAATCTGTAGCACATTCACTTGAACGGTGAGACAGCTCTTCCTGTGTCTACCCCTTCCTATACATTCACCTAGGCTAGTTGCTCAAAAAATCAATGATAAGACACATGGGGAAATGGGCGGGAATAAAATACTATTCCTTAAAAGCCCTCCTGCTGGAAAACAGCAGAAGCTGTTTGTGTCGCGGAAGTTATGTTTGGTTGGTTGCTGGAAAATTAAGAAAGTGAAGAGAACCAGTTGAGCCTGGGTTACGCGATGACACGGGCAGTACGTGTGTGTCCAGGCTGAATGTCACCGTCAGCGGGTGGGAGCTGCGGGCAGCTGAGAGACTCGGCAGATCACTCACTGCCTATTTTGTGACCTGGGAAGAAGAAAAACTGGCCTTTCCTCTGCAAGTAATTTTTCATTACTTGAAATCTGTCTCATGCTTCTTTAACTGCAGCGATCGACTTTGCTTCATCCCTAGTGAATGAATTGAGGTCGGCGTGCGGTACTGCAGGGAGCAAAGGCCTCGGGCTTTGTCTTCAACATTCCATTTTTCCTCATTACTTCATTTTTAAGCGAGTGTGCTGAATAAATAAAACCGATCAGATTTTGAGTTTTTTATTATGTAAGCATTTTCAAAAGAGGTTTTTCTACATCAACTATTTTGCAACAAACGAGAAACGCTGCGGATCACAATCCATTTAAAAACAAGGGTTCATTTGCGCAGAATCCTTTACCCCATCAGGCCCTATCTTGTGCACCAAAGCTTGTCTCGGAGTAAAACCAGCTCAACATCAGACACCGCGCAGACAGGCTGTTCTGAGGTTTGCTGCCAAATAAATATGAGCAATACCACCGATTTCAGGGGCACCATCCACCAACGGAACAATTTAACTTCTTGCCATTTGAACTTGCGAACAGCCAGCCTGAGCCAAGTAATGACAGCTTTTTCTTCAAGCAGTCAGGTAACTAAAGAGTTGGGTCGGGCAGGACGCGGAGTTCTGGCCCTGATCCAGCTCACTCATCACATCCTTAACAAGGCCTTCAACAGAATTAATTTAGCTTAAAAACAAGTACTTTAATGCTTCGCTAGATAAGAATGAGTAAGTACTCCTTGAAAAATTGTACTTTAAAATACAGATTTTGGCTTTTAAACCTGGGTGCTAAAAATGGCTTAACGTTTCCAAGCGTTTTGATTGATAAGCCATTACAGCAATGAATGCAGCCAATGTTTTTGGACAAATCCTACAAAAAAAAATATGTGAGGTAAGACCATCAGAGCAGAAAAAAAGCTGAATGCATTGTAAGTTTGCACCTGTAAATATACACCCCGTGTCTTTCAAGAATAACTAAAACAGTTCATTATTAAGTCTTTGTGTGTGCCTTGGGATGGCTCTTTTGGAGCCTGAGAATTGACCCTTAAGTGCTCTTTCAACCCCTCACAGCTGTTCATTTTCCCTCGTGGCAAATAGGAAAAGCTTATCTTGGTCAAATCTGTCATCTGGGATCCTCTGTTCAAAAGCCAACAGCCAAATGGGGAAACTGTGAAGACAAACATACTTGTATCAGAACATTTTATGCATCAAATTATCATACAAAAAAGGGCAATGAAAAACCTTATTAGAAGCTTATTTTCATGCATTTCTTTTTTTCTGTAATTCAGATACAGCATCACGCTCAGCACCTAAAGGTGCCCAAGGCCCGTGTTTGTGCATCAGACTGCACAGCCACTCTGCGCCCACAACAGCCAGAAAAAGCACCTTTCATTCCCTCGCTGGCTTCTAAAAATCCCTCTCTCCGATGCTGCTCAAATCCCCTCAGCGCTGTCAAGCCCTGCGGATGTCTGAGCACCTACGGCTACGTGTTACAACCAACAAGATCATTTCGGGTTTAGCCCCGTGCCCACCAACGGCTCTGACGCTCCTAGCTGAAGGCTACACGCATTTATAAAGCTCAGGCTCCGAACCAACTGTGGCAACAGCTCCCGCATTTCAAACAGGGCATCTAAAACGTACCATCAAATGGAATTATCCTCTTTTTTTTTTTTTTTTAAATTCAAATACCTACAGTTCTTCATCAAGGTCACCAAGGTGCTATATATACCCACACACAGTTAATTTTACACTGAAACTTACCTCCCAATAAAACTGGTCTTCGAAGTACTTTGATACAGGGATGGTCTTAAACGGTTTGAGGTTTAAGATTAAACCTATTTGTAAAAAGCACATATATCCAATATAAATACATACATCAGGGAAAGGGGAAGATTGTGTAACTGGAGGTTTCTTAGTGACACGTACCCAAATGCAACATAGATCAAAATACAAATTCAGAACTAAATGCTTCAGCAGAGCCCCTTGACTCAAGCTGACCTTAAACACAAAGAGAGAAGCTTGCCAAGATCATGGCTTATGTTATTAAAAATTAATTACTCTAGGTAAAACCCTATTAAACAGCCTGCCAGATTCTAAAAATACATCCACAATTATTAACTTCTTGCATGAAAAATGCCTGCATGTTTAAAGCGATCAGGCTTTTCAGCATTGTTAGCTTGGGATTTCAGATGGAAATATCTGGATTTTTAAACAATTTGTTAAAACACTGAATGTTTGATTATTTCAGCTGAATGTTTTTTAAAAATCTGCTTGATTAGCTCAATTTCTTAATTACACTTCAGGTAATGCAAAAGTTTCAGATCAATTAAAGCACACAAAAAAAATATCATTCTGGAGTGTGCTTCACAGCAATTTTCATCTGCTGTTTCTCTTATTCAAGACAGAATTAACAGCTATAGAAAACCAGCAGCTGCCACAAACCAGAATGTCACATGGGAAACACCCGAGCCCTGATGATCCCAAACCACCAGTGATCAAAGGCCCAGCGCTTGCCTGACGCAAGCCAGCTGACGTCAGTGAAACTTTGCAGATTCATACCAACTGGCCTAAAAAGGGCCAAGGTCTAGATAGCACCTTTCTGTCACTAAGACTATACACAAATGTAAAAATGTTTTCATCCTCACCCATCTCCTGTCCGAAATTTGAAGGCAGCTGTTAAGCCTCTGTTAAAATAAACTTCACCAATGAAAGTATGGTGCTACCAGGTTATTTATGTTGAATTCATCTCTTCTTCAAAAGACTGGCTGTGAAGAGTCCCTGACACTCGTGTTTCCCATGACTTCTACAAATAATTCACCCATAGAAACACACTTCAGAGCCCCAGTTAAACCGGCCGCTTTCTGCAAAGGGTTGCACTAACGTGAGAGCAGGGGTAGGAAGACAACATACCCCTTGCCCCGAGGAAATGAGGAAGATATTACTGAAACATGTTTTTCAATACTGACCTGTAATAAAACCTGTTATCAAGGCAACGCTGATGGTCACGCAGAAGGCACCAATGTGAAACATGACCAAATAACCCAGTCTGAAAAGCAAAACAAGTGTTTCACCTTTTACAGTTGCTGAATTTAGCATTAAGACTGTGAATGAATGTGTATCTACACAGCGTTTTACATCAAAACCTCTCATAAAAATTCTGTTATTCTCAAATCTCTCTGCAGCTGCAGTTAGATGTTCTAAGAAATCCTATCAGAAGCCTAATACAGACTTCAGAGAATATATTTTGCCCTTAGAAAGCATCATTGTGGGACTAAAATTTCATTAAATTTGTTTCAACAAGAACACGAGGAGAAGCACAAGGCTCTTGTGCTGCACTGCGAGTCATGCCTGCATAAACTGAGAAAATCAGAGAACTTCTTGTATGACAGGACATGAGCTTCATTTGCAAAACGAGATGCCAGTGCCAGACCAAAACAACCGATGGAGAATATCCTTAACTGAGCCCTTCAGCTTTTGCAAGGTATCTCCTCGAGTATATTTTCCAGTTCAGTGTCCAGACTGGCTTTAGTCCAAACCGGCATTCTTGATTCTTGCCCCAGACTCAGAGTTAAAGCCTCATTTGAAGAGAAATGCTACTTTCTGCCCCTCCGGTATTAGCATACAAAGCTCCCAAAACACATCACAAAAGCCAAACTGAGTCTTGGAAGGATGCACATCCCCAGCCGTCATCTCCTACGTCTGCTGTATTTAATACCATCTGAGAAGGGAGACAGAAAACAGGACCAAAAGCTAATACTGAAGTTTTGATCCAAAGTCTGCTCAACTCCGAAAGTCTCTTTTACTGACTTTTTGGGACTCCAGAGATTATCTTAGGTTATCTGGTATAGAATGATTTCCCTGTGATGATGTTCAGGCATTCTGTATGTATGACAACTCTTCTCAAGGCACACTACAATAATGATTAGCTAATCTTATTACTTTATAGCAAGAATTTATATACCTTGGTAAATTAGTCCAGTTTTTTATTGCTAAGAGAATGACCTGGGCAAGAGCTCCAAGCACAGCGGGGAAGCCAAAAGTGGAATGAACTCCAGAGGAATCATGAATCTTGAGAGCAGGATTCAAGCATCTCTGGAAAGAAGAAAAGGTTTAATTGATACACAGAAACACCAGTTGGTAACAGCATATTGTCCGTTGCAGACCTAGACAATGAACTTCGGTCTTGCAAGTTGCAATCCTTCACTCCACTCAAAAGACTTCAGATTTCCTAGCTTTAATCTCTTTGAAAGAGAAGTTTCCCTTGAGGTATCCTACATTGGAAAAGAAGTTTATATATAGCTTATACAAAAACAATTTCAGGTTTTGAGTACTACCTGTAAACAGTAAGATCCTAATATGGTTATCACACTGGCAAGCAGACCCAAAATCATTGCAATCCAGGGATACTCAATGCTGCATGCTGCATAACCAACAGTGACCCCACCAGCTAGTACTGCACTGTGGATATGAGTCTGTAAAATAAAACAGCAAAAACATGGGAGTGAGAATTCAGTCATCACTTATTTTATAGCAGCCCAGTATCATAGATTCTTATTCTCATGCAAGTGCAATCTCTTTAGGGTGAATCTGGGCCTCTGCGTACTGTAAATTACAATCTGGCAACATAATTTCTAAGTTCTTCGGCTTCTAAGTTCTCTGCAGCTGCAGTGAGATGTTCTAAGAAATCCTATCAGAGGCCTAATACAGACTTCAGAGAACATATTTTGCCCTTAGAAACCATCATTGTGGGACTAAAATTTCATTAAATTTGTTTCAACAAGAACACGAGGAGAAGCACAAGGCTCTTGTGCTGCACTGCGAGTCATGCCTGCATAAACTGAGAAAATCAGAGAACTTCTTGTATGACAGGACATGAGCTTCATTTGCAAAACGAGATGCCAGTGCCAGACCAAAACAACCGATGGAGAATATCCTTAACTGAGCCCTTCAGCTTTTGCAAGGTATCTCCTCGAGTATATTTTCCAGTTCAGTGTCCAGACTGGCTTTAGTCCAAACTGGCATTCTTGCCTCAGACTCACAGTTAAAGCCTCATTCGAACAGAAGTACTTCTTAGAATTAGACCTTCAGTTCTAATTTCTTCAGCTTGGGAGCCTAATAATGACTGTAAGGCTGAAAGCCTGGAATTGTCTTTACTTAATAGCTATTACACTTTCAGTGTACTACTGAGAGTAACAAAAATATCTTATATGCAGTGATTTTCTCTCATGTCTTACCATTCTGAATTTTCCATCCTTTGTGGTCAGAACAGACAACACGAAGGCAGTTACAGCACTCACTGCGAGGGCAAAGTAGGTGTTGTAGATTACTTTCCTCTTGTTGGCCACAGCTAGCACAGAATTGAAGCTTGGCCAGAACACCCAGAGAAAGACAGTACCTTGGAGACAAAGACAAGCAACAATCATTACCTGCTCTAAAACACAGTGAATCCATCACCAGCTGTCTCTGGAGGGCTCCAGCGCACATTTTGCATTCACTGCAGTTCCCACATTGTGAACAAAGGATAACAATTCACAATGCAGGCAGGCCTGAGAGTTACCTGCTATACCAACACCTTCCCAGAAACATATCGCTGTAATGTCAAACACACAGCCAAAGCACAGCCCTGCTGGCATCTGGCTGCTCCTTTGCGGAGCTGAAGGTAGGATGCCCTTTTCAAGAACACCTTTGTGGGAAAGTAACGGAAGATAGGCGAGGAGGACTGTAAACACACTCAGGTGATTCGCACCTGGGGTGCTGGACAACACATATATCACACTAATCGTTGTTCAGCCTTGTGTGCTCGCAAGTAGAACATCCGCACTTAGATAACCTCAGCGTGGGATGGACTCATGGACACCTTATCTAGCATACATAAGATCACTGCCTTGTTGTTGAAGAAGATCAAAGCACAGTGAAAAACTACACCCATTTGAACCCTTGAAAAGCAGGCGAGAACAACAAGTTGGAGCTCACCCGCTCCTGCTAACAAGGACTTCCTCCCGCTCTGCGGTGCCTGCATGCCCTGCTCGTGTTCCTCTGCCCGGGTGTTGCTTCAGAGATTCCCTGATTCACGAGGTATTGAGATTAAATTTGTTCTTTGGCTTTCACCCGTGGTTTTGTGGTTGTTCCTGTGTCCTGCCCGAGTCAGCTCACACAACCTTTAACATCAGCTTTGTCCTATCTATCGTCCCCTTAAATGCAGATTCAGATACAAGTGGGAACAATTCCACTGTTGATTTCCAAACGATCAGCATCCTGGCTGTTATGCACAAGCGCCAGGGGCTTGCTCCTTGGCCAAAATTTCTGCTCCTTTTCATGGAACTGTGGAATAACTGTTCAAAACCAGCTGCAAGACAGATGAAAGCAAGCCAAGGAGGAAGAGAAAACAGCTCACATGGTACAAATCACCATAAAGAAAACAAAGTGCGCTTTGGAACGTCTTTTACCCTGACTGCCAGTATGACTGGTACTGGTTGTCTTGCCTCCTGGCAAGGCTTGAAGAGAAAAAGAGGATGAACCGGATCATAAGAACAGAATCCTCTCTACTTCTACTAGGATTACTCCAGAGGGCTAAAGATCAATAGCTTGAGCTGAGGTGATTGTGCTTCACCAACTCAGCTGTACACAGCTTAACTCTCTTACAAGTAACAAGAAAGTTATCTACTGAATAGATACTCCCTACTATATGGGTCCAAAAGAACAATTCACTTTCATCCTGTAAGATCACTGCACAGTGTCACACTTTTGTGACCACATAGGCTTCACTAACAAAAGGAATGAAAACAGGTTCTTCTGCTTCTATGACCTGGGCCCTAATCGTCAGCATTTAGGAATCTTAGCCTCTATAAAACATGTTCACTGTCTGGCAGGATACATCCTTTCATATGGGCATATGGATACACATGCACAGATCAAATTCCAGCCAGCAGAGGGAAGTAGGTGGCCTCACACTAAGCCAAGTTGGATCACACATTGCAATCTGCCTCTGCTCCCAGAGCTGCGTGTAGCTCTAAGTGCACAGACAACACCACAAACAAGCAACAGTTTATTTTGCCTTGTCCAGCCATTATTTTTTGCTGTCCATTCCACTTCCATAGCTAATGTTCTGTTCTCCATGCCACAGAGCTACCAGAGCCCTGTGTAATTCACCCGACAATAAAATTTGAAGTGTTCTTGTTCAAGTCAATTAAGAAGCAACAGAGGCATTGTCACTATGAAGGACAATGCTTAAATCCAGCTTCTAGCAACCCTGGCAGCTACTGCTTTTGTACAAGCTGATCTTGGCTCCTTGAAATCCAATTTCCATTGCTAATTTTCACCCTTTCAGTGCACCAAGGCAGAGATAGCTATGCCTCTCAGACAGGAGAGGCCATTCTGGCAATTCAAAACCTACAGTAGCAGTGAGGACTGGTGGAATGATCTGTAAAATTACAATCTTATTCCCATTGATTAGATAGTCAGTCCTTAATTTTTTTTTTTTTTAAATTCTATTAATGCCACTGAAACATTCTTATGAGTATCTGCTCGGCTATGGAAATAAAACTGTCACGACCTGAGTGCAAATATGGGTGAAGGCCTCAGCACCCTTCACACAGCCCTCAGAAGCAGGATGCAGAAAGGAACTGAGGAATTTGCCTGCTCAGTTGCTCCTTTCTACCCACGTTATCTCAGGAATTATTCAAGACATGGCAATATAATTATTCCAAATAGCAAGCACTTGGTTGTAGCAAGCCGCACAAAACTTACAATGAAGGCTTAACAGCGTCTTGATGAGTTAGAATAAAATACTGACCTCCTCGAATTCTCCATCAAAACAAGAACTCCAGGGACTCAAAAGAGCAGTGTTTAAATTTCTCCTTGCCTCAACTGGGCAAAGACTGACCAAGAGCTAGACTCTGTGGGCCTTTGCAGAAAGATCTTAGTTCAGCTGGTGGCTGTTACATAACAGAAATCATGATAATAAAGAAACCAAATTGCTTCTTTAAGAAAAAAAAATTGGAACTGCCATATATTCAGCCTGTCATCACTCAGATCCTTTCTGGTGTGCCTGTCTGTATCATATTCCCCACCCTTCATCAGGCTTTTATCTTTTCATTTACATTACTAGGCAGGGACTGCCTTTTTATATCTCTGTACAGCACCTTGCAAAACAAAACTGAGCCTTGGCCCCAGCTAGGAACTGTAAGCACTACTGAAATACAAGTAATGACCTCAACTTTGGTGCATAGGTCCCTTACCAACATGCCTACACAAGCCCAAAGGGGACAGCTTAGCTGGGAGAGGGAACGGTTAACTTGGCGTAGCCTTTATGCTGAGACTCACCAAAGCAAACTAAGCCACAGCCGTTGCAGGAGTGGCTTATGTGCCTGGTAGGAAACATGCTGAGACTCACCAACTCATTGTCAGAAACCACGAACCACAGCAGCAGCAGTTTTCTATGCTTGGCTACATTCAGACCTGCACTTTGGATGCAAAAGCTTCAGCGTGCTGTGGCCAGCCCCCATAAACATTCCTTATGTTCTCACTGCAATCTCTTCTTCCAACTGAGTCATTAAAGCGAATGCCTTACCCAACATTGACAATAAATCCGACTTCGGGGTACTCGCGTTCTTCTCAGACCTTGGTGGTGGCTCAGAGAAGCATGAGGAGACTGCCAGACCAAAGTAGGCTCCAAACAGGTGAACATGCATCATGCTGATATCGTCTGGAACCTGTATCAATAGAATAACCAAATTTATGGCTTATTTCATCCCGCAGGAAGCCTTTGGTGCAGTTCCTGATATAGTTGCAGATGTGACCTCCCTATAAGCAATTTATTTTCACAGTCCCTCAGTTTATGCATGAGTTATTAACACAAGAATAACTTATCTGAGTTCAGCATAGCTCAGAAACATACAATTTATACACAGAGAGTTTGGGGTATGTTTACATTGTATGTTAAATGCAGGTCTGACTCTGCTGTGCAGACTGGGCTGGTATACCACCCACACTGGGAATCTTCCAGACTGAACTGACACAGGGAGGGGGTAAAGTTTAAAGGCAATTAGTGCCTTAGGCTAGGTCGAGGCTTTCATTCATGTGTTGGGGATGGTCAGGGCATGGGCAAGGCCAAATGCACTACATCCCAAACCATCAGATCAGCTCGCCCTTTAAGGCCAAAAATATAGATATAACCAGTTATATAGGTATAGAGTATGCAGGGCTTGGAGTTCGATGTCCTTAAGTATAGTCCTAAAGTCAGACTTCATCTCTTAATGAAAACATAGCCACAATCTAACTGAGATGAGATAAAACACACTGATGTTCCTGTCAGCAGAGCACTAACAAACCACCTGAAGGCAACATTCCAAAGTCCCAGTGAAGTTTTCCCCACTGTGCCTGTAAATCATATTACAGTACCCCCAGGAATATCTTGTTGATCCATCTGCTCATATGGAAAACTATTATCTCCACCACTGTCATCAGAATCAATTGCACAGGATTAGTTTTCCCAAGAACAGCTCCAGTGGAGATGACCACAGCAGTCATACTCACAGCAGCCTTTGTTATTCTGCAATAAAAGAAAGAAAAAAAAAATCTGTCTCAGGACCACACCAGGGCCAATAAAGAAAGAATGACAGACAGTAAAATGTACTTAAAAACCCAAAGCCTTCTAAAATCATTGCAAATATGACTGTGCTAATTCGCAACTAGGTCCATATAACAGGGCATTATTCTCCACAAAGAACAATCAGCAATTCTAGATTATTCCAATACTAACATGAACTAATTACCTTTTCAGACCATCTTCGTTTGCCCTTTGAAGAAGGAAAACTAATAAACCTTCTGTTAGCATGGAGCATTGGACACCAAGTACAATGATCAGGAGGTTGAATCCAGTGCTGCTAAACCCGTATCTTTTCAGAAATGTCAGGAAAAAGCCAAATCCAAAAATTACCATGTGGTTGACATCTTGAAAAGCTGCATGACAGAAAAGACCAAGAAAGCAGTGTAGTTATTAATGCAGACTGGATTTCTGGTTAAAAAATAAATTCAAAAAAACACAATTAAGTAAGAAGACTTCAGATAAAAAATCGGGTACCATTATTATTTAGTACTTGTAAAGAATTCCAGAGCTTGCTTTCTAATCCATAAGTAATCTGAAAAACAATACCCTTGACCCTGAATTTAATTTTACAAAGTGATCAGAACGGATGCCGTAGGATGGGGGTTGAGGAGTCAAAATGCAGGACAGAAATGAAGTACACTTAGCAACAAAATTTGGACATTCATTTTTCCTAAGGTGAATTTAAAGAGCTTAAGTTGGACTTTTCAGGAAGAGTTACTGTGAATTAGTGCTGATTCATTCCTTGAGGGCATTAGGGAAGAAATGAGTTACAAAGAAACTTGTACAATGTCCTCATCTGGGTAGAAGGAACAGGAACAGAAATAGCAGTAGTAGGAGCTTAACATGGTTACCAGCACCATTTCATAAAAGGTAGAGGCTGTCCAAGGCGTAAACTCTTGGATCTGTAGACCTGGAAGCATCTCCCGGGCCATGCTAACAGTCATATTCTTGTATGGCCGTGCTGGCCTCTACATACAGCAAAATATCAAACTGCTAGTAAGTAGACCTCATTTTTCCAGCTATAAAACAGGGAGGGTTACACAAGAATGTCATGAGGATTAATCAGCTCATATTTGCACAACACTGTAAATATGTTACACACTATGGCCATAGCATAATCTGCTAATACATTCCTTTGATCAATGCACAAAATACATCTCCAGATTATATTTAAACCCTTAATTCCACTGTATTAACTTAATTTGTTTACATCAAGCATTCAAATGGAAAATACTGCCATCCTGAATTCTTACTATTTGGCACAACACCTTTGCACACCAAGACCTGAGTTATGCACTTAACAGCACAGTGCCTGCCCTCAGAAGTTTGTTACGTACATACATACCAGTCAAGATTACCACAGACAGGCAGCAGAAAACAGACCAGCAATGAACATTAGTATCACTTATGTCTTCTTTCACTGTCTTTGTTTTGATATTAATAAGTAGACACCATACATGGCAAGGTAGGGTACTTAAAGGAAGTAAAACATTCTACTTCTCACTAACAAATACACAAAATTGGTGAATCCCATCTCTGCTGCACTGCAAAACAAAAGCCCACATTAACCCTTCCTTTCACAGCAAGGCTGCCAATCTTACCTGGGTAGGAGATGCTTGATCTGGGTGGACCATCATCTGAGAACAAAAAGTAAAAGAGGATGATGAAAACAGCTTCCAGAGAAAGGATTAGCCATGGCACACTGTTTCGGAAGTTGCGGTAATTAGAAGACATTGTGCATTAGACTACATTAAGCACAAACACATTAGTTTTTTCTATAAAAACGTTCCCGTAACCTCAAACCAATCGAAAAGGAGGTCTGGGGGGGCAAGAATAAAAACTCAGAGAGATAAAAAGCCCAAGACACGTCAGCAAGGAACAGTTCCTTATCTGTGGCATGTCAGGAGCCCAAACTTGCCACAACTGACATAGACTGAACTCCAAAAGTACTAATGAACGCAGACATATCAAACTGTCAATACTGTAATGCTCCAGGATACCGTCCATACAGTACTGCAGCTGCTGTTGAGCCTTGCGTATCAGCTAAATGGCAATGAAGAAGAACATGGACTCATAGGAGTAGGATGTTCAAGTTTATGCAAAACCATTATGTATTTACATTGGTCGTATCCATCCTAGACCCAAGTCCCTTCACGTAAAGGTTGGGAAGGTCCTGTTGGGATTCTCAGTGTGATTCTTGGGTTGGTTAGGCTAACCACCCATGTCCCACGACAAACCTTCTCATACATAATGAATGCAACCCAATGCCAGAGAATCAAGATTCTCTGGACACATAGAGGTAATGCAGCATTTCCTATCCTACTTGCAAGATCAGTCAATTGTTGTTATGGTTTGAGAAATCCATAACAATTTATTGTCATTTAGACAATCATCCTATCACCCGATGCACCCTCCCTACCCGGGAAGGGGAATCAGGAAAAAACAAGGAAACCCAGGAGCTTAAGTATTAACAGATTTAATAAAGTAAGATTAGATAATTATCATTAATAGCATGAAAGAACCAACATTGACCCCGGTACCAATACAGAATATGCAAGGATTATACGCAGCCCATTCTCTCTGTAGGAAGCCGTGCACTCCCAGCAGGGGACAGCAAATGTCAGACACTGCGTGCGCTGCGGCTTGGGGAGGAAGGGGTCAGGGGTCCAGCACTGGGGCAAGTTCTCAGGATGGCAGCCATCAAGGGAGACAGAGCACTTTGCAGCAAACTTTCCAGTTTATATTGAATGTGTATTTCATGGTATGAAATAATCCTGTTGGTCAGCCTGGGTCAAGTGCCTGGGTCTCACTCCTCCTCACCCCTGCACCTGGCAAGCCCTAAAACACCAAAATCTTGAAACCTACACACCATAGCTGGTTATAAAGTAAATATTTTCACAAATGCAGACACTAGTGTCTTCTAAAAGTGCAGTCTTCACAAGTATTAGAAGAGAAATTAGTCCTGTGTTGCTCAAACCAGCACAATTGTTTATAGTATGGCTATGGAAACAGCTACAGTGACCACTCTGGAAGACCTCGGTAATTGCCAGGCCAGGAAGTTGCAGGCAGACAGCACCGTTCAGAGTGCTGCGGCCCCTTAATTGAGAACCAAACCACAGACCTACACCTTCCTGGTCCTTTCTTTAACTCAGACCCAACCTTCATCCAGAAGTGTATCAACTTCTATTACCACATTGCGGCTACAAGGTACCTGTTGCTTTCTGGGTGCAGAGCCTTTTGGTAAGGCACAGGCTTTTTTTATTTGTTGTTGTTACTGTTTTTCTAAAGCAGGAACCATTAGAGTGAGTATTTTGGGCACACGAGCAGGGCTACATGGTGGAAGCTAACTGTGTTCAGTGTATCTCTATTCACAGATATCATAACTCGTTAGATAAGGTTATATGGTTGTTGAGACCAATTTATGAATCCATAATACGAACATTACTGTCTTCTCAGTATTCACTGTACTTTTGGTAAACTGAACCCTTCTTTGTTCAGGTAGTCCAGCAGATTAAAGTACTGTAATTATGCCTCAGACTTTCTATTTTGAAGCCATTTCAAACTGAGCGCTGTGCTGGCACGCTGGGGTTTGAGATAGTAACAACGCATACAAATGGACAGAAAGCCACCTACTGGCAACAGAAATATGTATCAGGCAAACACTTATGCAGAAAAATTCCAGTTCGCTTATATTTTAGGACATTGCTTCTGCAAACCCAGGCTATATGGCACAACAGTAGTTTTCAAGCCATCTGTGAAAGGTATGCATTTGTGGTGGTCCTCACACGCAGTATCAAATTGCTTTACCAGCTTTTACTTAGGCCTAGTAAAACTGTAAGTATCCTTACCCCCATTTCAGAACCCCCTAAACAACATTCAAAGGACTTTTCCAGACGTGCAGAGCACTGCCCTGACTTCAGAAAGATCTACATTCATCTCCTTCTCATGGGAATTCTGTGATCATGTGGGTAATTCAGCCAGAACCAGAACGCCTGGTGAACTTCCTCTAGACAAGAAAAAGGTAAGAGCTGAAACAGCAACTTGGAAATTGATTTAGCTAACTGATGCAGTCTTTGTGTGGTTTATAAATGCAATATATCTAATTAGCTTTCATCTGTCTCCTGCAAGACAAACCCTTAGGACTCAGACTGAGGATAAAAACGACCCAGACAGAACTCCTTCCACCATCTGGCCCTGGTCAAATGAACACAATTAATTCTTTTGATGCTTGTTACCAAATCCCCTGTCACCTCTGTCACACCAAAGGCTAGGAATTTACCCACGCTTTTCCCTCAGGACGATATGCCGCACTGTAAATGCTGATACTCGGACTTCCAGCTCGAACTCCCTCCCAGACAGAAACTGCTCCCACACACAGCGAAATACAAAATAACTTTCATATTAGAGCTCCGCTACCAGCCAAAGGGCCCCATCGACTCAGCCGACAGGACCAGCCACCTCACGTACATTCCTCCGGGCCAGTTTTAACGCCATTTCGGGACCCACACTCCTCAGGCTCTGCCTGACCCTTGCTCGGAGAGGGCCGTTATCCCCCAGGGAGGCGAGGCAGGCCCGTAGCACCCAGCCCAGCTCCGGGCGAGGCCGGAGAAGCCATGGCAGCGCGGAGCGGCTGCCCCGGCCACCACACCCCTCCAGTCAGCCAGAGGGCGGGCAGAGGAGCCGGGGCGGGCCACCCCCTCAGGCTGGGGGGCCGCCACTGGTTTTCCTCACGGTATCCACAGTCCGAAGAGGGCCACAGAGCCTTGGGGCGGGGGCTCTGCCGAGCGACCCGCGGGGTGACGAGGCTCAAAGCGCGGCCCCGGGCCCCGAACCGGCGGCAGCGGGAAGGGAGGGGGGCGGTGCCCGGCCGTGACTAGGCAGCCCCGGCCAGCG
>VZSZ01012225.1:93774-143149 GCA_013398815.1 Ibidorhyncha struthersii
CCTGGAGGAAGCAGCGAGGAGGCGGTGGGAGCCCTCGCCGCCCTGTCTGCCCCGGGGGAGGAGGCGGGGAGGGGGGAAGGTTTCCTCACGGGTGGGTTTCCCCAGAGGTGCTAAACCTGCGTGGTTCGACAAAGGGCAGCGCGGTGGGGCAGGGTGGCGCCGGGGCTGCCGGCTCTCGGCGGGCGGCAGCCTCTCAGCAACTTGGTTTTCACGTGGTGGGGAAGGTGCCTCCGCAGTGGGAGCACCGAAGAGGAATGGGTGTAGCAGCGAGGGATGCGAGCAAGGAGTTGCGTGGGTAATGCCTGGAGCAGGGATGGATGGTTTTGGGGGTAACACAGTGGTTAACACTGTGGAAACGCAGTGGGTACCTGGCTCGCCTCTGACCCGCCACATGAGAAAGGAGACCGGAGTGAAATGAGATCCACGATCTTAGGCACGGGATGTACCTCACCTTGGTGTCTTGGAATAAAAGCATGCTTTCCAGGTGTTTACATGCAGAACGCACCAGAACACAGATTCCTAAGCATTTGCTTGTTGTGAGCATCTTTTAAAGGGTGTTTTAGAACGCTGCGTTCCTGAGTATCTAAGTATGCTAAACTTTACATGAAATACAATAATTATGTATTTCTGAATAAAGAGGAGTTTGCAGTGTTAGAGGCTGGCTCCTGAAAGTTACAGTAAGCATTATGTCCCATTTGTGTTTCTAGTTCAGTTGTGGTTTATATATGCAGTGGCTGGAAACACGAGCAAACTTATACAATGCAGATGTTAGCTTTGCATAAGGGAAACGGTTGATAGTGAGCTCTGACTGTAAGAAAATTGTCACAACGTACTGCTTATTCTAGTTGTAGTGAATCTTTCCTTGAGAGCAGAAGGCATCTTGTTGCTTTAGACTCCCAGGTTTTGAGAAAACAGTGCTTGGAATGTTAAACAAAAAAACATCAATTGCTTAGACGTTACTGTGTAAGATGACTAGTCTTAGGAAAATAATTCCAATGTAAGCAATTCCTTATATAATTGCTTAGTTTTCAAAAGTCATTCAAAAACATATGCTTACTGTTACCTTTGAGGTGACTGGCTGGAAAAGTGGGGCAAGAGAAGGAGGGAAAACCAGAAAAAGATGAGAACACCCAATGATGAGTGTGTTCAGCATGTGGAGCTGTGGTAGTTGCGCTTACAGCTAACAGAGACATCTGGCTGCTTGTACTAACTTCTCTTGGAATGCTTTAGTTCAGAAATAGGATTTTTAGCCTTTGTTTCACATGGCATTTCGATAAAGAGTAGTCGTCAGTGACTTCAAAGTATTGTCCCACAGAAAGAAAAGAGAAACTAGTGTGAGGACTTGCTTCTGGAAACGTAACCAGAGAGAGGTACTTCTAGATGGATTGTGGCTCTTCCTCTCTTTTTCTTTTTTTTTTTTTTTTTTTTTTTTCCTCTTCTTCTTTTTTTTTTTTTTTTTTTTTTTTTTTTTTTGCTCCTCTTCTCCTTTTTCTATTTTTTTATATGAGAAGGTAGTTTCTCATGTAACTATAGATTTCTGAATTCTTGTGATTACTATATTTATTTACTCAACTTATCCTAATTGTCACCATCAGCTTACGCAAACCCAGTAAATACGGTTATCAGTTAGGAGCAAAGCAGCTAGGCTCATTGAGATGCCTAACTCTCGTAGGATTTTTGTTTGCTTTTTAAATGAGGACCAATATTCCCACCCTGGTTCCCTCCCCAGTAGCTCAATACAGAGCTAGGCACAGCTGTCACTGATAGACGCTCATGAGCATCCTTGAGAGCTGCAAAGCTGAAGAGTTTTGGAGCAGGTGAAGCAATAAAAGAATTGTCCTGCAGTGAAACTCTGGTGGGGGGGTTCTCTACATGTGTAGATCTGAAGCAGATGATAAGAAGTGATAGAAAAATATTTTCTAGGCACAGAACAGAGTTAGAAATGTAAAATCTTGGGTTGCATTGAAAAATGTGACTATTCTGTCTCCCTGAATGTTAACTTTTTTGCCAACTTCTGCAGTATCCACTGCAACAAGTTTATCTAAGGGTTCACAACCTAGCTTATTTGAAATTTTACAGCTGTAGTTCTTTAAAGTACTCTCCCCAACATTCACTACCTAAATTAAACAGACTGTTTGGCCTCAGCCCTTCATAAACGCTTTCAAAGTTACTCCTGACCAATCTTCCCCCCACACACCCCTTCCCCAACAAATTTTCAGCGGCTGCCCTTCCTGCTCTTCTTTAAACTGCTTTTTCCAGTCTGCTGTTTTCCCTTCCTTCCGCTTTCTGCCTTTTTTACCCCCTTTTTCTCCTTTCAGTTTAGTTTTACTCCCCATCTACAGCTCCAAGGCAGTGTACGAGCGCTGCGTAACATGGCACGCCAGCACTGCCATTAGCAGCTTTGCTCCTGCGTTCTGCGACTGAAACCTTGGGTGCCAGTGGTGCAGTGTCACAGCCTAAAGGGAATATTGTTACCTGTACTCTGAAAAACCTGATGAATCCCAATCTAGTATTATGTGCAAGCATGATAAAGACTTGTGCTATTTAGAAGTCTTACAGTGTCTGGGGAAAGAACGTTATTACAATTAAAACATAACTGTGCTTTCAATAGACCTCCAAACCCAACAAACTAATGGTAGGAATTGTGAGATCTCTTGTTATTTCCACAGTGTATGTTCAACACTCTGCCTTTTCACTTTTTAAGCTATCTGTTGCCGTTGCTTTGCAATGCTTGAGTGATTAATATCTTATACCTTTGACATTGTGCACGCATTAAAACCTTAATTGTTAATTAAAGTATTCATTGCAGCTTGTTGTCAGTTAAGCAATTAAAGCTTAGTTGTTACTGCTTGTTTCTAAGTCTCCCCAGTCCTCGTCCGTGATCTATTTAAAATCCTTCAGCTTTGTTGCTGATATTGCGTGTTTTGACTCTACTGAGTCATATGGGCACTTGCTACCGATTTTGTAGCTGGTTAAGTCTTCAGATGAATTCCACATGTTATTGGCTTAACTTTCACATCAGCTGACTTATGCTATGTATGGTGGATTTCCTGACAATAGTCCTTAAACACTGTATGTTCCTTTAGTATTAGGATTTTTTTTTAGCCCTATATATATATTGCCCTTTATTGCAGGCAATACCTGGGCCGGCAGCCAAGTGAATGCCTGGGAGGATATGTGTGTGTCTGTAATCTCCAAGTGGTTACTGAGATACCCACTGATGGCGTAAAGGCAGCCTGTGCCCCCGGGCATCTCGTACTGGGCAGCGTTTCTTGATACCGTGATCCCTTTGCTCAGATACTCCTGTGGTTCTGTATGCCACCTAACTTCCGATATGGCTTATTTCCAAGGACTTGATTTTTGACTCTGCTAACAGCCAAATAAACTGAAGGAAAAACAGTTCATTACTAACTCCAGGAATGTGGCCTTTTTCTAGGCTTTTTCTTTTTTATTATTTTTTTTTTTTCACTCCATAATGATTCTTCCTACTGATTTATTCTGGCACTTTTTTTATAAGCTTCCTATATGGGGGGAAAAAAAACAAACACATTTTCTTCTGAACCTGCCCTGGAGGTCTGTAACAAACCAGCAGTGCTACCTTTTATGACTTTAACTTAAATTCAGGTCTCAAATCTAATTTAGCTTACATTTAAATGTGTTCTACTGTGTCAATCCCAATGGCACATGTAATATTGCTTCCCTCTGCCAGTGACTTTCATTCTCTGCACACTGCAGTTCCTCCAGCTTTATTTTATGTGTTCTGGACTCGGGTGTTTTCAGCTGAGTTACTGTAGTGGGCTAACAGTTTCTCTTGTTTCAGTACTACAATGCTGATTATATGCCTGTGGTTCAGCAGTCTATTACCCTTGCTTCCAGAATTACTGTAAGGGTTTTCTATTTTGTCTTTCTTTACTTACATTTCTGTAGTTTGGTGATTGATATATTCTATGCCATATCAAGACACTGAATAAGTAGTCAGGGAGGCTTCCTGGGATTCTTTACATTTCTCTTCCTTTTAAAAAACTTAGTTGGCAAGTATTTCGCATAAGTTTCCAATATGCATACCACATCCCGGCAGTCGTGTTCTCTCTTGCATACTCGCTGTGCTCATTCTGTACTACCTTTTTTTTTCAGCTAGTAATATCTTACATATATGTATATTTGTTTGTGTATTTACATATATAAAGCTTTTTTATTTTAAAATCTCCGGTGGTATTCAGTCAGCATCCCCAATGTCCTGTCTGACATTGGGTGGGTAACCTTGAGACGGTGGTTGTTGACTCTCTGGTAATCTCACATGCATGCTAAACCTCACCGTCCTAAAGCCTACCTCTGCGTTTGGTGCCCTGCCAGCCTCAAGATGCCTTCCACTCCATTGTCTGGTGTGAGTCAGGCTGCAGAATGAAACGTGCCATCAATTCTGCTAAGATTCACTTTCCAGCCTTTGGGACTTGCTGATAATAGTGGGATAGAATAGAGGCTTAATTTGCTACTGGTTTGGATTTGGGGTGCATAAATTGTTTGGGGTTTTTTCCCTAGTGATTTTTAAAAATGTTTTTACCTTACAGCAAGCACAATGTCTATTTCTGTCGGGTAGTAAAAAGAGAACAAAGACCATGAGGGTGAAAAAAAGGAGGGGGGGGAGGGATAAAAAGAAAAGGAAATGGCATCTGGCACTAGGGGTGGGGCAAAGAATAAGGAGGAAAATTACTTGTTTGAAAATTCAAATGGGGAGCGCAGCCACTGTTGAGTTATGAATAAATTTTTATGTTGAGTATACGTTAGCAATCAATTGACCTTTCACAGAATTTGCAGCACTGTAATCACTGCTCTTTCCCGTTCGGTTCCCTGCTCTTCTCACAAATGTGTCTGTCCTTTCCCCTCATCTTATATTACCCTACAAGATTAAATACCATATGGTAGTTTTATAGGGGAAGCCCTGTCCTTCTTAAACCTCTGTCAGATCACTGAAGTCAGGTTTTTTTGACATGTGTCAGAAAATGGGATAACCCAGATTTTAGGTATTTATCTGCATCAATCTGCCCCTGTATTGAGAGCAAACTCAGAATTATAATTGGCATCGTGGAACGTATTTGAGCCTTTCTAATGCAAGGGCTACAGAGGTTAGAAAGCACTTCTGCCTGGTGAATATTATCTCTAAGTGAGAATACTGACGCAGCAGCTATCAAAATTGGAGAAATGTGTGGATGTGCCCAGAAAGATCAATGACTGCCAGAGGTTCACAGGCACCAAATGGCTGGTGCTGGATTCCGAAGGAGCGCCGGCTGGCTCGGCTGTAGGATGAGCGTGTTTGAGGGGACAGAGACTGGGTAACAATAGAAACGCGCTGAAGGGAAGAACGGTGTCTGGAAGGGATCAAGGGATTGAAGAGGAAAGATGAAGTAAAAGTGGCTAGTACAAAGCAGAGAAAGGGAGGAGGGCTATTGCTAAATTTTGTTAGTCATTTCATTCATGTGATCTTCTTTGAACGGTCTGTCATGTGAAACAAAAGAGCAGTGATTAGCCTGTTAAAGCGAGAGGTCCGTTAGCTGCTTTTTCTTCGGGGTTTAATTTTTGCTGGACATTTCAGCTATTTTTCAGCTATCACTAATGTAAGTGTTCACTGAAGAGGCGTCCGTTCAGTAAGCACTTGTAAATTAACCAGTGAACTGTGTGTTTGCCACGAATAGCGGATTTTGGTGTGCAGCATACCTTTATGGAAGAAGGGAAGCTGAGATTTGTGCTCCTTTCTTCCTCCTACAAAGACTCATTGCCACCTGCAGACTGCAGTGTGCTGCAAAGACACCCCAGCTGTGTACGGAACTGTGGCAGTGTGGAAGCTCAGTGCAGTTTGTGAAACCGTCCCCTTTCGAGGAGGAGCTGATGTCTGTAGGCTGCTACCTATATCGATTTTTAAAGCTGGGGTGGAGTGTTTAGTTATGGGCTGCAGTCTGACTCTGCAGCCCTGCATGCTTTAATTGGGGGGGGGCAGGGGGTTCTGATGGAAAAAAAAAAAAAATAACCCCCCAAAAAAACAAAAAAAACTCCCCAAAAAACAGAAAAACACCCAAACAAAAAAACCCAAAACAACAAAAACCAAACCAACCAACCGATGGAGTGTAGTACCTTTAAAATGTTTTCTGTAAGTGCATGTATGCATGTGGACTCAATGCGGTTGAATACATATGTAGAATATCTTGCACAACGGTGAACTTTGTTGCCGAGACCAACATAAGTGAATGAAGTCTTTTATAAAAGGAAATAACTTTCTTGTGTTTTAGTCTTGTTCTTATTAAATTCTTTTGACTCCTTCAGATGACTGAGAAGTAGGCTCTTTAGTGTTGGGAAAACCTTATTACAAATGTTGTATTGTTACAATCCCACTTTAAAAGGTGGTCAATGTCACCATAGCCTTCGGATTGATATGAATTTAATATTAGAAATCACTTTAATGGCTGTATTACAGACCTCTTATTCAGCAAATGCTTTAACTTAGAGTGGCACTTAACCATAGAAAAGCATTAGTTCTGAGAACCCTAATTTGCTAGGAAAAATGTAGGCTCCTTATAGATTTCAATGGCAGAAAAATAAACAATAGCCATAACTTTAACCCAGGAAAAAGTGCCTCCACAACATAACTGCTTTTCCAGCTAAACAGACAGAATAATGATTGCCTGGGTGTGATGCCTTTATGTTATTTCCTCACATCTTCAGAGCTGCACGTGTACAGTTCAGCAGTGTGGTCTAAACGAACAGCGGTGACTGCACCCGAATGTCTGTCACCTTTTATGTCTAAGTATTCTCTAAATGCAGCTGCTTTTTATGGATTTCTGTTGAAGATTTAAACTTTACATAAACAGAGAATGCAAACATACTCTACCAGGACAAATGCGTGACCATTTAAGGTTTTTTGGTGGGTTTTGTTTGGTTGGGTTTTGTGGTGGTGTGGTGTTGTTTGTTTTTTTTTTTTTTTTTTTTAATATTTCTGCTGTTGTTTCATTCTTCTCCAAGAGTAATTTTTGACTAAGTGGCTGGGGATGGTTCTGTAAAAACTGAAACAAGCAGTGCCTCAACTTTTCCAAGTGCGTGTGTGTGTCATTAATTTTGTTTCCATTAAATTAAAAGTTCTTCCTGTAGCCTCTTTATTTGCATCTTTTCCCCCAGTCCCCTTGTGTTAAACTCCAGATACAGAATATTCAAAAAAAGTGGGTGTGGGGGAGGTCAAGGTGGGGTTAAATGTAGGAATAGTGTCTTATTTGTCCCAGACTTCAAAAATATATTTTTTATGAAGTCTTTCTTTAGCTTGTGCTGATTTAAAGCATGTACTCATGTGGGTACATTCGAGAACGTTTAGGTAAGTGGTTCTACTAAAGCAGTTCCTTTCAGGGGGTCGAGTCACAGTGGAAACCTCGGCATTGGACTTTTAGGGGAGAGCCCGATAACATACAGTGAGACAGATAAGCAAAAACTCTTCCACTGGGGGAAAGCTGTAGGGCCAGGACCGTTGATAAGGGTCACTTTCAGACACATGCAATTAATCTTTGATTCACAAGAAACCCAAGTGTTTTCCCAGTTGTGTGGTTTGGAAGCTGACCTTGTGGTACCAGTAATGTGAGTGATAACTGGCCGAGTAGTTCAGTTGCTTCTAAACCTTTGTTGGCAGGGGACACCTCTCATAGAAGTTTTCTATTTTGTATCTTCTGTGAAGCTCTGAACAACTTCCTAAAAAAGGCACACGTCCATGAACATTGCGGAAACTTGACCCTACCTGGCACTGTGCATGCGAGCTCTTGGCAACTTAGCAGTAAACATTCCAGGGCAAAGTTCTACTGGTTTTGTTGCCAGTATCATAGAGGAGGAAAAATAAGTTACTAAAAGGAAGAAAACCTGCCCTTGATTTAAATAATAAAAATATATTTTAAAACCCCACCTTTCTTACAGCCCAGTACAGTGCAACAAGGTAGTTGCGTTTTGGGGAACTGGAGTAAGGCACTAGATCTCTGCGTGCTGGGTTTGGGGGGAAAAGGGGGTTTGCTTCCTCCGTTTTAGTACAGTGGACTGGGTTGATGCCTCAAGTGCTCCTGTGTTAGTTAGGTATGATCTCAAAATATTTAAGCTCTGCAGCCAAGAAGGAGCATCAGTGGTTCAAAATGCAGGACTAAGAATAAGGGAATGTGGCTTTGAAATAATAATAAAAAATATAGAAGTTAGACTGTTTGGTCCTGAATGCCTCCATTTTTCTGTGGTCATTTTCTTTTTTTTTTTAAATGGATGCATTTACTTCAATGTGGATGTTTTCAAATACAACTCTGACAACTCAGTATCAAAACAGTCATCTTAATTGCTATAGTTATAGGCTTAAAATATATCTCAATTTATTGGTGTTGCAGTTTGTGTTAAATGTGGTAAATGAGTGAACATCTGCAGTCTGTTGAGGAGAGGGAACACAGAGATTTCTGAGCTCCAAGTAGAAGAGTGCAAACTAGAAGAGAAGCATTTCAGCTGTGACAGCATACCTGTTGGCAAGACTTCACTTTGTAAAAATACACTGCAAAGCTAAAGGGAGACTATCGCTGAATGTCTCGTAAGAGCAGCGAGCCTTTTGTTTGTTTGCTACTTTAAAAACAAATGCAGTTCAATATAATTAACTTTATTAGACCAGGCCTGACTTTGATGTAATGATAAAACTACCTATTTTGTAAAATTTTGGGTGAAGTTTTGTTACCTGTATTATAGTTGTCTATAGCTTTTATTCCTGAACTTCTAATATTAAAAAAAAAAAAGAAAAAAAGAAAGTAAATCTCTCTATTGGAAATACTGACCTGAAATTACCTTTCTTTTTTTACAGTACTTTCCTGTATCTGAAGTTCCTGGTAGTGTGGGCCCTAGTGCTGCTGGCAGATTTTGTCCTGGAGTTCAGATTTGAATATCTGTGGCCATTCTGGCTCTTCATCAGGAGTGTTTACGATTCCTTCAGATACCAGGGTTTGGTAAGTAGAACGCAAAATTGCTGTCTCTTTGTAGGGAAATCCTGCAATGTTTCAGGGCATATTCCATGTTATACAACTAACTAAATGATGCTGATGATCATTTTTACAAGAGGGGGAATTTTCAAGTGACTAAGTAGCCCGGGCTCAAGTCTCTTCTCTCTGTCTGCATCTTTTATCTGTGGCGAGTGGAAGTGAAATATATAGCTGTCAAATTTTCACCACAGGAAAATATTGTTTGAATTCCTGAGATTAGTGAATTGGTTTAGATGCCTATATAACAGGGTTTTCCTTAAAATAAAACAGAAACCCTTGCCTGTTTAGCTATTTACTACACTTTCAGAGAGTAAATGACACTGCTGGTTGGTTGGTTGTTTTCCAGAAGGACAATATAGTAATGATAATACTATGTGAACAGTGTAAGTGAAAGTCTTCAAACAAAACAATAAGGAATAAATACAGCAGTGTGGAGACGTGTTGGAAGAGTGGATGGGCACAAGTTCTCAAGTTGTGTCTGTTCTCTCTTAATTGTCTAAGTTTCTACTCTGGCCTGGCTGCTTCATTTCTGTGCCCTGATTTTAAACAACACTAGTGTTTCTATGTTGAAATCATTGTGGTGTCACTATTAATAAATAAACTGGTAATATTTGCTGGATTAAACCAAACCACTCTTCTTTCCCCTTACCCCTCCTTTCTTTCAGGCCTTTTCAGTATTTTTTGTGTGTGTAGCATTCACATCAAATATAATATGTCTGCTCTTCATACCAATACAATGGCTGTTTTTTGCTGCCAGCACGTATGTTTGGGTACAGTATGTCTGGCACACAGGTAGGTCACTTTTTTATTTACAGCTTACTAATTTGAATATATATTTTACAGCTTTTAGTAGCATGCAGAAACCCTCTTCTGTTCGTTACCACGTTTGTTTTAATGGAGTTTTCTTACAGTTGAAAAATGTTCTTTCGCTTTCGTTAGTCTGCTGATTTGCATTTGATACCTGTCCGGCTGCATCTTGTGGTAATCATTAAAGCCTGACCGATGGAACTGAAGGTGTATCAACAGGGATTCCAGAGCAGGAAAAAAAACCCCAATATTTTCCTGACTTCAAAATACTTCTGCAGCAATTCGACAAATACAGAGCACGTAGGAAAAGTTTGTGAAACAGTGTTACATTCATCCTGCTACTTGATTAGTATGCTGCTAATTTTGCATATTATCATAGTTTAAATTTGTATTAGTCAAATCTTTGTGTCAACTGGATTCAGTTTCTGAGGAAAAAGGCTGGTAATACCAGTGGCTGCCCCAACAGTTTGAGACGTGTATTGAGAAATCTTCTCTCCCTCCCCCCCTTTTTTTTAATCCTTAGCTGTTTGAGGTTTTTTTAATAAATCCTTGGGTTCTGGGGTTTTGGGGCAGCCATTGGATTGGGGGGAAGTGGTTTAGTTTGCATGAGCACTAATACTTCATAAGAGTTATGTATATGTCTTTCCTTCAATCAAAAAAAAAATAGGAATAAAGCTTGATTTTTATTTTTATTTTTTTTAATTTTTTCAGAGGTAGCGTTTCCCGACCCAAGTTCTTGGGATTTGGGGCTTTTGTAGTATTTTGTTAGACTTGCCGTCAGATCATAAGAATTTGCAGGATAGCATGGATCATTTCTCAGCTTACTGGTGAAAGCAGTCATCTTTCTGACAAGTTAGTCATTTATAATAATGACAATGTGGGAGCTAATGGAAGATACTGTGAACCAGTTGCTGCCCAATTTAAAATATGTAAAAAATCTGACATTATTTTTAGGATTGTATTAAGATGTTAAAGCGTTATCTGAAGTTCTCAGAGTTGATGTTTAGACACCCTAAAGGAAAAACCTGATGGGCCAGTTCTAACTGTAGCTATTGAGCTTGTTTAATATTCTAATTCGCTGCAACCTTAGGGGTTCATCTTTTTAAATGCTCATCTAAGTCGATGGGAACTTGCTCTTTTTCATTCTTTTTTTTTTTTTTTTAGGAAGTTACGAGCTCTTTAGGTGGTGTGTCTACCTAGCTGAAATGTTGAGTCCCTTTAAGCTGACAGTTTCAGTTATAGGTTTCTTCATTTATGCTGAGTGCAGCTATTCAAGAGACACCAAAGTAGAGACCACAGTAAATAACATCAGGGCCCTAGAGCAATGCTCTCTTTCATTTCGAATTTAAGATCTGTTTCCAAATCAGCACACAATATGTCCATGTCAGTATGTAATGAAGAACATTTTTATGAAGCTTGTGGCATGTAACTGCCATTGATTTGTGAAAATTTACGGTGGCTGTATTGCATGCAACAGTGGCGTTCTCCGTTGGCCAAGAAGATTAAGACCTTTGTTTTGCTTGGCTACTATTTTACATTCTCACCGGTAATGCTGAGGGGGAGAAATCAATACAGCATCCTAAATGTTCTCCTCATGTAGAGTTCTGAGTCGCAGAGTGGCGTCTGCATTACTGTATATGGAGTAACCAGCACTGTGCTTACTCACTCCTGTTTTCTCAGCTGATTTGCTCACTGCTGCTACTAAGATATACCTAACTTGGAGTGAAAAAGTAGTCTAAGCTTACCACTTCTGACTCAAAGATCATAAGCTGTAACATTACCTCATCTTCTGCAGTTTCTTCCATTTGTGTTCCTTCTCTGTATAGGGTTTTGTGCCAAGCTATTGCATTAGCTGCGCATCTGTTATTTTTCACTCATGCCTTATAAAAGTAATAAAGCAAGATAAGGAGCCGAAAGTTTAAGAGTTGGTTTAAAATAAAGATGCCCTAGATGCTTCATTCTGAAAAAAAACTTACAATTCCCTATATGTCTGTCAGAAAATTTCCCTTGACTTTTGGAATGTTTTAAAAATAACTTTAAAATATTTGCTGCTTGTAATATTACTAAGGTATTTCTCTCTTTTTCTCTTCTCTCAATAGAAAGGGGGGTGTGCTTGCCAACAGTATCACTGTGGATACTTTTTGTTTATATTGAAGCAGCCATTAGATTTAAAGATTTAAAAAACTTCCATGTAGACCTTTGTCGTCCATTTGCAGCACACTGGTAAGTGTTTTTTTTCTCCTTTTTTTTATTAACCTTTATTTCACCAGGAAAATTATTATTCAGGGCTTTTTATTTTGGTTCAGGGTTTGGCTGTTCAGTTCTACCCTCACACATCTGTCATTAAATATTCCATGAGAAACGTATGCTAAACGTTAATCACGTGCAACCTTTCTGAAGATAACAGTGCTTGTGAGCTGTGGGGAATTTGTAGCATGGGTATTCCTAGTGTTTCTTGAAAGTTTTTTGTCATCAGTTTACGAATTTTGTATTTACATAATGAATAGATGGTAAAAGTAGCAAAAAAATAGTTTCACTGATTATTTATGCTGTTACAAAAATGTTCTTCTTTTTCTGTAACAAAGCACTCCTCTCTTTCCCCTCCAACGAGAAGGGCTCTTGTGAGCATCTGATTTCATAATTCACCAGAGGAAGTGAATAAGCTTCAGGTTGAAAATCGTGACAGAAAATAAAAAACAAACACTGCTTATTACACTACTTCTTTGGAAGTAATAAGAGGGATTTTAGGCAAGAGACTTAACTGCAGAGTATCCATACCTGGGAGAAATGCACTTTTATTCCGCAAGTTTTTAGTGTAGTATGCATTGATAGGGCTACGTTTAAAATGTGTCCTGTTTTTCCTGGAGTCATTTGGTCCAGCTCCCTGTGAGACAGTCTCCAGTAAATTAGACATCTGTCATTTTAATTTATATTGTCTACATTGTGCAATAAATCCCTTAAACACTAATTAAATTCTATAATAGGTTACAAAAGCACTTTAGGAGCTGTGAAGAAAGGTCTTTCTGCTGCTGAATTGGATGCAAACATTTCAGCTTGTCATCAGAGTTTTAGAACTGTAGCTACAGCTGGCTTTACACAGCATTACAAAAGAAGCATTGGCAGAGATAATGTCAGATGCATATGCAAATGATTCTTGCATTCTGGCAGCTTACTTAAAAACGCAATTTGTACAGTGCTATTACTGAGCAAAGAATGAGAAGATTTTAATGGTTAACAGTCATCTGCATCTGAGTTTTCCCCTGATCTAGGACACCTTCAGTGTTTAAAATGCAACTTCACTGTGCTTTGTTAAAATACTTGTCAAAGATATATTTATTTTTATACGGGGATGTTTGCTCATCGATAAGTATCCTTGTTAATAAATACCGTAGCATGATTTGTTAGTATTCTGTATTGGTGCAGTTGTCACAAGCTAATAAGAATGCTTAACTTCTGCGTGATGAAGCTGATAAGCAAAAAAATAGTTCCAAAGTTCTGTTCTGCTTCTGTTATCCCCGTCAACAAATGCAACTGCAGAGTCTGGCTGGAAGTGAAATTCTTCATATCTTATCTGTCAGTAAGATAAGTGGAAGAACTAAGTTTAGAGATTAGATGGTTTTCGCTTACAGCTTCGTCAGTCTCCTAAACAAGGAATTTCCAAAGGCCGTTTGTTGCCCTGAGAAGATGTCTTAATTGTGGCCATCCTCGTCAGAGGCAGGTGGTTGTTGAGGCGCTGCTTCCAGGGTCAGTTCTAGCTGTACCAGGTGTGGGTGATGCCGCGGTGGCTGACAGCCTCGGCCGCCCCCAGAAATGCAGGAGCTCCAAAGCTGGATGCTGCAGCGGCTGCTCCAGCTCTTGTTCCTCAGCCTGTGCTGCGGTGAGAAGGTATCGCAGGGCCTATTGCAGAGGCGGCGTTTTGGGGAACCGTTGTTCTGTATCAGCTGTAAAGAGTGGTGGAAAAGGGATCTGCTCTTAATTTGTGAGTGCAAAGGGACGGGGCTGAGCATCAGTTTGTCCTTTCACTATTCTGGATGTTGTTGACACATCTCCCAGCTTGATGTCTTGGATATTACATGGCCCTTCAGGAGCAAAACTTGGGAACTTCTGCTGCATTTGGCTGTTGTCTCTTTAAAAGATGCATAATTCCTAGTCTGGTGCTTGTCTAAAAGCTGTCTTTCTATGCGTAGTGCAATTGCATTGTCGTAATCCTTTAATCTATGCTACAGTTAATTGCTTTCTGTAATGAACTGTAATTTTATCTTGATAAAGAAGTGCCTACGTTTTTGAACTGTACCTTTATTGTAGTACAGAAAACAAATATTTATATGTAGTTTTCTACGAAAAGTGGTAATCCAGATGTATTCAGAGCTATATAATTTATTACAAGTTATGAATTTGCTATTATGGTTACATTTTGAATAATTATGCTGCTTTTTCTCTTAGTATTGGCTACCCTGTTGTGACTTTGGGCTTTGGCTTTAAAAGTTACGTCAGCTACAAAATGCGTTTAAGAAAACAAAAAGAAGTGCAGAAAGAGAATGAATTCTACATGCAGCTTCTCCAGCAAGCTCTGCCCCCAGAGCAGCAGATGCTACAAAGACAAGAGAGGGAGGCAGAGGAAGGCAAGTTATACTTATTACTTAATGTGTTTGCTATTATCTGCTATTTAAAAAAAAAAAAAGGCCTGCTAAGGCGGAGCTTCTTTAGTCCATGTTGTTTTGATGAAAGTAGAATGAACTTAGAAACAGAGGAGCCAGAAATAAAATTATTTTGGCAGTGGTTAGTATGACTGTAGAAATGAATTATGTCCCCTCTGTTTAGTTCTTTATTAGCAACTGCATCAATCTAGTCAGTGAGTGCTCTATGAAGCTCTAGTATTTATTATTAAATCCCTTAGTTACTGTTTCCTGCCTGTAATGACAAAAAAGTCTAAAAATACCATATTACTTCTGATTTTCTTTTCTAGATAGATTCTAATAATGATTGTTTTCTGCAGAAATGATTGATGTGTAGTTAATGATTTTTCTTTGTATGTCACAGTATTGATTGATTTAATGAACTAAGTTGGGTTTTTTTATTTTTTATTTTGGTATTGCAGCAGCCAAAGGATTGTCTGATATGGATTCCTCAATACTTTTGCAGCACAATGGAGGCATTCCAGCCAATAAAAAAATATCTGCAACGTTGCCAGAGCTGGAATATAGAGAAAAAGGGAAAGAAAAGGACAAGGATGCTAAGAAACACAACCTTGGAATAAATAACAATATTTTGCAACCTGTAGACTCTAAAATACAAGAAATTGAATATATGGAAAACCATATCAATAGTAAAAGATTAAATAATGATCTTGTAGGAAGCACAGAAAACCTCTTAAAAGAGGACTCATGCACTGCCTCGTCCAAAAATTACAAAAATGTCAGCGGAGTTGTGAACTCCTCACCTCGCAGTCACAGTGCAACTAACGGGAGCATCCCTTCCTCATCTACTAAAAATGAGAAAAAACAGAAATGTGCTAGCAAGAGCCCAAGCACACATAAGGACTTAATGGAAAATTGTATTCCTAATAACCAGCTAAGCAAACCAGATGCACTGGTAAGGTAAGTTTGATCTGAGCGTTGTGTAACAGCTTGTCTCATCCTCCCTTTGTTCGAGTACATCAGATCTGTTTTTTCCTTAGGAGAATGTAAGGATCCCATAAAGAAGACAGAATTGTCTAGTAATGGAATAAGATAAGTAGGAGCTGTGCCTTTTGGGTTTTGTTCCTGATTTTTGCCTCTGGTGTGCTATGCAGCCTTGAGCAAATTTCTTCCTTTCTACCTCAGAATACAATACCTACCTACCTCACAGGGGTGTTGTGAGGCATAATAAATAGCTCTGACAATCATTTGATAGAAGGCATGAGAGAAACGTGGGGAATCTTTATTACAGACCTCAGTGGATGTGTTCTTGACAAATCTTCCATGGAGCGACCTTCACACCTCCAGGGAGTTCAGTGGGGTTTGGTGCCTGAACAGGTGTTTTGTCTGAACTTTTTGTTTTGTTTGGTTTCCCTGAAATGTTCAGCTTTTGTTTTAATCTTCAACTGACAAAGTATCAGCTACTACGTAACCCCTTAAAGTGATAAGTTCAGGTTCCTGCTTGCATACCTGCTGCCTTACTGGTTTAAATACAGATCACAGGGATTAAATTTAGCTACCTTGTAAACTGTAAAGATTGAAAAAGTCACATTACATATGCTTATCTGAAGTTTAAATAAAGATGTTCTTACGAAACGCAATTAAGTACTTAAAGCATGTAAGTCCTGAGGCATACAGTGCTGATGGATGTTACCAAAACAAGTACTTGTGAGAAAAATAGTGTGTAACTGTTCAAAATGGGGATAGAAAAAAAATGTTGTTGCACAGTTATGCACTTTCCTACCATTCCTGGCTTATGTCTTTCTTTTTCCTTTTCTTATGCGCTGAACACTCTTTGGCCAACAAATCCGCCTTGGCTAACTTAATTGGCAGATCAGGTTCGCTTTCTCTGCAGGTATCTTTTGATAATTGGACTTTTGACTCTGGTCTGTCCCTGAGGATTTGTGCTATATGAATACAATTACTTCAATGAAAATACTGTTTTCTCCTTCGGTAATCGCTCTGCCACTGATTGGTGTACCTCTGCCAATTAAATATCCAGACTAATTGATATCTAATGTCTGTAGAGAACTTGCATGAAGCAAATAAGAAACCAGCTAATCGGTCTAATCTGTGAATCAAATTCAGCCGAGATTCATGGGATGCAGATGGCTCTGTCTTCAGCAAAGCTGCATCCAAATAAACGTGTATAAGACTGCTGTGTTTGATGTTGCCGGTTTCAGATGGGCATCCCTATACTCTTTCCATGGGTTCTTTGCTCACTGAAGAAGAGAACGGGTCAGTTCAGCTTTGCTGCTCTTCCAAATGTGGTGTGTAAGTCCTGAGAACAGAGAAGGGAAGCGCTTTATAGAATGACCTGCCAGGCTTAAGAATTTTGTCCTGTGTAGCTATGACAGGGAATGAGATTTAAACCTCGTATGTTTTCAGTTTTAAATTACACATTGAAATGTTCATAGGCTGTGATGTGAGCTTAGACCAGGTGTCACTGTAATTGTCCAAAGCGGGTTTTCTAATGCAGAATGGAGTGTACGATAAACCAGACTGTGCCCTTACAGAATTCGAGCTCCGCTAATTCACTGGGTAGGGACAGAGTACACGATCAGTGTACTCTGAAAGTGCCTTTGTGCAACGTAGCCTTATTCTGCCCTGAAAGTGAATTAAAAACCACTTCAGTCTTTTGTTTGTCAAGTGTTTTTATGCGATGCGTGGGTGTGATGTGGCTGTTTGTGCTACAAATTCATGTAGCTGCTTATTGTGCACTGATTTCCCCGTGCAGGCAAGCCAGGAGCACTTAAAACACCAACGTCCCATGTGTCGCTGCTTACAGTTTCTTACAAATGTAGATGACTGAAATCATTCATAAAATCTTGTTCCTATTCAGATTGAGTGTGCAACTCCTACAACAATGGAAGCATAAACTTACCTGACAAATTGGATGGGATGGAATGCACTCAAATTTAAAAATTCATGTTTATTTTTTTTTAACTTGTCAGTTATCCTGTCCCTGGAGTGTAAGGCACTTGATCATCTTTTCCACTTCCAGTAGTATTACTCATTCCCGTTATTAAACTTTTAGTCTGCATCAGTGCTGTACCTTGAAAAGGGCTGCGTGAAGCCCTGCGTTTGTGTCTGACTTTCAGATCAGATCTGCTCAGCTACCAAATAAAGATGCTTTTTATAACCTCTTGTCCGGCAGACTCGCAGCAGGATGTCAAAGCCAAGCTGCTTTCCTTTTGTGTTCACAAATGATTTCCTTGAGCTGACTAACCAGTATTAAATGTAAAGTATCCCTTATGACTGCTAGGGCCTCGGGATTAACGGGGGTTATTTGAGACAGTGAAAACTGGGGGGTTTGAGAACAGGGCAGTTGTGCATGTTTGTTAACTCTTTCTCTTAAATACTTGATGTGACATATCTGAAAGGGTACTGCTAATTAGGTTTACATTTTTATATATACAATATTACTTTTATTTGAAACAGTAAGTTTTTATCTTTGTTCTGTCTGGTAAATGGTTAGTGCGTGTGTGTTCAGTTTTCTGGAGAGGAAGTTACCGATCCCCATCTCTGGGTATTCCAGTGAATATTATCGTATGTTATTGTCACCTTGATAGCTAGAGAGCAGAGGGTGCGGGAGGCTCTGTCCCTGCTGGTCAGCCTTCACAGTCATCTCTGCCTCAGGTTGGTTTTTTCGTTCTTACTGTTGAAGTGAATATCTGCTTCTGATGGATGCTGAAATCTGCTGTTTGTTTGTCAGGCACTCAATAACTGAACCTCTGTGATCTGAGCTGCTTATTTCCCAACACTCTGGTCCTTGGGCCAATGGATATGTTTGGTGTCCAGTGGAGGGATAAACTTGGTGTCCCTTTACACCTAATATTGTCAGTAGGTACAGAGCAAGTTGACCTCTTGTTACTGTTTCACCGTCCTTTCTGGGGTGCAGCAGGTTTTGTTCATGTTTTAGGGGCTGTATTGAACAAGTCCAAGCTGTAATTCCTGTGGAAGTTCGGGGTTTTTTTTGTATTGCTTATTACATAGTGATGATCACGTCCTGCCTCTAGCTATTTGCACCCTTAAAAAAAGAAAAAGCGACAAAAAAAAAAAACCTAAAACACACAAAAAACTGGCAGTGCAGCTTGGCAAAACTGTTTGTATCCATAGAGGTCTTGCCTTTGGCACATGAGGTGTTGAAACAAGCTGTCTTATGTACTAATTATTCTCAGAGATAACGATGACGTCTTCTGGCAATTGGAATAAGAAAAATATTTGTGAAGCAAGGGCCAGTCTACCGCATCTTATTTTGCAGTCCTAAAATTTGATGTTACCTGCAGAGACAGACTTGAAGGTTTTAATGTGAGTTTCTGTCCATTCGATGCTAATTATCGCTTGTCTTCTGTGGCACCATTGATGTCCTCAGAGCGATCGCTGCTTTTTCCTTATCCCCCCCTGCCTGAAACGGTGTAAGTGGAGCAGAAGGCTTTCTGCTGTCAGCTGCAGTGGGGGAGGTGGTCAGTGTTTCAGGCGATATGTTGGGAGTGAAGGAAAATACAGAATAGAAAAGCAAAAGAATTGGGAAAGTACATTAGAAATCTGGGAGACGATCCTTCTGGCAGACCGTTTTCAAGCCACTGTCAACATAGTGTTTGGACTGTTCAGAAACAGAATAACCTCTCGCAGTGCCGGCTACTTAGATCAGTTCTGTGTGGGAGAAAAACAAGTGACTCTGCTATCTCTCTGTGGATTACTGTCTTTTTTGGTAATGAAAAATGCTCTGAGGAGCTGCTAGTAACAGCGTATTAGTTACAGCAGAACTTCAGTGCTGCGGGATCGCGTTGGCTACTTCAAAGGAGCAGGTTCACTGCGGGGGATGCTTATGCCAACAGACTGGGCCAGAACAGAACAAAGGAAAAAATGGGTCTCTTAAAAAAGCATCTGAGTACCTTCTGGGTCTTTAAAACTAAGTTTTATATAAATTGCGCTTAATTTGTATGCAACTGCCAGGTGGTTATGGAATTGCATTAACCGACTAAACTAAGCAACAGGGGTATGTTAGTCACCAGTTATCAATACTTAGGAGGATTAAACTGAATTGGGTTGTCTTTAAGTTGATCCATCAATCTTCCCTGAAGCATCTGGAAAAATACTCTGTCCTGGAGGTGATTACTGATTAATTCTCTTCGTCTGTGAGATCAGGAATGATATGGGGTAGTGCTGAGAAAAGAAAGCGGGTAAATCTACATTTATAGTAATGACAAACCGAAAGAAATTGGCCTTGGTTGTATAAAGAGTACAATGTAATAATCCGCAACTAAACCTTCATTTTAAAAATAGCTGCGTGTCAAAATGACTTGTAGTTTGTGCAGCAATAGAGAAAAGTATCTTCTAGAACTTGTTTTCTTCACCCCTGCTTTGTAAATAACTTTTCCTATAAGCCTGGCAATAAGAGACGTAAGCAGAAAATGAAATGGTAGAAAGAATAATAATAATAAAAGAAGTGCTGTCTTATTGGGTCATTTATCATTGTAACAGTAGTGCAGACTATTAAGGGGGGGAGGAGGGAAAACTCCAGGCACTAGTCTGTGCTCGTAGCACCGAAGCTTTCTTTTATCATGTTGTATTGGTTTACCTTGATGATGTGCTTTCATTTTGGAGAGGGGGCAACGGAAAGGGTGTTTTTCATCTTGTATTTCTGTGAACCTGATGGATGACTTCTCTGTTTATATGCAGAGAAGAGCTTTGACTTGCTGTTCCACAGGAAGAAATTTTTAGGCTGAAAATGTTTGACTGGACTTTATAAGATGGAGAAGAACATGGTTATGCACCAGAGAACCAGAGAACACAAGGAGCACATGTGGTTTTAAGGGGAAACTACTCACTTCGTCTTTTTTTTTTTTTTTTTAAATGAAGCTGTATCTCTAGCTAATTGTAGCAGGTCTGGGAGAGCAGCCATATAGGAAACATTTGGTCCTTGCATTATGATGGATTATTAGCTTCCTAACTCATTTTAGATAGTGAGGAGCATTTATTTGCGCTATAAATTGCAGAAAATGTCTGCTCTGGTATTTAAAGCTATAGCAAAAACTACAGCATCATGAAAAGGAGTAATTAAAATCTGGTAAAATCTTACTTCAAAACTTACTTCTAAACAAGTCCATTGACAGATAAATTTCTAGTTGTTTTGTCTGCCATTGACTTGAAAAAGATTAGTTGACTGTGTATTAATTCTATTCCGCCCCTTTGGAATTGCACTATAATAGCTGATCACTCTCTGTATATTGGTTGATGGTGTTTTAAATATATTATTCTGTCTTTCGACTATTTAAGTTAGGTTTCACAACAGACCAAAACCTCTTAATTCAGATGTACAGAAGTACTGGAACCCTTTAATTAGGGTAAGTCAAACCAGTTAAGCTGCCACTCCCAGTCCTGAGCCTCCTGTGAGCTCATTTGTGGTGGCTAGTAATTTGGAGAGTCTTTGTGTTTTAATGGACACACGAGGTATATAGTTTTGACTTTACACCTGCCAGTGGCTTCTGAGAAAAAGAAACTCCTCTCTGCAGCATTTAGGGAATTAAGGGTTGTAGGCAAACAGCACCGGCTGCTCATGGGCATTAATAGTCTACCGGTACGTGGTCTGCCTGCATGCATTTCAGCGGTGTGGCTGCCGGTTTTTCATAAACGGTGGAAGCACCCAGAGTTTGATCAATTCTTGTTGAGTTTCATCCTGTCGTCTTGGTGATTTACAGCGAAGGTCATAGTGAACAGCAAGTTGGACTCATTTTCCTGTAGAAGTTACCCAAAGTCCCCTGTGGTCCTTCAGAGTAAAAGGGTGAATATTTGACGCTTGGAGCCTGCTTGAAAAGTTAAGGCAGAAGGGACATCCCTGAGGCTTTGGCTCTGTGGGCAGGCAGGATGTGAGTGGTGGATCATGAGTGTACGACCCCTCCTGATCCCAATTCTCACAGATTTCATGTACGCAGCTCTGGCTGGACACGTTTACCTATAAGTAAAAAGGAAGGCTGTGTCTTGCGGCCTCCTGTATTTCCTCCTGGTTTGGGAAGCCGGCATCCTGCCTGGTCACGTCTGTGTGCGTTCTGTAGATCGCGCAGGTTTCAGCTTCCTTTACAGCACGGTCTGGACCAGCCCCACGAGCACTGCAGAGCCCTCCCTGAAACGGCAGGAATGCCGTGAACCAGATGGCTTGAGAAGTTTGAACTAATGTCAGTACTCTGTTGCCAAAAATACAAATTCAGCTTGTCCTGTGCCAGCACCTCTGATTTATTTGGGCTTTACCTGATCAGTGCTTCTTTCCCTGGAATGCTAAATACCTCAAACAAATCCCGGTATATCTTATTTCAGCAAGTTTGACATCATCTTAGTTATAGGAAAAAGGCTATTTACAGCTGTCTTATTTTCACAGTTATCACTTTATTGTAGAGATGTATGTTGAAATTACTTATGGATACTTGTCAATGTAAAGTGTGTGAGATTTGCGGGCGTTCCTTTACATTGCCCCACCAACCGTTTCTTCACCGATTTATGAAAAGCTATATTAAAACCAAACAGCTGTTGGCAGAAAAGTCTGTTAATGCTTCCTACAGCACCTTACTCTCTTCAGTTAATGTTTGCTCTTTCTAAAACACTCAGTTACCGCTTATTGGAAGATTAAATTGAACTGTTACGTCATCACCCGACGACTGTCCAGCTCTATCACTTAACATACTGAACACAGTAAAAATACATACCTAATAACGTCTGCTGATGGGTTTTCCATTTTTGGTTTGTGTGCTATGGTTACATGGTTGAATGAATATTTGGTTAGGTTTGCAAATTCTTTTCCTCCTACAGCAGAGTACAAGGTGTTGAAATGATTTTTGTGGTCTTCAATATGAAATGTGTATTTGCTTTGTACTATTACTATTTGCCTACTGAGTGTAAGTTGTTTGTTTTTTTTTTCTTTTTAAAGGTACATTTGACCCCAATTTATACTATATTAAAAGGAATTCATCTTACCAGTAGGGCAGTTTGAGTATAACTAGAAAGACAGCTTAGGACAGCTGTAGAAAGTGGGATCTGAGCATGAGAGTTGTATGAGTGTATCATAGACTGTGGTCCTTTACAGACTGTTTCTTGCTGTTAATTTACCCCATAGACCTCTTTGGTGCAGTTTTAGCCTGTTACAGACGTACTTTTATGAATTTCCATAAGTTTGATGATTCCACACTTAACCTCTTGATCCGTTCACGCAGGATGTTGTTATGCCTCATGTCATTACATCTCTCACTAGCAGTTTGGGTTGAGATTTTCCTGTACTGAAGCCCAAAAGAGCTAAATGTTTTCATTACGAGGATAAAAAGCTATAACTGTTCATTTGCACTAGTCAATGTCAGTAAGGGCAGTTCATTTTGGCTTTTGTGACTGTTTTCCCCAACTCTTAATGTTCAACTACTACTAATTCTGTGTGGAACTCTAGGCAATAAAACCACCTATATCTTCTTTATGAATTTAAAAACTTTGAAATCAATAACTGACAGAGCAAATGAGGATTATGTGTGAATGCCTAAGAGGCGTGTTTGCTTTAAATAAGCATGTAACACAGTGCTCATGAAAATGGTTGATTAGTCACCTATGATGTCTTTTTAATTCTAAGAACTAATAATCTGATTTAGAAAATGGGGGGAAAAATTAAGGTGAGCTGGGGGCTTCTCTTTATTAACTTGTGTTTTATTTAACCAATTTTGGTTGAAAATGTTTTAACAAATAAGCTTGCATGAGTCTTCAAGAACTTTCTAAAGCTACAATTAAGCATATAGCAGATGGTCTCATTCAGGAGCAATTAAAACTAAATTCACTGACTCCTGAACTGTGGATGACTTAACACATACTCTTTATTCAACATGCACATCATGTACTTCAAGAAAAAAAAAGGTTTAGGTGAGAATTCAGCAGTATGCTCCCTAGCTCAGCTATAACTAACAAATGAAACTCATAATTTGTTGAGAAAAGTAAAATTTGTTCGTATGTGCACCTGTCCTTGTTTACAACTTCTCAGACTTCGCCATTTCACCTCTGCTTGAAGAGGAAAAATATATTTCCATAGGATTTGTTTTACAACTCTGCAGTGCGTGGGGGAAAACAAAATTCCTGTGGGAGGTTATGAAGTGTGTGTATAGCTATACATGGAGCTATGTATGTATAGTTATATAAAACGTTATTATTATTTAGCATGGATACACATAATTTCTGAGCATCTATTATTTTAAGAATCAAGGGTTTGGGGGGTTGGCAGATGGTAGGATGTTTACTTTGGTTATTTTCATATAACGTGCTTGAACCTTTGGGTAACTGGGAAATAAAGTTGAAATTGTCTCTTAAAATTGTCTTTCTTAGGTTGGAACAAGACATTAAAAAGTTAAAGGCTGACCTGCAAGCAAGCAGGCAGGTCGAACAGGAGCTACGTAGTCAGATCAGTTCTCTGACTAACACAGAGCGGGGAATTCGGTCTGAAATCGGACAGCTCCGGCAAGAAAATGAACTGCTTCAGAACAAGTATGTGTTTCTACACAGCTGTGTAAGTTAGTTGCTGATGCCTGTAGTCTGGTAAAAGGGAATTACTATGTTGAGACTCTACAAAATTTGAGGCACTCATCTGCAAATCGAGCAAGACTCATTTGGGACCATTCACAGCAATTTATTTTTAGTAAGTAAAATCCTCCATTAAATCCCGTACCTGTTACCTTCCAGATTACACAATGCTGTACAAATGAAACAAAAAGACAAACAAATGATCAGCCAGTTGGAGAAGAAACTAAAGGCAGAGCAGGAGGCACGAGCCTTTGTAGAAAAACAATTAATGGAAGAAAAGAAAAGAAAGAAGTTGGAAGAAGCAACTGCTGCACGTGCTGTTGCGTTTGCTGCTGCTACAAGGTACTTTGTTCTACCCCAGAAGTAAGCTCAGCTCCAGAAAATGACTGAAATGTAGCTGTTGCTACTGCATTGTGTTTTGGGGGGATTTGGGGAGGCATTTTTCACTCTTCTGCAGATAAAGGAGTAGTCTGTATTTGATTTTTTTTTTTTTTTTTTTTAAAAGAGCTTTATTTGTGTTAAGAGTTTTATTTGTATTAAGGCAGTGGGAGGACTGGGAGATCTCCTTCCATGAAGCTGAGTCTCAGCACTCATATACGTTATGTTTACAGGGTGTATCTGCTGCACCTTGATTGTTCTAACAGAGATGTTGTACCCTGCATGGGTCAGTCTTCTGTTAAAAGTGGAACATCCCCTTTCACGTGGGGACTATAAATCAAGGATTCATGCAATAATGTTGGGCAAAATACTGTCTTGATCTCACGTCTTGAACATTTTCTGCTCTAGCCAGGGACTACGAGTGCTCAGCACAGTGGTGGTTCAGTAGTAACACAGGTGTATAGGTGGGAGGTTTTTCAAGATGAAAGCATGGCACAAGTGTGGATGACTTTAATCTGCGGTGCTCCAGATGTCTAAAAAGAATTATTTCTGCTTCTCTGTTCTCTGTATTTCATAAATATTCCAAATTTCCTAATACTCGAGGCATAACGTTGGGTAACTTTTTGCAGCTTTTTGCGTTGTTGCCGTAAGGGAAATTATCTTGCTGAAAAGAACAAAGTTAGCTTCCTCTTTTTATCCTTCAATATTTATATTAATTTTCGTATTATCAACAGTTCAGGAATGACAGCCTCATTCTTATTTCATCTTCTTCTCTTTTAATGTTTTTTCTGCAGAGGAGAATGTACTGAAACTTTACGAAATCGTATCCGAGAGCTGGAGACAGAGTGCAAGAAGCTAACAATTGACATAAAGCTGAAAGAAGATCAGATACGAGAACTAGAAATGAAAGTTCAGGTAATGAGAAAGCACCAGGGACTTAGATCAGCATCACAATGAGTGCTTTCAGCCCTCTCAAATTGGTGGATCTACATAAGAGGCAATCAACACCTTCAAGAATTATGCTCTTCAGATGTCTGTCTTGCATCAGGCTTTGTAGGAACCTGGGTATGAGGAAGGTTAATAGTCTCAGCTCCACACCATTCAATTGTTTAAATTATTAGATTTTTTTTCCCCCAAACCAATGGTCTGGGTAGATAGAGAATATAATCCCCTCAACAACATTTTTTATCTATGCGAGGAGCTTGTTGCCAGTCTGTGTCATTATAAATTTCACTGCTAGCAAGTGAGATTGCTTACTCAATACAGTCTTAATCACTGGCCAGACGTATTTTTTTTTTTGGTGAATGCACTTGAATATTGAAAGTACATTGTGGCAGACTTGCAGCAGACACAGTCTGGCATGTTGGAGTTTAAGAGCTCAAATGTGTGAGTTGAAGTCGACTTTATTCCTTAAAAATGCCTGTCCCTAAAGATGTACTCAGACTGTCAACTGACAATTTGCATGAATATGTATTTTTAATGTCTTGTGGTTTTTTAAGACACTCTTGAAAATCCACCTGGTGTTACTGTGAACTTGTTTCCAGATAACATACGCAGCCTTGTTGCTCCTGGGTTTACCAAACCATTGAAAACAAGTGTGGTTTATCTACGGAGAATATGAGCACGGCTTTCAAATAATTAAAATCAGCTATAATCAAGCTTTTAGATTTTATTAGCATCTTCAAACTTTAAAAAAAGCTTTCTGTTACAGACATTAATAATTCCCACGTGGTATTATTGTTTCTTTGTTTAAAAGTATAAAACTTTTTTTTGTGTATAGTATTTCTTTTTTTTTTCTTAATGAAAAGGTTAATGTGTATTTCCCAACCGCAAAGGGCCTGTCTCTTACAGGCAGAAAACTTGCTCCCTCCTTTTCTCTTTGCTAAATTTCTGGGTTTGCAGCACAGTTAGGTTCAACGTGGGAACTATTCTGAGATAAAGAAATCCCTCTCATCAGCCAATTGAAATAGCTTAAAATGCAGTGTTTATTTAGTATCTCTTTAAACTGTCTAGCAAGAGATCCGTTCCCATTCTAGCCATTTTGCTCGTGGGAAGTGTTTTCGTATTCCACAGCTTGGCGAAGAGAACTCTGCGGCTGCTTAGCTGGTGCTTGGAAGCGCTGAGGAGGACTTCTGGGTGGAGGGTCTCGATACGGATGATAGAGGGTTGAGAAGCAGAGTAAATGGTACTTGCTCACCGCACTGTAATTATGCATTGTACAATATGGCTTTAATCACTTGTATGATGGCCATGTACAATTACTGGAGGTAATATTACAGTGTCCTTAATTAACCATCATTTTAATTTTACAGTATTAATACCAGGCCCAGTGGTGTGCTGTGGGGAAGAGAAAGACTTCTCAGTGTATCTCATGTGTAAAGTCGATGAGAATAACATTTGTCCTAATTACTCCTGCAGGAACTGCGGAAGTACAAGGAAAATGAGAAGGATACGGAGGTGTTAATGTCAGCACTTTCAGCCATGCAGGATAAAACACAGCACTTAGAGAACAGCCTGAGTGCAGAGACGAGAATCAAGCTGGATCTGTTCTCTGCATTAGGAGATGCAAAACGGCAGCTTGAGATTGCCCAAGGTAATGTGGGGTAGTTGAATTCAACGTGTAGCACTGACTGACATTGCGAAAACATGACAGAAGGCGTATCCTACCTTTTTATTTGAGGTTGCGCTCCGGCCTCTACTCAGCATTTCAGCTTTCAGTGGGTTTTTGTCTTTTACAGCTTTGTGAATGTGACCCTAAGCAATCCAGCTGATCGGTTGACCTAACTTCCCCAAGCTATTGAACTGACGACGATAAATGTCAAGATGGGCATTTAATCTACTACTATTTTCTACATTTTTATAAACCATTACCTTAAAGCTGGAAAGCTTCTTTTTAAGAGCCAGAAGATAAAATAATAGTTGCCATCTATTAAGCCCTTTGCCTTGAATCCTAATAATACTTTCTTACTCCTAAAATAAATACAGCCCAAATGTGTGTGTGGGGGGGGAAATAACCCAACCTGTTTTAAACTTCGCACTGGTGAGGTAATCGTGGGCACTGGTGTCCGTGTTGGGCTGGTGTTGCAGCCACCAGAGGGAGCATGAAGCCAGTATAAACCCCTGCCCAGGCTGTCCTTTGTTCAGCTGTGCAAACCGTGAAGCAAAACTAAATAACCTTTTGATTTGGTACCTGTTCAATTCCCTTGGAGAAGTTTGCTTGGTTGCAGGAAAATTTGGTTAGAGCGAGTTTTTTTTGTTTGCTTGTTTCATTTCCTTGGTGTTTCTCTTTACGTAGTTTCATAAACTGCTGTAGTGATGTTGTGTGCGCACAAAGGGGCTTTAGAAAAATGGTGAGAATAGGACAGTTTGGAAAATAAAGTAAGTATTTAATAAGCAAACACTTGTGCTTCTGTGAGGTGCTTGTAAAATGTGAACAGAAAAGTGCAGAAAAAAGTTGATCGGTAGAAATAATCTTTTGGTACGGGGCAGCTGTGAATCCGAACAGCAAAGTCCAATGGAAGCGCGATGTCTAGTTGCGGTAGATGGTAGCGGGAGGTAATGAAGCACAGTTCCTCGACAGAAACCGGGAGTTACGTGGGTTGTGCTTTCACTGATGTCGTGTTAGAGCGCTGAATGTCGTCTGGGTGTTTCGCTTCGACAGCTCTTGTCATCGAACAGTTGGTGGAGGGTGAAAACATGCTGGTGGTTCTAAGTGATGTTGTTTGCTGTTTTCAGGGCAAATCATTCAAAAAGATCAGGAAATCAAGGACCTAAAACAGAAGATTGCAGAAGTTATGGCAGTAATGCCCAGCATAACATACACTGCAGCCACCAGCACTCTGAGTCCTGTTTCCCCACATTACTCTTCCAAATTTGTGGAGACCAGCCCTTCTGGACTTGATCCCAATGCCTCTGTTTATCAGCCCTTGAAGAAATGAATGCCAATTTTCTTTTTGCCCAGTAATTTTGTCATGCTGAAGGCATCACACGGGAGTGTCTCTTGCAGTCAAGATGAAATTGTATTGTGTGAGACTGTATTTGTTGTCATTTAAAACAGGATAAAAGAACATCTGGATTGACTAGAACTGCCCATCAGTTTTTCTTGTAAATTTTTAGAAAACCTCACAGAACTTTGCAATTTATTTTCCTTGGCCAATGCATTAAAAACAATTCTTGGTTTTCAAGTAGCCAATTTTGCCTTTTTATGTACTCTTGCATGGTTTCCTCTTGAAAAATACAGGGCTTTGCTTGATTTTGAACCCTTTCTTTCTTTTTTTTTTTTAATAATCAAGTTGAATTTACAGATTCGTTGAGAAATAGTGAGGAAAAACCTTTAGTTTTTACAGCGAAAGGGTTAAATAATCTAACAAAGCTTTGATTTATAGATGTATTAAATACAAATATGTGATGTTGCAGAAGATAATTTGATCACCCCTCAAAGGACCAAACAAATTTCAGGGGCGTTGTTTAAGGGAAAGAATAAGAGAATAGATGATGTGACGGTGGTTGTTGTGTGAAATATTTATATTCCCATTGGTGTTTTTAGTCATTGAGAATTGCTAACAGTCTTGTTCACAGTGCCTTGGGAAAAGACATTTCAAGAGGAAACTTGATAGTTTAAACTATTTTTTCCCCCTTCACTGTCATCTAGCTTATATATCAAGCTCATTACAGAGTCTACTGCAAATTGTACATGGTAATTTGGATGTTCATTACAAACCAAGGTTACATCTTCTGTTTATTTTGATATAAACTCAGCAGTGTTCTGTAACTTGCCTTGATTATACTGCATCGTGGAAGGCACAATATTAATACAGGAAGCGTTATTGTGAAGGCGGAACTGTGCAATGTACTGTATACAAGAGACTGTAAAGCTGGCTAATAAAAGCTGCAGTTCTGGGTTTTTTCATTTTAGTCAACTGTGATTTACACTCTATATCACCTTGTCTTTGACAACTTAAATGGAGCTGAATCTTTTTCAGCTGTTGTGCCAAGGAGTTTTTAAGGAGTTTTAGAGGAAACTCATAAATTGCACAAAGGTTTAAGCTAAAATGTATATTATACATTGATAGAAAGCTTTTGCACTGGCAACTTCTGAAGCGTTTTGGATTTTTCCGAGGGTGGGGATCGGAGGGGGTGGGAAGCAAAATTGTGTTGGAAATTAGCAGAATTATAAACCCAAGATTATGGTTTTGCAAACATGCAGTGGACTCTGGAAGGACAAAGTTCTTCATAAAAGAAAAGAATTTTTTTAAAAAGTTTCATGTTAATTGGCATGTATGCCTCATTTAAAAAAAAAAACCTACGTAGGACACGCAAGTCAATAGAAGTATTAAAGTTTCATCATTTTAATCACAGATATTATTTTGGGATAAAACTTCTAGCTTTAGCCAGGTGTGCATGTTGCTGTCATTTGCATTTTTGAATCTTCTTGTGTAACTGTCACCATAAAAGTGTTACTCAGAAATGTCATAGGTTTTTCGTCTTTGTGCGAAACATGAAATATTGTCACTGACTTTTTGTGTTGAGGTTCCCCCATTTTGCTGCCTACTCTGGCACAATTTTCATTCAATACTTGGTCTTGGCTGCATTCTTTTTTTCTGTGGGGTTTACAAAGAATAAACATTTTCTTGCAGATTAAAAAAAAATATTTTTTTTTTTGCCTTTTTAACTGACCTGATTTAGCCTGCTATAAAGAACACATTTTGTTTAAAGATCACTCTCTTATTCCAGGTAAGTCTTCTCTTATGCAAAAGAATTTCATTCCTGTGAAACAGGAGGAAGAACAGAAGGGGATTTTTGTATTTGATGTATAAACTTTGCGAGTTACCCTGTCCGTAGGCTCTTAAAAAAAAAAAAAAAAAGGTAAATTTCTTGAGAATTGCAAAAGTATGTGTGTAAGGTTGGCCTGTGTTCCTTTCCAGCCACTCTCCTTACACAAAAGCAAAAAAGCAAAGCAGAGGTGGACGATTTGGAGGTTTAAGCATTGTCCTTTGTCTAGACAAAAAGAACAACTTATCCCTGGTTTTCAGTAGCTGCTTAATTCTGGTCGCAGCCGCAGTTCCTGTTGTAAAATCTTTTTATGGGGAATCCTGCCGTTGTATTCGGGGTAAATGAGCGGGTTTGTTTATCTTTTGCTTTGCCTACTGCTGTAGCTGCTCCTGACCCGGGTGTTCTTCTCTGACTGTGTCTACTTCTACTTCAACCTGCAGCAGTTAAACCTCCAGGTTAAATTTTTCAGGTACCAAGAAATACCAACTTCAACTATTCTGTGATTCTGCTGCAAGCACTGCCAGAACCTCCCAGTTCCCTGAGGACACACTGATTTTTTTTTTTTTTTAATTTTTTTTTCTTTCTTCTCAAACCACCCCCAGTCTGACATACACATAGATCATTTCCCACTTGAGAAGGAAAAATTCAAAATACATCATAGATAAGTTTGCAATTTTAACAGATCACGTTGCAGTGCAGCAGAAGGTGCATTCTCTAGTGCCCTCCTCAGTTCAAATGGATGTATTCCTTTAGGAAAGGTGAAAGTATTTGCAGGCACTGGTCTGCTATGAAGGGTAAGTGGAGTGAGTGGAAGGAGATAATTTAAGCACTCAAATCTTATCCCAGCCAGCCTCTGGATCTTTAAATATTTAAATGTCTGAAATGGAAAATATCTTAGTGACTCATCATAAATTGTACTTGCAAGATTAATATATGGGGAATTTAAGAAAGTAAGACTGCAGAAGGGTCACCTAGGATATTTTGTTTTTTCTACAGTCAATTTTGAAAGATTACTGCAGAATAAATACTCTAGAGAGATCTGCCAAAGAAAAACTGAAGTGGCCAGAACTTTTTCCAGCCAGCGTAAGTCTAGGAAAAAAAGGTAATGGAAAGACAGGGCTCATATATAATGGTTTTGAGCACCTCGGGGTTTATCCTCACTAAAATTTTAAGTAGAGTGGAAAGCAGTATGTAATTTTATTTTTAATATTTAACAAAAAGCTCCTTTATTCATAGAATCTATTCTATAACTATGCGAAGATGAACTAGCTCCCCTTTCTTTGCATATTTCATGGTGATGGGGAAGGGAGGGCTTAAATGTATGTATTGAACTCAGTTGTGCTTCATCAAATAACTTCCAGAAGTAAAAATTGCTGCTTTGACCGAAACGTCCTCTGCGGGCAGCTGGAAATGAAGCCGGAGATACCAAGGTGAGTGCAGGAAAGCAGGTGAACTTCCATCTACCTTAAAGTAGCTGTTTCCTCACAAGTGTTCTCGGCAGAACAAACTGGTGGTTTGGGTTTTTTTTTTTTCTTTTTTCTTCCTTAATTGTTAAATTGGATTTGGAAGTTGCTTGCTGACCCCTGCCTTGCCTTAAGCACGTTGGATTTCCACGCTAGAGTAACTGGCTCCAAGACGGTTTCTTCGACCGAAAGAAACGAGCCTTCCGGCACTTCCTCATCTGCCATTGTTCCGTCCAGGAGCTGGCTGCTCCGAATACGCTGTTAGTGAGGATATTTCTATGTAACAGATGGATTTTTTGCACTTGCAAATAGAAATCGGACTCATTCCAATAGTATTTGATAGAAAACGCTCTATAAAACAAGTTTAACCCTTTTTCTTTGCCATTAGTACCTGCTGTTGAGAATAAGACCCTTCCCGAGGTTAGCATCTGAGAGGGGGAAGAGCCCAACCCAAAGTGAGCGGTCTGCAGTCCGCCGCCTCCAAACAGGTTTGTGTACTGCCGGCACTAAGCGCCACTGTCGTGCGGTGACTTGATCGCCTGGGTTTGTTTTTGGTTTTTTTTTGTTGTTGTTTTCTGGGGTTTTTTTAAACCTCACAAGTTTTAGTCATAAGCTCAATAGTTATTAAATTTTCACGTAGGCGTTAGCGTGCGGTGGGGGATGTGTTTCTTTACTACTGGACACTTCCTTTTCTTGTATCGCAATTTGAACGTCAAGGTCAGAAATAGACCTTCAGCAAGTGATTATAATAGATTATAAAAATGAAATCTGAGATGCCACAGTATCTTAATTGAATCAGCTTCTATGATGCACTAAAATAATACGCAACCGTTTGACTGAAGCATTTCTAATAAAGGGGAATAGGCAGAAAAAGGGCGAGAATCCATTTCAATCAAGTTCAAATGTAAGTGGCTCATTTACCTGTAATCCCTCTGAGTGGTAATTATGCTGTTGTAGAGCATGTTGTCAGGTTCAGAAAATACTGTTTTTTACTGCTTACAATGAAAATCTTTACACTGTATGTCTTACGTAATTAACAAGAAATTATTTCCCATCAAAATTTAGCTGGTATGAACAATAGTGGTTGGATTATAATAAAATAACAGTGGTAGTTAGTGAAAGTGTAGCCTGCTGTCTCTACGTTTCTGGAAATGCTCCGGGAGCAGTACAGTTTGTGCGGAATGCAGCTTTTCTTGCTCCTACCCCAAAGCTTAACGATTTCCTTTTCCTGACACACGCAGCTGTGGTGCTGTACCCAGATCGTAAGTGTCAGCTTCAGGTGAATTTTCGTATCCTTTGCTTTCAAGCCATCCCATTCAAAGTCTGATTGAAACATTCCTTATGCAAAATGCATGACAAGCATTTTAAAGACAATTTAAGATGGTGCTAAAACCAAGGGATCCTTACAAGATTGAAATAACCGGCATTTTACAGTCTTTATCTCCATAATTGCTCACTTAATCTAATCTGTTTCCTCATGCGTTTGCCACTATATCCTAACTTTCATTAACCTTGACTAAACAATTCGGTCTCTTGATGATCTTTTTAGGCAGTCTCTCTACTTTTTGTAACCTCTTCAGGTGTATTGTCACTTAAAACCATCTGTTTATCTGTAATTTCTTGTTCTTAAATAGGCCTAGGGTGTCTCTTTTTTTTTTTTCCCTTAGACCTCTCGATGAATTAACTGCCATATAGAATAATTGCAAGCAATTTTCATCATGAGAAGATTTATGCTTCATCTGCTTTTAGTCCCATGTATCAAAAAGCAAACGGAAACGATTACATAGGGCGCATCCATTATGCGTGGGAATGCATTTCTGTCTGCGAAGCCCCTGGGGCTCTTTGGAGGGCCCCACATCTGTAAAGAAACCTAATCGTATGCCATCCTTAAAGACTTAACTTTTAAATTATTGAACTGTTTTGACTGGGGGGGGGAGAAGCGAAGCAGTCTTTTGTTGGCCATTAGCTTCAAAGCGAAAATAAATGCAAGTCACCCTAAATGCCAAGTAAATTTGGATCTGAAACTAAACGTTGTGGTTGATTAGCAGTTTTCAATTATAATGAAAATATTTGAGATCTGGAGGGTCTGAAGAGAACGTGTCTTGGGAGTTTTCTGAAAGCGAGGACTTGCTGAAACAGCCACGAGAGGGCCCAGGGTGCCCGGAGCGAGCCTGGCCCTGCCGGAGAGCAAATCCTGAACATCACTCGGCCACCAAACTACTGGGAAAAAATCCATTTCTTCTTCAACAGGCATCTGAATGTTAATTCATAGTCTTTCTGTTATGTGAAAGAATAGGAAATTCATCTTGGGAAGGCCAGAGATCTCGGATCCCTGGAGTTGTGTGATAATAAAAGTGTAATCAATATGCAAACATCCTCTCCATGTGAGACTACACAGAGACTCAAAGAAAGGGAAGAAGGAAGGCTCTGACTTATTCTCCGCATCCTGAAGTCTTTCTGTTGCAGAAACCAGAGCAATATAGATCCTTGGTTGAAGTTTGGTGCAAATACAGGAAACTTCCCAGTGTGTATAGACCTACAGTAGTTCACCCGTCTTCTGTCCGTGGTGACGGTACTCGCCTGCCGAACTGCCTTTCCTGGGTGTCTGCCTGCTTCAGCCGCGCTTTGCTGGGAGCTCTTTGCCCTCGGGAACACTAATACTCCAGCTTAAATACCTTGCAAAGATCCGTGGCTGTTCATGATATCCTACAAGCCATTATGTCTTTGCTATCCAAAAGTGTGGAATTGTCACCTTCCCTGAAACAAAGGTATTATGTAGAAATGCAGGTGAAAAACACTCAGTTCTGGACCAAAGTCTAGTTTTTGATCCAATATCTGATTTCTTAGGGCTAAAACCAAGTTGCTGAACCTCTCTTCTGTTTGCAAAGGGGTACAAGATGTACGTTCACTTGTGTGGAGGAGCTGGTTTAGATTTCTGTTGAGAGTAATTCTTCTCATTAAAGTTCAATTTATAGTAAAGATGTCCAGCATCAAAAGTCACTACATTAAAAATACTCTATGTTTACAAATACTGTTTTTTAACCTTAGACAAATTCATACTTTAGATCAAATTTTAACACGGGGCAGGGAGAAACCTCACCGGTGCTGTAGGATGTCCTATTAACACCCTGTTGTTGTGGAGTTGACCTTCATTAGCTCGTTCCTTTGGCTGCCTAATTTAAATGCAATTCTCCACACTTGGCTCCTTTAAACTCTGTGCTTTGTCTCGTTTTCTGGTGTGTAGAGCGTGCATCGCCACGCAGCTGTACAGCAGGACCGAGCGGGCCCGTGGGTGGGAGGTTATTCTTTTAAGAAGATGAGGAGGATTATGGAATGAATTTGCTTTCCCTTTTTCTCCCCTCCCCCTTCCATTTAGTTATTTTTAACTCCTTTTTTTATTACTGCCATTAGTAATCTATACGTAGGGCTTACAAGCCTGGACCAAACTCAGAGCATTTGTGCCTTGTGTTATATGTACAGAGGCGACGAGGGGGCTTTTTGCCCTGATGTGCTCAGAGCCTGAGTGGATTTGCAGAAGAAGAGGGGAGAAGTCAATCAAACGAGAAGCACAGCAGCGTTCCCATTTTACAGCTTGGCTAGCGAGACGCAAGTACATGGGGTTTGCTTCCCCTCCCCCACCATCTCAAAGACCGCTCTGCTGAGCCCCGGTTTGCGGAGGAGCTCAGCGCATATCCTGGTGCCCAGATGGAAGCCGAGCTCCTCGCAAAATTCATCTTGCTGTGTGAATTTTGGTAGGTTCAAGCCTTTGGCAGAGCTGGCAACTGGAATGAGACCGAGCAATCCAGGCTTAAACTGCTGCTACATCTAAAGATTCATGGCCGCTGCTCCGAGGAGTCAGTACATCAATGTGAGTGCAGAGTATAAAAATGGCCCTGCCCTTTCGTAATGGCATTTTTACATATCATTAGCACAACTTTCCAAACCCGCTTGCAGCAAAGTGAGACCTTAAGGCTCTTTCCATCAGTGGTCACCTGGCTTACCAGGTACAAGTGATCCCTTTAATGTTTCACAAGGACACATTTTTTTCCGGATGCCTGTTTGAATTTGCTGAATTTTGGTGAGTATTATTCACCTGTGTTTTGCCATTGCGTTAAAAAAAAATAATTCTGTGCGTTGTAGGTAATCTTTTTAACATATATTTCTGAGTGCCAGTAGCTGCGCCTTACCGGTGCAGATTGATGAAGCTCAATACTCTTAATTTTGTGGCTCTAATACAGAAATTTGAAAGTATATCTCCCACTTTCTTTTACCTGGTCTTTGTATGGAAATATAAGTGAACGGCTGAGCGTCTGTCTGTCTCCTTCAGCTGAATTTTTAAATTGGTTTCAATTAAAACTGGCAGCCAATCAGTAATGCTAAAGATATACAAGTTCCTACAACCTTTGAGAAAACAGGCAGTTGAGTAGAGGAGGGGGAGACCATTGGCTGCTGCAGGAAGAGCCTTGCGTAGATGATGTCTTCTCAGGCTTTGTAGTTAACCAGGAGACCCATCTCCCCAGGACTGCAGATACTGCAAGGTAGTGTGTTCCTGCAACTACTTTGTGTTTAAAGCCTATTTAAAACCAAGTTGTACTTGTTGAAACAAAGGCTTGACCGACGACGAATTAACATTATTCCTTCTCGGACAGTAGTACTGCCATTCATGCTTTGCTTTTGAAGCACTGAGTCTGCTTTGATTTGCTACCAAAACTTTATTTTGCGTATTGGGCTTTAGAGGGTCATGGCCAATTTTGAATGATGACAAGAAACCAGGATCATGGTAGCTGTAATACCATCTTCCTCATGGTAAGTATGTGTCCCAGAGAAAATCATTTAACTTCTCTCTACTTGCTTACCCATCTGTAAAATGGGATTTTTGCCGGCTTCTCAAGGAAATATTTTAAAGCTTGCTGCATGTTTATTGCAGCTTTAAAAGTTTAGAGCGTTATTAAAATGTTCAGCATTTCTGAGGGGGATGTCACTGGGCGCAGGCATACAGGAACGCAGAGGCTGCATGTAATAGTTTATAAGTAGGAATTTCTCTAGCAGATATTTTGTAAAATATTTGGCTTCCTCCTATGTCTTATCTTGCCCATAGCAGCAAAACTTTAGTAACAATAAAAGGAAAACTTAAATATATGCATATTTTTAACAAAAGATTCTGATATCTTCTGGTCCCTCTTTTTTTAATTTGTTTCTGATTTACCATAGCTAAAGAAAAAAGGAGGGAAATGTACTAATGCGATGGAGAACAGCAGGACCCCCACTTAGGCAGTGACAGGGGAGAAGCCGGAGGAATTGAAACCATGAGTTTTACTACATTTTATGGCACGACGTAATGCATTAACAGTCTGATTTTTCATGCTGTGTTTCTAAATGGCAGCAATACTTAGAAAGTCAAAACGCTCCTCAAGTATTCACACACAAAAGCAAGAGTTATTCACTGCAGAGGGAGCCCGTTCAATTATCCCACACGTACCAAACCACTCAAAAGGGACCATTATCTGGTGGCTCAAGCAGAGCTCTGCAAAGCCCTGCGCAAGACTAGGTTCTGCTCCCAGCCCTGTCACTGATTTGCTGTAAAAGCAGGAGGTTTAACTGGAAAAAAAAAAAAATGGTAAGGCAGCTTCTTGCCCTATAGAAACTGATCTGGAGAGATAATGGGAAGACATAGGAGGGAGAAGGGATTAAATGGCAGAATTTTCTCAGCACTTCCTCCTTATTTTTTTCAGCATTGTGTGTTTAATAGTAGTTACATTAAGCAATTCATACTGATTCCCTTCTGTCCTTAGCTGAGTCTGCTTCGCAATTTCTTTGTATTTCAGTTGCACCAGCTGTGTGCCTGCCCTGCTCTGAAGTAGATGGTGATCCAAGGAAGCAAAAAAAGTAAGAGTAAGACATACTGTTCTTCCCAGTGTGTCAGTCTGATCTGGTTGAATCTCTAGTAAGCTTGTAAACCAGCAACTTTATTTGTTCTGTGATAGCACTTAAACGAGCTATTGGACAGGGATTCAAAACCATCACTGGCAACTGAGCAACAGCATGCTTTGGGGTCCCTGTTGCTTTTGGTTTGACCTTTAAAATTCCTGGGGCTCTCAGCACAACTGCAAACTCCCACAAGCCAAAGCAATCACTGAGCTGAGATATCTTGCTTGACAGGTAGAAGTTACTCCCTCCCAGCTGGGCTTTCTATGCAGTACAGCTCTGAAGATGTACGTCTCCCTCCACTCGCTGCTTGGCTCTTTAGAGAAGCGGGTCCTTTATTCTAAAGGAGGTAATTTGCTTAGCTGGACCTCTTTCTTCATCTCCCCTGCTTTTTGCAGCCAATAACCAGCTGATGGAGTTTCAGCCTGTTGAAAGTTTGTGGTCTTTCTTGATTGGATTTTGGATTGCATGGCTGCCAGTAATACTGTTTCTCAAAGTCCAGGCTTCGAAAATTACTTAGCCTTATGTTTGGCAGTTCAGTTAATAAGCTGCATAATTACAGTTCTAGGAGCAGATCCAGTACCTTTAGAAAGTGCAGTGGAATCTAAATACCTTCTTCCTTCTCTGCCTTGAAATGGTATTAATTTCTTTCTTCTCTCAATGGCAACAGAATTAATTTTGGAGAGACTTGTTGCTTGAAGTGGAGTCAGTGGATTAATAAAAGCGTTAATTATTAAAGCCTGCAAACGCTCCCTAATGATTGTTTGCTGCAAAGTTAATGTTTGATGGGAGAAGGTCATCTGCAAGCCTGAATAGAAAACCTGTCTCTGTAATAGCAGGTGAAAGCACAATTACCTTCTTGTGATGATTCGCACTGGTGCTCTCTACTACACTCTGATCATCCTAAACAATGAGCTTGGGGGAAGAGCTGTTTTGCCGTAGGACAGCTGCAACCCAAAAGGTCACCCTTTTTAATTAAGTGGGAGCACTTACATCTGTACTTCCTAGAATGAGTCATGGGCACCTCATTCTGTATCCCCACCTGAAAACGAGCCTCCAACTGAGGGTGGTTTGTAGCCTTTTGCAGCCCAAAGGGCTGCGCTGCACAGTTTCCCGAGAGCTCAATTAACACGTGGCAGATACGTAAAGGAAATGAGCGGGTGCTATGTTTTTACACCCATAATCTGTGCTGAAATGATGTGTAATCAGAAGTGTCTAGCAATAACCTGTGCTGCAAAACCTCAGCTTGCTGTGCGACTGGGGTGGAAGGTGTCATCCCGAAACCTCTGTGTGCAGTTGCCCGTATATGATCTTTTGATTTGAATGACACCAGCAGGTTATCTTCCCCAAAAGAGATGGGCATCCCATTGCTCCAGCTGAAAATGATCTTCTCTATTAATTCTAGGTCTAAGGCATGCTGCTGAGCCTTTCTGATCCAATCTCATAGGGGCAAGTTACCTGCAGGCTAGCCGGAGCCTGTGACAGTGTTTCAATACTGAATCCCGCGCTTTGACTATTTTCCTCTGCTAAAAGCTAATTGGAAAGGACATCAAGAATCTAGCTTAACGTTTTGATTTTCCTGAAATGATGGTTGGTAGTACCAAGGGTGAGTAGAGACCTCAGTTTTTCCCAACCCTGCCACTCACTCTCTTTGTGGTTTCGGGCAAAGCATTTAACCTCTGTGCTTTGAACTTTTTTTTTCCTATTTAAAATGAGGATGATAACGTACAACCTTGAGAGAAACCCTCGAGAGCCTTGTAGGAAGGGCGTTGTCACCCTGCTGCCAAGTTCTGTAGTTGTTAGGAGACCGGATGTTTAACTTTAGAATTTAAAACAAAACAAAACCCTCTGAGTAAAGCATTGCATGTAGCTGCTGGCTTTTAGGCATTAATAATGTTGCAAGTCCCTGTAGACACTCCCTAGCTCATTGCTTCATCAGAGGGATGAAAACTGTTTTGCAAAAGGAAGTGTAGTAAGAGGTGGGATACCAAGAGGTGAGACTGTGCCAGAGGTGAACAGTCAGAGCTGAAAAGGAGGGGAGCAGCCAAATTCTCTTTGGTGCAGCTACACCTCAAGTGAACAAAAGACACAATGAAAGACCCTTCTTTACATACTGACTACCTTGTTTACTATAAAAGCAGAGTTGGAAAGGGTGAGTGCTGACCTGAAGAAATAAAAGCTGCTGCTTTATCTTTCAGAACTAACAAGGGCTTTGGAAGTGTCTGCTGTGAAAGCGCTCTTCACCAGGGAGAAGAGGATGAGGACATCTGAGATGTCTCCTGTGACATGTAGGACCAGGAGGAGCCCTGTCAGTCTGATAAAGGATCGTGAGACATCATCAGGTGGGAGACAATTGAAATTATTCTGCCCATTTGATATAGCAAAGTTCTTGCACTTCATGGACTGTCCATGCAATTGTTGCGACTCTGGGGATCTCTTCATTAACCTCTTGGATATTCATAGGCAGGCTCAAAGGAACAGTTCCCGTCTCCTGGGATTTTGGCCCCTTGCTTTGCAGCTTCAAATTAAGCTGATCAAAGGGGATTGAGCAGAATCCAGGCTGCACGTGCTCCCAGCGTAGTGAAATACAGAGAGAAATCTCCTGATGGATTCTGACAACAGGAGCCACCGCAGCAAGAACACAAGGAGCTGCAGCAGCGAGAAAACAAACACACACTGTCTGGGACTTCAGGGGGTTTGTATATTCGGCCAATTGAGATTTATTGGCCGGCTTTTCACTGTAATTCCCAGGGACATGGGAATGTTTCGGTTACACTAGCACTGCTTGGCAGTGAATGACCGTGTGACTCCGGGAGCTGGGGCAGTTCCTGCTCGTAGCTGTGACTACACGAGCGCGGGGTGAAGCAGCCTGTCTGGACTCTGCCAGAGCCTACAATTAAGCCTCTCAAGCCTGTTTAAATGATATCGAGGCACAGCTCCAGCGAGAGGTCTCTCCCTTTCGCTACCCTAATTTATGCTTGCTGTTGATCACTTAATATCCCCCATTCGAGCATTTCACTCGGGAGAAGAAAGGTCAACAAGGGAGAGCAGAGTTCTCGGCTCGTGCGTCTGCGATGCCGGACTCTTTAGGAGGCTCTTTAGGAAGTGTCCGACACTTGTGGATCTCTACAGTGTCTGGTGAAGGATGTCAGGATTCTGGCCGTGGAGCAGGTCAGTGTTTGTAAGCTGTCTGTGGCAGAGCCTCTTGTTTATGGAAGGATGTGGACAGCGGGTGACAGGGACCCAGACTTCATATGCAAGTGCCTTCATGAAACGCATTTCAAAGTCTATGAAGATGAGTGATTTCTTCCCAACCTGATGCTGGTGGGGTACAGGCCAGGCTGCACGTGAAGGGTCTGTGGGTTTTTGTTGTTGTTTTGTGTTGTGGTGTGGTTTTTGGCTTGTTTGTGGTTTTTTTAAGAGTCTAGTCAGCAGAAAAAAAGGGCCAGAAATACATCTCGGCAGAGAAAAGCCTCCAAATCCCATATGCAATTGAAGCTGCAGAAAGCATGAAGGTTGGCAGAACAGAATTATCTAAATTGGAGTTCAGCCAGGACCCCGGGGCTCACCCTCCTCCTCCTCCTGTGAAAGTGCCATTGGATATTTGATAGCTATATTGGGTGCAACCTCTTGGTTTTAGGTATCCCTGGAAAAGCTGGAGTTGCTGGAGCAGGAAACCCCCTTGGCTTCCTGCTGGAGCTAAGACTATGGAGTAGCACCTACCAAATCTTTCCTAGCTACAGCTTGTGGCACCTGAGTTTTCTTTGGCAATCCCTATCCGGGTTCTGCCAGCTGGGAGCCTGCTTCTTCGTGTGCCGGGATCTGGCAGGGTCGCAGCCCGGAGGCAGTACGCCTGCAGGCTCTGCTCACAGCTTTGTCTTTTACTGCTATGGTAGGCGACCGCATCTGTGATCTGCTTCTCCCCCGCGCCCTCCCACATTCCGCTGAACGCTCCCCCAGAGCCTGCAGCGGGGAGGGGAGGCAAGATATGTGAGTTCTCTGCACCTGAGGATTTTGCCAGTGCCGTTCCCTGAATCCCCTCGCTTTTGGCCACGTCTAGACACGTCAACGCAGCGTGGCGAGGCAGGGCAGCTTGCGTCTGCCAGCGCATCAAGAGGAGAGTCCTGGATTCGCTGCTGTGACTGTGTAACAAGCCCTGCCTTGTTCCGTCCTGGCGTGATCAACAGGACCAGGGCTCCTCTGGCTGCCCTGTCACCGCGTGGGAGGGATGTCATTACGGGCTCTGCCCAGCTACCGCCAGCAAATGTGCTCCCGCTAGCTGGGTTAGCACGGGGGCGATCGGACGTCTGTGTGTCACTGCTTTGTCCCGGTGGCCACAACACACCAGAAAAGTTCTTGCTTCTGATCCTTTGGTGTAAATATTTCATGCGACCCAGGAAAGTCCCAGTGGGGGCTGCGCCGTGCGCCCTGAACACGGGCCACGTGAATGGAAGTGGTGTATTAATTATTATGAAACAGCTCTAAGAAACAAATGCAGGTTGCCATGGAAGCACCGGCAGCGACAATGTCACCTCATTTTTAAGATGCTTTCAATGTTCCAAACACAATTTCCCTTCTCTTTCAAAACAGACAATGGCAAAATATCCCAGTGGAGGGGAGATGGGGCCGTGTCCACAGGCTGTGCAAAAACTTGCCTCCCCTTTGTAAGAGCTGAGATCAACTTCATGCCTGAGCCGTGGGGAAAGGGCCCGGGGAGCTGCAGGTGGAGAAGCGGACCCGGGAGGCAAAGGAAAGCGAAGGGGGAACAGGCTGTTCCTTCCCCATCCGGAGACGGAAGGGCTGGGGATCCCCAGGGTAGCAAGTCTAGTGACCCCTGCTCCTTGGGAGGTTTGGGGTGTACCAGGAGAAGACTTAAACATTAAAGAGGGTTAGAATAGGGATGCAGGAAGCTGTCTCTGAGGATTTGAATGGAATAAATTGAGATCTTGTGTGCGAGAGGAAATGAGGCAAGTGGTAATGTTGAGAATTGATAATGCTGATTTAATGAATGCAAAAATTCAAATGATTGGAGAGCAATGAAAGATACAATAGTAAATGCCTGGAAGCTGGGTTCTCCCTGCCCCTTTCAGTCATCTGTGCGAAGCAAAACGGTGACCTTTTAACCCACTTTATTTTAATGAACCTTTTGTTGCCTGACTTGCCCCGGGAACTCGTACTTCTAGTGCATGTAGCCAGGATGGGTAAATCTGAAGGAATAATCAGTTGTAGCCAAGTCTTGACTTGTCTGCTCTAGGGTAGTCCCATCTGCCGGCTACAAGTGCGCATTTGAAGGCGACGGTGTTTAACTGGTGGTGCGGTGCCATCTGCACCCCAGCAGGCGGGTTCTGCCCCGGCTGAGCGGTGGGCTGGGTCCTTGCTGCCCACAGCCCGGTTGTGTTCCCGTGCCAATGGGGCCGTGTGAGCTCAGGCAGCCACTGTGGTGCCGCTGACGGGCATCAGCTGATGGATTTCATGAGCCGCTGAAACGTCATCACCTACGAGCCAGTATCCCGCACACTTTGCGGGTGTTAATCACAGAGGTGCGACGTTTGTCCTATTCTGGCTGCGCTTGTCCTGTAAGGCGAACGATTTCTGCCTTCAGAGCTGTCCTTGTTTTGGTCCCACAGTTAGTTTCTCACTTCACACTTGTTCTCTTGCAATTGCCGGATTTCTCAATTCTGTGGCCCCTGCCTCGTTTTTTTCGGGTCGTTCTTGCTGTAGTACCATGTGTGCTTAAAAGCCCGCAGTGTTAGCCACCTAGACAAGGGCCTCACGGGTATTTCCGCTGTGCTCAGAGCGTGAGTAGAAATAGATTTAGTGGACCCATGCTGTTCAAAACTGGTGGGGAAAAAGCCATTAAAATTTCATAAATTCCTAAGACCCAATGTCTCTGCTGTCCCGAAACCTTTCAGTGCAATGATTTCTGCTGCCTTAAAAGGTCTTTATGGAGACCCCAATTGCTAACACCAAGAGCAGCAAGTTTCGTGCAGCAAGGCTGGAGTCACGGTTGGGGAGCAGGGGGCTCTGGCTCATGCACAAAGGGGATTGTGTCCCTGTGTTTTTCACCTAAACCTGGAGAGGGGCTACTCCATCATTCATGATTGGCCTTAAAATCTCTCTTGGACTAAAGAGGAACACTGCAACCCACTGTGCATTTGAATAATTCACACATACTCAGACTTTCTAAAAAAAAAATGCATTTTAACAAACTAATGACATAACGTAGCTCAGCCTGTGTTTTGTGTCGTTTGCTTGTGAGATGAAGAGGTTTTATTCTAGGCCAAAATGTAAAACCTTGCAATGTTTTTCAGTGACCTTGGATGACCGCGTGCAGAAGGAAGACTGGAATATTCCAGCTGTTAAATCGAGGGATGGTGGATTTTGAGTCTTTGCTGAAGGGTGGTGGTATCTCCCTGCAGTAACAGCCTGAGCCAGAGCCAAGCCAGCGGGCAGCAGGCGGGCATAGATGAAAAGTAAGTGCTCAGATTTGTTTTAATTCCCTCTGTATCTCATGATAACTGTTAAATTATCAGCACCAAGAATAGCATTTGTGGTTATTAAAAGCATCCGTCAGTCCACTTAGCCACTCTAGCTGGTGCTAACCCCAATCTGTCTGGTTTATGCTCCCGCTGTGTTGACTCTGCACCTCTGCAATGGTAACAGGGGCGCTGATTCAAAGGGGAGTGTGGCCGGCGGCGTTGGCTATGCTGGAAAGCAGAGCAAGATGCACAGAGACTTTGAAATTCTCCTCGTAAAGGAAAAAAAAAAAAAGAATAGAAAACTGATTTCTCAATGGTTTGGCCTTGCCAAGCCTCGGCCCTCACCCAAAAGAGAGCTGTGACGCTGCTCGCTGGACTTTAGCTGCAAACACATTTCATTTCCATCGGTGGCTGGCCGATGGTGGTGGTGGATGGTCTCAAGGAGTCCCTGGCACATGGGCTGGAGTACGTGGTAAGTGGGCTTCACAGCTGAGTCTCTCGCTGTTCCTGGTTGTCTGATCTCTGCCTGGCACATCTGATCAACTGCAGTGAGACTTAAAAGCTCCCAGCATCCCTTCACAAGCAATTTTAATGCTTTGGAACCTGGTCTTGAGACTCTGGTGAAAACCCTCCTCACAGAGTGATGAAGGTGGCGACCTCCTAATCCCAGAGAGCAAATGTCAGCCTGAAGCTCAGGAAAGGGAGGAAAAAAAACCCCAAAGCATCACAGGGGGCACAGATGGTCAAAAATTGATGGAAAGCACAGCTCCCTGGCAGGGAGCCTGTGGGCATTAATATGAAAGCAATTGTTCTACAGATGCACAGTTCTTCTGATAAACCAAGTTCTAGCAGCTAATGACAAGATGGGAGCCATTTAACCAAACAGCAGGCAATACAGATTTTCTAGTACATTTCTGATTGATTTTTTTTTTAAAATAATGAGGTTTGTGGGTTTTGTGTTTGTTTTGGGGTTTGGGGTTTTTTTTGGGTCTTTTTTAAAAAGCCTCCTTTCATTTGAGTTTAAAAAAAGGTTCCTGTATTTCCTATCCCCTCCATCTCCAACCTCCATCTCAGCAGCTGCTGAGAAGTCCAACTCAATGTCTGGATGCCACACAAGTTTGCTGTGCCAGCAGGGAGCAGTTTTTAACAGCCTGAGTAGTCAATGCCTCTTCTGTCTGGTCCTCAGTTGCTGGCAGTGCCTGTGATGCTGTAATCAAGCCTGCTCACAAAGCCAAGCTGGGTTCGGCACACAGACGGGTGAGCTGCACGGGAAGCCAGCTCCGGCACCGAGCTGCTGGCAGCAGGAGGGTTTGGGCTTGCTCCTGACCCAGCCCTCCAGCATGCAGCGAGGAGAGTGCTGTGGCCTGGGAGAAAATGTTGTGAAAGTCCTGTACCTTGAACTCTTGCCATTGTTAATTAACCGCATAATCTCTCTCTTATGCAGCACTGTTCATCAGTTCATTTGTCTTGTTCTCTTCACTTGGCAGATGGAGAAACTAAACCACAGAGGACCAACATTTTGGCCAATTGTCACCCATCGAGACCATCTGCAGAAGCCAAAATAAACCAAAGTTCCCCAAATGCCAGACCAGCACACTAACCACAAGGTAACACCGCTTCCGTCCTGTTCTCCCTATAAAATTTGACAAAATTTGTCTTATTTCTCTCTTTGATTCCTCTTGAAGTGCTAGAGTGCTACACCCAAATGAATTCCCCAAGCTACCTCAAAACTTTGTGCCTCTTGCTCTGTGGAAGAGCGCATCGCTTGATGCGCAATGAGTAACACAGCGCTAGCAGAGCCACAGTGACTGGAGCGCAGGCTAGGGGGATTTGATGCTCCTTTGCCAAGAACGGGCAGCTAGGGCTGCAGCAGTTAGTCCCCGTGCCAAGCTTGTAGATGCTGACGGCATCCTTGGGGGGGAAGAAACCTTCCATTGCCCTCGCCATGGCAATGCTCTAAATTTCTGCTTGCCAATACCCAGACAGAGACCAAACATGAATTTCTCACTGGGCAGACAGCAGGGTGGAGGAGAAGCAAAATATCCCTTCTCGTGCCCTGCACAGCAGCTGAGGATGTTTCTTGTAGCCTGGCACCCTCCACCCACCTCCTGGAAACTGCAGGCAGAGCATTGTTCCCGAAATGCGACGTGATGCAATAGGAGCCCAGCGCTTCTCAGCACAGTCCCTCTGCAGCAACTGGAGAAAACTAGCAATGACAAAAGGTGCCCTTAAGGGTATTTGCTTCCCAGAGGAATGCACTTAAGGGCTCTGTGAAGCTCGCTGACGTTATTAAAAGGATGTGCGTGGGGGAGCACTTCTCAGCCCTAAGTGAAATTGATAAAAAGATGTTTTATGCAACAGGCTGTATTTAAATCTAAGGGACAATTTAAGCTGCTTTGTGGGTAATAGCATGTCTTTGATTGAGAAGCTGTGTTTTAAATATGGAATTAGTGAAAGTGAGCGTGTTGGTGACCCTGTTTTCAGGGAAGGCACTGTTACGCATGTTGCAGTGAGCAATGGGACTTGAGGCACAATGGAGTGACTTTAACCCTTCAGTGGCTTTCACCTGATTAAGGACAAGCCCCTCCGCTCTTTCCTGGCATGTCAGAAGTCTGGGTTTGGTCCCTGACCACTGTCTGGTGACTGCTCTCAGTTGGGAGCACCATGTTTGAGAGGGGAAGTACGAACGCCCAGCTGCAGGCTTTTAAAGGGCTGACAGCAGAGACGCATCTACGCCAGCCCGGATCTGAAACCCTCTCCTGGTTAATTGCCTTCTGCCTGTGCAAGATCAGCCTCTGTTTCAGACGACTATCACATTCATTATTGTTCCCTTTCTGAGCTGTCATCCAACGTTACTGTTCCCTGCTGCACTCCACCCCAGATCTGGCTCCTTTTCAGTGCTCCCTTGATGCAGTTTGGCATCTCTCTGGGCGAGAAGTGCTATTGCTGCCACCTTCCCCTATCAATATCCCTTTCTTGTAGTGCCCTTCTGCCTTGGCGCTCAGTACCATCAACTCAGTAATTAGCATTGCATTGTAATTGAATTGTCAAAAGGAGCTTGCATCAGAGCTGAGCAAGTCAGCAGGGTTACTGCTGTCTCCTTTGGTCTTTCCTCATCTTTTTAACGTCTTTTCTTCATCACTTTATTATTTATTAGTCATAATGGCATCTAAGGATTAGATGGGGAGCCTTTTGGGGCAGGCTGTGTGTCTTCATACTCCGCCTGCAGCGCTGCAAGCAGCAAGAAACCTGTATCAAGGACTGCTGCTTGGTGTCTACCTCATCACTGGCTCGCATCCTCTCTCCTTCAAGCCGTGTGCTAAATCTCCAAAGTGAGTGGGGGGTGTGGGTGTGTTTCCAGGGGCGCTTCAAGTGGCAGCAGATGTGCAGGGGGTTGTCCTGCCCAGCCAGGTAGAACCAGCTGCTGGTAAGTGCTGGTAAGCAGCTGGAGTGGCTGCTAAAAAGGGCTTGAAGAAGCTCTTGCTACGTGCTGGTGCCTCTCTTGGGAGCTGCCCCCATCCTTCACCCAGTCTCACTCATCCCAGACTCCGCTCCTAGTACAGCCTACGTGCCCTGGTCCTGCTTTCGGCACTGACCGTCAGCACGTCCAGGAGAGGGCTGGGTGCTGAGCCCCTCTACGCCTCTGCCAGGACAACTCTCCCAACTCCTCCAGGCAGCACAAAAGTATGTCCGAGCCTCCCAGAGCCTGGCACAGCTGCTTGCTGCAGTCAAATAGAAAACAACTTCCCTGCCACTGCAACTCATCCTCTTGGCCATGAATTTTTGGGTTTCCCTTTTGGCAGCAGCATCAGAGAATTTCCAGATGAAAAGCTGCACGGCAGAGGAGCGGGGCTGGAACAGGAAGAAACACCACGCTGCGGATTTGCCAGGCCCCCACTGAACGCGCTCTCCTCTTGTCTCACTGCCACTTCCTACAAGATTAATGCAGAGAGCACGTAGAAAACGCCTTGGCAGAAATAAACACGTTTTCCATCCATCTGGGAATCCCAGCAGTCTATGTTGATGCTCCTGCTTGTAGCCAAGCCACGAGCTTTCAAAACACCGTTGGGACCCATTTTACAGCAGCATTGCCAAATAAAGAAGGCAGTTCTTACACAGCGGTTTGCAGGGCTGAGAGAGGAAGCAAAGCCATGTGTTGTTTTGTTTGCAGGTGCTTTGACCTCTTTTCCTGTGACTGTTCTGCAGCAATACTTCTATTCTCCTCTCCCTTCATCTCCCCCTCCTGGGATGCTCCGGATTTCCCCAAGGAGATGCCGTAGCTGTTCCCCAGTAACATGAGTAAAGGGTGTGGAGAAGAGCCTGCATCAGGACCCACAAGCTGGTGAGACTCAGGCACCTGGGCTGCAAAGACAGCTCAGACATGGTTGCTTTGCATGCCAGAGAAGTTCTCCAGCAAAGCTGGGCTCTTCCACAAAGGTTAGGCTGCCTTCCCAGCCAATTTACATGCTGATTGAGGGTGGATCTGTGGAAAGCAGCTGGGAAGGTAGAAACACCCAAGGGCTGGAGCAGGAGGTGTGATCCAGGAGATAGTTTGTGTGCCGGCAGCTGGCAAGCCAGGACGAGTCCCTTCAGTGCTTCTGTCTACACAAGCAGATGTCGAATGCCCTGGGGAACCTGTGAGGAGCGGGATACAGTAACTGCCGTCGTGGCAAGAGGGCCTGGAGAAGCATCACTCCAAGGAACTGCTCCTACCCTGGATGTCAGCGGTGACCCCAGTGCTCTCATTCAGGGCTGGCTCTGGCAGGAGAGGGCTGTACGACCCCTTCCCTCACCATTGGCGGCTGTCAGCCTGAAGAAAGGCCTCATGTCCTCTTGCAAGTGGGGCTAACATGGGGCCATCAGAGCCCGTGGAACCCATGGCCTGGCTCTGCACAGCCCCTGCTTTGCACACAGAGCAGCAGTTCGGCTATCGGTGCAAGCAGCGTTATTGCAGACCACACGGGTGGGCGTTAATACGCCAGGATGGCGGCACTTCATCTGGTCCTGCTATCAAGCAGACGAGGTACTTTGCTGATCTGTGAATTCTATATCCCCCCGCACATACATCAACTGTCCAGTGCTCCTACAAGCTTCTCAGCTGCTGTATTTCTTTCCTCATTAAAATTAAAATGCCCAGACCTATGTGTTTCAAAGTTCCTCCCTGTTCTTGCATTCACTGAGCTACCTGTCCCTGCACTTCCACTCACCCAGCAAGGATTTGCTGAGGAGCAGGGGCCTCTGCTTTGCTGTTGACTGCAGGAAGAGTGAGCTGCTAAATGTCTGGAGGACAGAAGTGTGCTGAGAATAAT
>VZSZ01012225.1:158277-177175 GCA_013398815.1 Ibidorhyncha struthersii
CCCACGCACCTCTTCCTTTTGCAGTAGCGGGGTGGGATGTGGGGGGGCTGGGGGGTGTCTTTCCCCGTCCCCCGGTGGGTGGGTGGGGGGCTGTCCCCGTCCCCCAGGCTGGGGTGCGGGCTGGAGCCCAGCGGGCTGTTACTGGCCTCGTCCCACCACGGGCTCCGTCACACGATCGATGGCCCCGTGGCAAGTGGCCACTCGGCCTCTGCCAGGCGTCCTCCCGCTGCGGCCGGGGAAGGGGGGACCAGCCCGGCTGACCCCCACCCTGCCACGGAGCCCCAAGCTTTATGGTGGGCAGCAGGAGGGCACCTTGCCCTGCCTGCGCCCCTTCCCACCCGCGGTGAGATCAAACTTCTTGATTTTACTAATCTGATGAGATTGACCCGGCATCATTACGCCTTTTTGCGAGGATTAATGGCCAACAGCTGCGGGCCGCGAAGGGGCAGCGGGCCGGAGGGCGGCCGCTGGGGGGGCTGCCCGGCAGATGTGGGGTGCCGCCCCAACGTGGCGGTGCGGGACGTACCCGGCAGAGAGGTCCCTGGAGACGCAGCAGCCCTCGGACTTGCCGTGACCTTGCAAACCGCCCCTGTGCCCTTCGCGGGGTGAGGGGGCATCGCCGTCGCCCCACGGGACGGGCGCACCCTGCGCAATCGTTGTGCATTAACGGGAGGGTGGGTGACGCGGTGGTGAGCCATGCGGAACAGGGTGCGTGGCAGAGCGTCTGTCTGTCTGTCTGCGCTCCCTCAGGTGTTCCTTCCTTTCTGAAAGCGCTTCAGTGGCTGCACTTAAACCTGTTTCTGTCCCAGCCCGGTACGAGCTGTGGCATCGTCGCAGGCAGTGTGGGGTACTTGGGGGTCCCCAGTACTGGTGATGCCCCGAGCTGCCCTGCACAAGGATCGGGACCGGAGGCCTGTGCTGTGCCTGGCTAGCGAGGCAGGGAGTGGGGAGCAGGCAGCTGCGGGTCCATCGCATGCGAACTGCCCTCCGCCCCAGCGTGCTCGCCTGGCTTTGGCCGCCGAGGCGGGGAGGACAGCGGCAGCACCCTTGCCTTTGAGAAATCCACGCTTTTCACTAACGCCCTCTGTTCCTAGCTGGGATGCGAGGTGGACGCGGCGTCCCTCCTGTCCCTGGTTTTTCCTTTCCCTCTTCAAGGGTTGGGATCTGCTGCCGTGTGTCACGCAGAGAGTCCCTGCTCTCCTGCAAACTCTTGTCTCCCCAGGGGACTGCTCCCCCCCCCCGGCTTCCGTCACTTCGACCTTAGCCAGCGCCGGGGTGGTTCACCGCTCGGCACCCACACCCGGCGCGGGGAGTGGTGCCAGGGTTTACGGCTTATCTCCTGTCTCGCCTTCGCCAGGAGGCTGAGTCACCGCGGGTTACCCCAGGGGCACCTCTTGTCATCCTCCCCCTGCGGCACTGCGCTCCCGGCGCTGCAGGTTTGCAGGGAGGTGCAGAGTTTGGCCCCGCTGCTTGGAGGCGGCCGAAGGAGGTTGAATACAAGGCAGCAAAGCCTTCAGGGACATGTTTTGTCTGCAGTGAGCAGAGACTCCTCTCCAGGGGTTGGGGGGCTGTGGGGCGCCTCGGGAGGGCTGTGGTTTGTTGCCTCCTGCCCAAAGCGAGATCCTCCTCAAACAGCAGAGCTGCAGATCCTGGGTTACCAGCTCCACGCCTGGAGGTTAGATCCTGCAGTGCAATTTCAGGCTTAGAAATACCCACCTGACTTCCAGTTTGGTCCCAAACTTATGTCTTTTTTTTAGGACCCTCCTTCCCACCCCCTAGCATGTAAGGGAAGAGGCTGGTGGCCTCCTTGGTGATCTCAAGAGAGAGCAGAGACCTCTCCCTGGTGAAGTTTCACCCGCGCGGTGGGCTCCTCAGGGCTGTTGGTGACCGATTTAGCAAGTCGCAGCACATCACCTGAATCCCTGCAGCTGTGCGTGGGCTTAGCTAGCAGCAAATCCCCTCTTAGCCTCTGTGGGTAGGTGACGGGTAGCGCAGGGTAAGGTTATTGCTGTGCACGGGGTGGCACCGAGCCCTCCCCTGCGCCTGGCTGGGGCTGATGCTCAGGGTCCCCTTGGTTATGGTGTGGGCCTGGGCACTCACAATTAAACTGGTGGATCGTAAAGGGTCGCTACTATTTGCTGTGGCTTGTGGAAAAAATTCTGGGGGTTTGTTCTCATCTCTGCCCCATCTCCTTCCCCAGTGCCTCATGAGAGCTCCCAGCCGCTCGGGCACGGGGGTCTGGGCAGTTGTAAACCAACAGCCTGCTCATACCTCAACCTCAGGGCTTGACAGGGGTATCCTTGTGCGTTTGGGAATCATGAGCCTCTTTGTCTCTCTAGAGCTCCCAGAGAACTGGACCGATACCCGTGAGACACTGCTGGAGGGGATGCTCTTCACCCTCAAGTACATGGGCATGACGCTGGTGGAGCAGCCCAAGGGCGAGGAGCTTTCCGCAGCCGCCGTCAAAAGGATCGTCGCCACCGTGAGTGTCCATGCTGGAGCAGAGCCCTGTCTCCTGCTGTTCGAACAAGTCTGTCACTGGGGAGGGTTTCAAAAGCCGCGGGTCTGGAGGCAGTGCTGTCTGTCTGCAGGCTGGGGGTGTGCAGATCACAGATCCAGTCCTTCCAGGGGTGAGCGGGCACCTGGTGGTATAGGTAGAAACGCAGTCAGCGGCACTGGGAAGCCCTTGGGACCAGCCCCGGCCTGCGGATGGGACAGGCTGCGGAAAGCTGGTGTTACGTGTCTGAGCTCTGGCTCCCCTTGATAAGCTTGGGTGACCCTGGGTGTGGAAGAACCCTCTGACCTGGTGAAATCAGCCTTCCCCAGGGCCATCTCTCCTCTTGCAAGGCAGGGAAAGCGTTTTGAGTGCAGCCAACGCGTGACCAAGAGCTGGCGTACGGTTCTGGGGTTTCCTTCTCGGGATTTGGAGGGTTAAGAGGAGAAGGGAGCAGGACAGCTTGCTCCGATTCCCAGCCAATACAGCTGCTGTCCCGCTGTAACCTCTGATGCAAGAGGGACCGATTTTCAGCCGTCCTCTCGCACCAAGCCTCCCTGGAGCCCCTGCTCACCAGGCTCCAAGTAAAATTAATGCTTCTTTAAGCCCTTATAAAACTGAATGAGGCAAAGACCCAACTGTACAGTTAACCATCATAAAACTCAATGGGGTGGCGAACTGTGCTGGGTAATGACAGATCCATTCGTGGCATGCGCTGGGCTAGATGGGAGGGGAGCGCTCGCATGAAACGGGAGTCGCTGGCAGAGCCCTTCACGTTTGCTCTGATCGGCCGAGAATGGAGCCTTTAAATAAAAGCCCCAGGGCTGAGGCCAGCCTCGGAGGGGCAGGACCGACCACCGGCCGGTCTGGATGCAGCTCAAGTGAGGTCCCCAGGGAGCAGGGCTGAGGATCCAGGTCTGCAGCCTGCAACTAGCTAGCTCTCTATTTTTTTTTTATTATTATTATTTTTTTGAGAGAAGCTGGGTGGTGAGCTGAATGTAACCTGAAGGCTGAAAGCATGAGACTAGTAAATAAGAGAAAGTGGCCCTTAAAAGTCTTAAGTTACTTTTTACGCCGGTGTCCTGACCTTGGTGTGGGGGATGCTTTGCCACTCAAGCGGGGTTTGGGCAGCACAGCTCGAAGCCAGCTGCTTGGGAGCCCACGTCCTGCAGCACCGTCCTTCTCCCTTCTTCGTGTTGGTGTCCCGTCTGCTCCGGAGCCAGGCCTAAAGACAAAACTCCCCGGGGTTTCACCAAGCACTCACGTGGCTCGTCCAGAGCAGCCGCTGCTTGGTGCCGGTGGCTGCGGGGAAATCCTCGTGGAGGTGCTGGGCTGGAAGTACCTCCGTGTGGTGTGGGGTGGAGGGTGCGTGTCCTTGTCTCATTGATGCTGGCAAAAATCACTGCTTCAGGGAAGGAAAAGTTTTAACAATCACACCCAGTAGTAAATTCAGTCTCTAGTAGTAACAAGTGCTATTAATATGCTTATTAGGTAGTGAGTAGCTGGAGTCTGTGCTCTGCTTATGTACCTTCGGATGTATTGGTGTTAAAAGCCTGTAACTTTTCCTCTCCCTCTTTTTTTCTTCCAAAGGCAAAAGCGAGTGGAAAGAAACTGCAGAAAGTGACTCTGAAAGTCTCGCCCAGAGGGATCGTGTTAAACGACAGCGGAACGAATGAGCTGATTGAGAACATCTCCATATACAGGTGGGTTACGGGATGCGCCTCAGTGGGTGCGTGCCCCGAGGGTCCTCGTCTGCTCGTGCCAGGGTGATGAGCTGGTCAGTACTGGTGTCGCAGCCCCTCGCCTGGGCAGGCTCTGGTCTCCACCCGGGCTGAGCTGACGTCTCGCTGGCCATCACGTCTTGCAAAGGTGTGGGGAAGGAGGTGGTTGCTAAATTTAAGGTAAATTTATGTCTGCTGCAATAACTGTTCAGCTGGGGGTACGGAAAGACACGACGAGCCTGGCGGTGTCGTATGTGTGCAGACTGCAGCCAAGCGCTCTGTGGCCACGTGTGGCTTTACCGCCTGTTCTTGGCAATAGAAACACCAAAGCATCCGGGGTGACAGCAAGAGTCGAATACGGGGGATGGTCGGAGCATCTCTGAGCAGGCGAGGACGCTGGAGCCGGGGCTGCCCTCCCCTCGCTGGCTCCTCTGCACCTCTGACACATTTCAATGGCTCTGACAAAGAGTGGGGCTGGGACAGCTGTTGACACGCCAGGACCGGTGCGGGGAGGGCGAGGATGGATCACCTATATCTGCTCCTCGGGCTTTGGCAAGTATTTCTGCCAAAGAGGCTGGAGGCCAGCGCAGGCCTGGCAGAGCAGAGCTCAGCTCAGATCTGGCCCTTTCCATCTTCTCCCTCTACATCCCCTGCACTCTGTATCTGTCCTTCACCTGCTGCTCTGTCCCCCTTTGCTGAACGTGGGACGGGGAGCGCTGGGTTGGGGCATTCTCTCTAACCCGGCTACTAACCCGCTTGCTTTTCTCCAGTTCAGACTAAGCGGTCACGTACAGCCACTGGTGCTGAGCCCCAGCCCACCCCAGGAGATAAACCCGCTGCTAAAGAGCAGAGCCGATCGGGATCGCGGCACTGGTATAAAAGCAGGCAGAGCTGTGGAGCTGCGGTTTTTAGATGCTGCCTTAAATTCTGCCCGGACGCTTTAACAGCCAGCAGTAAAGCTGTTCCTCTCGGTCAGTGCTTGTGTACAAGCATCCCCTCGATTCAGTTGACTGAAGTCAGCGTATCCTAAATAGGCTGTTGACGTGGGGACTGATGCTGCTCCCCGGAGACGCTGGCGCTGTGGGAGCAGGAGTCATGGCAAAAGCTGGGGTCTGTGTGCATGGGGGGGGACATTTCCCTGCTCTGCGAGTGTGCTCCACCAGTGGTGGTCCCAGGGCCTTCCTCTAACACCTCTACTGTCTTCTCTTTGGCTTTTCTACTCACTGGGGAGATGCCAGCTCTGAGCTCTCGCCCCAGATCAGGTGCTTGGGCAGGACGGGGTGGTCGTGGCTAAAACGCAGCCACCATCGCCAGACGTGCTGCTGCTGAGACCTCCGTCCTAAAACTGGCTCGCTTCAGAGGTCGGTGTGAGTTATCCTTTCCCTGGAAACTCATGGCCATCGTATATCGAGCTGAGCGCTGGGGGTTGCTGGAAGGCGGCCACGCGCCTGCGCAGACGACCTTCAGTGGCTTTGTCACGATTATTAAAGGAGTGGCCACGCAGCTTTGGGAACGAACAGGAGAAAAGGGTGAGTGTCCAAGTGCCTCTTTAATCCAGAGCACAGCTCAGCTCTGGAAAACGAAATATAGGCCATGGAGCAGAGGTGTCCTCACACACAACGAAAAAATAATGCGGTGTAAATAAATTTTGAATGTGGCTTTTTAAGTCGCAGCATCTGCTGGGAACTGGGACCTTCCAGTCCCCTCCCTGCAAACTCTCGGGGCCAGCAAGAGTGGGAGCTGATGGAGCGACGTGGGGTCATGGGAAAACTTTCACTGAAGTGTCCCACTTTTACCTCTGGTTTTCTCTTTCCTTAACACCTGTGTGATCTATCGTGTGCCCAGGGAAGGGGCTTTGCTCGCTGCTAGCGCCTGCCGCCTTGCACTAAACCTCCAGGGCTGCTCCGACCTGTGCTCGCTTCAGATGAGATGCTCAGTCCTGCAGCTCCCGGCATGGATGGACCTGTGGGAGATGGCAATGGCCAGTGCCGAGGGACCCGCTGCCCTGCAGAAGGGAGCTGAGCCCTCGGTCACAGCCTGGTCACCCCAAACAGATCAGCCTGTTGCTCTTCCAGAGCCTTGTTCAGCATTTCGGAGTCAGCCCTGCCCTGCCCGGGGGCTGGGAGAGACACGGCTGTCCTGGGGATGCTTCACTGAGGAGGCTGAGCCTCCTTCCCCATGTCCCGTGTGCTCAGGGGTCTCGGAGCATCCCGTGCATCCTGTGCATCTGCTACTGTGGATCTCAGAGCCTGAATTTCAACCTTTGTACGGCTTTTCTTGGGCACCCCTGCATCAATTTCTTTCCCTAGTCTGAGCCTTGGGATTAAATCACAGGCTGAGAACAAGTCTTTCTCTCTCCTTGTGAGCTTATTCTCCAAGGAAAATCTTATGGTGTCTCTCTTCTGAAGGCAGAGCATTTGTCAGACGTAGTCCTAGGCTGGCACACTGCAGAGTCTTTACCTTCTCTAACCCGTCCTTTCCCACAAGGTGAAACACTTTCTCTTCTCTCCTCCCTCTGTGTGTGATGCACGTGGTTCACGCCGTGGCTGCGGGCGTCGCTCTGGGTTTCTCTTACGCTCAAGCCGGTGGCATCGGCTCCCCTGCTTTGGGAAGGAGTTGCACTGAAGCCTGGTAACGCTCCTGTGCTCCCTCTGCCTTCCCTGCCCGCCCCGGAGCTGGAAGCCCTGGGGTAGGCGCTTGCTGGCAGGTCAGAGGAGGGGCTGGTTGATCTCCCTTGTGCGCAGTGCCCCAGACAAGACGTTTCGTTCTGTCTTTCAGGATATCCTACTGCACGGCAGACAAGATCCACGATAAAGTGTTTGCCTACATTGCCCAGAACCAGCTCAATGAGAACCTGGAGTGCCATGCCTTCCTCTGTACCAAACGGAAAATGGTCAGTCCAGAGGAAGAAATGGGGATGTGGCTGTAGGAGGAGGAAGCAGAGAGGGGCTGCGCCGGTGAGATAACAGCTCTGCCGCTGGTTAGAGCGAGGGGGTTCCCTGCCCCAGCAAACGGCTGCAAGAGAGCACCCACCCTCCCGCTGCCATCACCGCCTGCCCGCAGGCACTCAGTCCTGGCAGTGCTGCCCAGTGCCCGGCCATCGCTCTCGAGCAGGCGCGACTCCGGGCTGGATTCAGCCCATCGTTTTTAAGATAAAAGCCTTTCTGCCCCGAAGTTTGGAGCCGGGGTGAGAGGACCTGGCCCTGCACCGGCACCCAAAACCCCCATGCCGTGCTGCCGTCCCGGCTGCTGGGACTCTTCCATGCTCAGCATCCGCTTTCCCGGGCTGTCAGCAGTGGTCTGAGCCCAGCGTGGGGAGAGGCTTTGGCAGGCGGGGAGGTCTCCAGGGAGGCTGGCAGCAAGGTGCCCGGGGGCAGCCTTGTTGATGGGAGGCATTTAGCCAGCGGTTCTGGGCTCGCCGCCCTGGCTTCCTTCCATTTCTTGCTGTTGAAGCTCCCTCTCCAGTTTTTAGCAGCGTCTTTGCAGACAGGGCCGTGTCCTCCCCGCAGGAGCAGCACAGGAGACCCCGCTGCGTGCCGAGGATGGGGCTCGGAGCAGAGACCTGTGTATGGAAAACAGTCTCTGGCTCTTGCTTTGAACCCGCTCATGGGATTTTTTTCCTGCTGATTCAGTGCATCAGGATGGGCAGGGACCCAGCACTGACGAGCTGGGGAGGGAGAGAAGTGGGTCACTGGGCATCGGCTGCAAATGCGGCAAGTAGAGCTCTGGGAGGGGTGGGGTGTCTCTTCAGCGGAGCCAGAGCTGGGGCTGAGCCCCCTCCCCGCAGCAGGACGGAGCTTTAGGGGAGAGGAAAGGCAGCTCAGATCCCTCTGCCCCCAGAAATCCTTCCCCTGGTGCCTGTTGCGGGGCCTGAGCAGAGCGCGGGATGTCCTGGATCTGCAGAGAAACAACCTCCCAAGAGCCGTTCCCACCGGGTGCATCCCGGCGCGGCAATTCCTTGGTCCTTGTGAGCATCCCTGTGCCTGGAGCGCGGCCACCGCAGCTCTGTTAATATTCTGCACTTCTCCCGGCTTGGTCTTTTTTTCTGGGGAGACAATAATGGAAGCTACAAGTTGTCTCTCCTTTTCTCAGCGTGCACTCCCATCCTTGCACGGCGAAGATAAGCCTCGCTCTGCAAATTAAAATTTAAATCTCTCCAGTGCTAAAAGAATTATCTCAGTGGTACATCAGCTCAGTGCGTCTCCCTCCAAATAAAGTTCTCCAAGGCCTTTTGTGGCAAAAACTATATTTATTTTTTTTTTCCCTTGTCATTAAAACGCACGAACGTCCTGCTGGTGAGGTGATGCCCTGCTCCCAGACCAGGGACCGTCACTGCCCCAGGGCAGGGTCCCTGAATGTACACACAGCTACCAGTCACGGGCATATAATTAGTCCATATTTTTAGTTCATGGGTAATTCTCAACGGTAGCTGGGTCTATTAAACTTGATTCAGATGTGACAGCTTAAATTGTAAACAGCTGTGAGGAGTTTCATACTTAATTACCATATTTAAGTTTTTTGCCATAAAGCGTTTGCACTTCCATCAAAGATGTAAATAGCTCCGACATTCAAATGAGCTCTCCTGCTTTGCGAGGCTTAATTGGCAGCGATAGGTTTGCTGGGTCTCCTTGCCCCTCCCGCTCAGGAGTGGCTTTTGGGGGGCGCCTGTGCTCCGTTCACACTCCCCCCATTGTCTCTGTGCTCCCAGCTACCAGGGGCTGCGGGTTACGGACCCGCATCTGGGTTTGTTTAGTTTGCGACTTGGTAAAACAAACTCACGCCTCGAGGATCCTGCGGCACGCCAGCCTTGCAGAGCGTTACTCGTTATCTCCTTGCACTTAAAGTGCTCGTGAGCTCTGCCTTCTCCTAATGAAACTGGCATTTATGTCACTATTTATACATCTCCAGCGACCCGAGCTATTTAAGGTGGTGGGGTTTTTAATGCTGCTCAAGCTCTTGGACTGGGGAGGAATGGAGGGACTGAAGGGGAAGGCGTCCCGGCTCCTGCTGTTGCAAAACAAACCCAAACTGTTGGTCTAAGCCAGCAAGACCCCGGCTTAGCACGGGGGAGCCAGGGAAAGACCCTGCGGTCTCTCTCATCCTGCCTCTAAGATTGCTTCCTCTTGGAGAGAACTGCAAATTCACAGTGTTCTCCCTGTTGGAGCGCTTTTGTGCACGCAGTCATGCGCGGTGCCGGGGAGGGAAGGATGGAGCGCAGCTCTGGGCATCCCTCCCCAGCGCTGGTGTGGCCGATGGCGATGTGGTCCAGGGCTCGGCCCGGGCGCTGATTCCCTTTGAGATGTCGGTCATTCTGGTGGGTGATGCTCCGCGGCGGGTGCAGCCCAGCCCAGCCCCGGAGCGGGGAGCCACATCCCTTGGGGAGCCGTGAGGACAAGCCTGGGGCCGTGCAGCGCTTGCACGTGTTTCCATCGTGCTTAGGTGGGGGGTGCGGGAAGAGCTGTGCCTGCCCCACGGTCAGGAGCAGCTCTTCTCTCCCCATCCGTCAGCACGATGGCTGTGACAGCCATGTCCCTGCCTCCTCCGTCTTCCTGTTACCCCTGAAGACGTGTCTGCAACGAGCTGCGTGTCCTACACGGAGCCGGTCTCTGCTTCCATCAACATTTGATTACCCCTCCCCAGCCAGGTGGGGAGCGTGCAGAGCAGAGGAGTGGTTGGATCCAGGTTAACATGAATCTGCAAAGCAAAACCTCCAAATGATTTAAATCTACGTGAGGACCCATCCGTTAACGTGCTGCCTCACCGCTGTCGTTCCAGGCACAGGCGGTCACCCTCACCGTAGCCCAGGCCTTCAAAATCGCATTTGAGCTCTGGCAAGCAGCTAAGGAAGGTGAGTTGTTTTCCCCTCTTCCCGCTCTTCACGTGAAAGTTCAAAGGATGACTTTGGGTTTCTTCCAGCTTTCAAGTGCCTTTTCCCTCGCTCTCCAAATTTCCAGGCTGCTGTTAAAGTTGGTCCAACCTCTGGTGTGATTTGAGGCATCTTCCAGGTTTCTCTCAACAGCCTTGTAAATCCAGCCGAGTTTTGGCTGCGCTCCTTACTTGCAGGCGGGGTGGGAAGGACCTGGTGCTTGTCTCTGGTAGCTCAGCCCTGCTGCTGTCGGGAGTTTTGCTTTCAGCTTCCACGAGATTATAAAACCACCCAGAGCCTGGGCTGCTCTGGGCAGAGACCTGGTGGCCCATCCTAGCTGTGCCCCCTGTCCGTCCTCCCCAAAAGCTTGCGGGAGAGTGCTCCGCAGGCAGCGACAGGCTCTCCTTCTTTTGCAGAGAAGGAGAAGCGGGAAAGGTCCATCTTGGAAGGAGAAGGGACAAGCAGCCCCAGCTCGGAAGCCCCTGCGCATCCCGACACACGTAAGTCACCAACAGCAGAGCTTGGCTTTGCGCTCAGGGATGGGGAACAGCCGGAGGTCTGCGGGGTTTTCCGCGACCGGGGCAGGCTCTGGGGAGGATGGGGAAGACCAGTGAGGAGCAAACATTTCGGTCGTAGCGGAGATGTTGCCCTCGGCAGAGCACTTGGGATGGCCAAGCAGCCCCTCGTACACGGCTCCTGCCATCCCAAATCTGTTTACTTCTGCCTGAGGCAGAAATTGGCCCTAATGTCCTTACGAGCTTAGTGTGGACCCACACATCCCGAGTTTGATTTTGGGCTTGTCTCGGACCCAAAAGACTTGCCATCCCATGGGCTGAAGGAGATGGACATCCAGGTGCCACTGTGCCTCCGGCTTCCCTAAGGAAGGAGAAGTATGTGAAAATAAAACAATTAAATAGAAAACCCCCTCGTAGTTCAGTGCCTGGCCATGGGTCCTCTGCTGCCTCTGAAACGCAAGACACGTAGCCAGGGAGAAGTGGGACAAAAGGCTGATCTCTCTTCCGTGCTGGCCATGGAGATAAGAGGATTTGGCACGGAGGAAAAGAGCATTAAACCGGGCTTCCTTCCAGGCTGGCACATCTCGTTTCTTCATGTGAAGGCCCGGGACTGGAGGAATCTGTCACACGCGGTGGCACACCGGGATAAATGAGGCCACGGGTGTAGGAATGGGCTCCGGCACCTGCCTGGGGGATGCTCCGCAGCTGCGGCTCTTCTGCGCCTGCCCTTACTGCAGGGCGATGGGGAGGATTTGAGGCTTCCCTGAAACAACCCAGCCCGTGGCGTACCAGCAGCCCCCGTGCCATGAACTGGTCTTCACCCAGTGCAGGATTTGCCATCGGTCCTTTAAAATAATGAGGCATCTTTGTAAGATGCTGAATCGATGCCGTGGACTGAGCTGAGGATATCATCCAGGGTCTGTTCCCACCTTGCGGTTGGGATGTCCTGGAGTTGGGATGTCCTGGCGTGGGACGTCCTGGAGTCAGGATGTCCTGGGGTGGGATGTGTCAGCTGTGCTCGGGGCAGATCCTGACTCACCCTGAATGTAAGCGGGTACCCGGGAGCCTCCCCCGATGGATGCTGGAGGGACCGGCTGGCCGATCCTCCCCTGAATCCTTGTCGAGAGGGTTTGGAGTGCCTGATCTGAGCATCACGAATTATACAGGCTGAAACCACATCCCCAGCTGGGGGGAATGCAGCTCCTCCATGCTAAAATTTGGGGCCATCCTGAAGGAATTTGATGGAACCCGTTGATTCCCCTCTTGAGGGGAAGCGATTACTGCAAAAAGGCTTGGGTTTGCGTCATCTCTGTTTTCCCCTCCCCTGCATCATTCCCTCTCCTCTCTGTTCACAGCAGCAGCCACGGGGAACTTGCTGGATTTAGAAGATCCTGCCAAATTGCCCCTGACCAGCAGCGCAAACTCCCCACACTTGGATAACAGCGTGTTTGGGCCCAGCTCCTCTGTAAATAACAACGTGGTGTGGGTAAGTGTGTGCCCGGGGCACCACAGCATCTGCCCAGCTGGGGTGGGGGGAGTGATGCCACCTCTGTTTCGTGTCCTCCAGGTCCCATCACGGGGCTTTTCCCAGATAAACCCCCCCAGGAGCTCTGGCCGAGCTGTTGGGGCAGGGGTTCGGAGATGCCCAGGCGAGCTGGGTTTCCGTGTCCTACTTGGAGTGATCGATTATTGTTCGAGTGCCTACTGCCCTTTTTGGGCTCTGTAAATAAATGAATGAGATTGCGAGGCACTCTGAGAAACGCCGCTGTCAGATAATTGAATATTACTTATTCTCCAGCAGCATTTCTCAGTGGTTTGTCACTTAATTGAGAGACCACCTAACTGCTCTGTTCAGGGGAAAAAATCATTATGTTGGTGGCTTTTGTTTACTGTTCACTAAAACCAGGTTATATTTATGTTCATTATTACTCTTATTTTTCCCTTGCTCTTGTTTGCGGCTGTATCTTGCTTGTGTGAGCATGGATGGCTTCTCTAAAATGTCCTCAGTCATCTGGCTTAATTGTTTCATGGACCGCTAATAGAAAAATCACGACCCGGACCACGTGTGTGGGTGTGCAGCCGTGGGGGAGCCTCCTCCGTGCCCAAGTGCTCCATCACCAACTGGGCTGGGGCTGATCTTCAAAGACCCAGTCCCCACCACTGGAAACAGGCCCTCTGCTAAATTTTGGAGAATTGTATGATAAAGGCCTTTGCCTGGAGCCTTTTTCTTGAGTCTGCCAGGTCTGAGCCTGAGGCTTTTCAGGTTAAACCTGAAGATCAACTCTAAGCCTCCTGGAGGCTTATCAGTGGTCTCCGATCCCTCCCTTCTTGCCGAGTTTTCATACTTTACATATTACATTAAGTCTGTAAGTGCATCACAAGATTTTGGGAATAGTCAAGTCTGTCCGTAGCAAAGCCCTCACACAGAGCCCATCTTCCAGCATGGGAAACCTTTCTCCCCCAGGCAGCTCAGATGCTTTCTCTGGGAACCCTTAAGAGCAGATCAGAGATAAAGGGTCCCAGAGCTGCTTCCCAGCAGCGCAGGTTCCCCCTGTGCTGCTGCAGAGTTGCTTTCCGGGTTCCTGATCCAGAAAAGCCCCGAGGGATGCCTGGAGCGTCTTGCTGAGCTCTGTCGGGGTCCCGCAGCACGTGCCGGTCTCCTGGCGGGAGCTGGAAGAGCTGAGGGCTGTGGTTGACCCTGCAGGGGGATGTCATCCAGCTGATGGACCGGATCCGGCCCACGCAGGCGGCGGGGAGGAATTAGTCTGGTTTGGAGATGGTGGGAAAGGGCCGAGCCCCTACCCCGTGCCCAGGCTGCGAGGGGAGCGCAGCAGCCCCGACCCGAGCCCTGGGACCTGCTCCGAGGAAGCCTGGAGCACCCGGAGTTACGCCTCTTACCCCAGGACACGTGCAGAGAGTGAGATAAAACCTGCCCGAGGAGGCAGAGTGCCGAGAGCAGTGTTGCTTTAGGCACTCAGAAGTCAATATATATATTTTTTGTCGGCCAGGCTCAAGCGCAGAGCTGGATCTCTAAATACACTTTTGTGCGTTCTCTTAGCAACTACTTCTCTCTCTTTTTATCTCTTTAACAAAGGAAATGGATGATGGTCTCGACGAGGCATTTTCAAGGTAATTCTAATAACTCCCTTTACAAGTTCACACCACCGGGGACCAGCCCAGGAGACCAGTGATGGGCTTTTAATAATGCTTCTAATCTAATCAGCCGCCGTGATCTGACCTAGGCAGCTGCCCCATCAGTGCCTCAGCTGTTAATTGAAAGATAGGCTTTGAGGCTGGCTGATAAGCCAAATATTTTGACAACCTTTTAAGGATGGAGAGAGGCTGTATGTAATAGGGAATTTAATTCCCTGAGCAGTTAGCGTGTCCGCTCCCGCTTGCCAGGGTGGTTTGAGGCTGCCTGTTGCCAGCCCCAGTGCTAGCTCTGGCGATGCTGGTCCCAGCTTCTGGCACGGGGGACTTAACCCTTCCTCACCCCCTCCGTGAGGTATTGGAGTAACCCTGGGACTTCGTTCCCATCTGTCCCCAAACCAACAGCGACCGCGGGAGGCAGTCTCCCTGCTCCACCGGTCCCTCTTGCAGCGTGGTTGCGTCAGGGTGACTCTGCTGCACCCGTTTGGAATTCGTGCACCTGAGCACGGTCAGCGTTCGTGGCCGTGGCTTCGTAGTTCACTTTCCAACCCCAAATAAGAGCTTTCCTGCACACGCATGCCGAGCACTCCAGCAATGTTAAACAAATCTGTTTTTTCAGGTGAGTCTTCCTGTCTGTCCTCGTGCAGGCAGGGCCCTGCGGGGTGATGGGGATGCTTTAGTGTTCACGGGTCCCATCCTCCAGATAAGGCACGAAGCTGCGCAGCCGCCGTTTGGGCTGCGGAGACCCCAGAGCTGCCTTTGGGTGCCGATGCTACGGGCAGCAGAGAGCTGCCGGGGCTCTTCCTCCGGCTGGGAGTCGGGAGCAGCAGGGCTGAGCCTGATGCCGTCACCTCCCCGAGAGCCCCTCGCCTCCGCCGGGGTTTGCAGCAGCACAAAAACTGCACGCTCAGCCCTAAGGAAACAGCCCTCCGTGCCTTGTTCGGCTCTCGGCAACGATTTACAGCTTCCACTTCCCCGGTAGCCCTGTCCCAAGCCCTGTTCGATAAAGGGGCTGCTTGAATTTATGTCTTAATGTCGTCTATTTTCCTCACCTCTGTTCCTTGCTCTACTTAATTAAGCAGATGTTGTTGGTTGCGGTCTTTTGTTTTGCATTGCTGGATGCCGAGCTGTCGCATCACCCTTGGCCTCCTGGTGACTCAGTATTTGGACTGCTCATCCGCCGAGGCAGATGCTTCTGAAAGCGTTCCTGCCGCAACATCACGGCTGGTCGTTCTTTTTTATTAAAAAGCACGCGCGTGGCTAGTTTAATCTGAGGCTTATTCCACACCGTGCCTCCCCTGGACGAAACACCAAATATTTGAGTTAACCTTTTGGCCCTGGGAGAATTGATGCTGCGTGTTACATTTTCACCCAGGTATTTAATAACACAACGACAAACTGGGGCTTGTTAGGTTTTGCGAAACGTCTGGGATGGGCTGAGATGAAAACCCCTTAAAGCTGACCCTGTGGGCTGTTCGGCATCATCTGAGCCCCGTTGTGGCTTAGAGAGTTAAACGCTCCGGCTGGGAAGCTACAGCACACGCTGCGTGTCCAGGCACACCACCGTGAAAATTGAGTGATTGCACTGAGGCTGCTCCTTTGGTCAGTGGAGCCTTTACGCTGAGATAAGATCCCAGCTAACGACCCACCCGCTGGCAGTATAGCTCAGGGGAGGAAAACGGCCCCGTTCTGCCAGACCGTTAATATACGGGATGTCCAGACTGCAAATTCCCTGGATGCCTGTAGGGGAAATGTTAGGATAAACCAGCAGCAAAGCTGCAACAGCTCTCCCCTTACTGAATTACTTCATTCCGTCGGAGCATTTTGAAACGTGGACCGCAGCCAGGGTTCGGCATTACGGATGCATCAAGCATCCGGGCTATAAACCGCGCGGATTTGTGTTCTTACCTTCTGTTTTTCTCCCCTCTCAGACTGGCTCAGTCGAGAACAAACCCTCACGTCCTCGACACGGGACTGACGGCTCAAGACATCCAGAGTGCAGAAACGCTCTCACCTGTAGACTGGAACAAAATAGATTCCAACACGGGCGAGAAAGATGATCTGTTCATGTTTTGAGGTCGAACGCTTCTAACAGCTGACAAGAGAATAACCACTAGAAGTCTATGGACTGACTCGTGCTGTGCCGGGTGCTGTACGCAAGGGACTCTTCTGAGGGCTCTTCACCAAGTCAGATGATGTTACAGCACAGTTTAGACCAAAGCTTTAGAAATCTAATGCAGATTTTTGTACCTTGCTTTTATCTAAACCACGAGATGCTCTTGAACATATTTATTCATAGCCGTTACAGTTTACATATATTATTGGAAGGTGTGTAGAGCATCTACAGTATTAGGTGGCAATATACCGTGGGAGAACCTTCAGCAGTGCCTCTTCCTCTCTGAAAAAGACTATGCAACACCAAAGTCGCTCTGTCTATACTTTTCTAGACAAAGGTCTGCAGATGCAAATGCAATTGCAAGCACAACTGTTACTAATCCACTGTTTCTTGAACAACACATCACCTGCCTCGGCAGGGGGAGGAGATTTGCAGCAGCTGCTAACAGTGTTAAAATCAAAGAGGTAGCAGAGATCTTGCTTTTGTCGTGAATGTCTGTGATACTCTCGCAGTTGTCAATCACCCCTATGTCTTCTGGCTCTTTCTTCGCCAGCTTCGTATGGGAATTGACACTTTTTTTACCCAAAGACTCTATCAAGTTTTGCACTTTAAAACTCGAACTGAAAGCAGTGGTCCGAATTGTCAAGGTAAGCAGTGCCTGTAACTTCTCTTCAGAAGCTATTTACCCCCAAAAAAACCCCACCCCAACCCGACAATGCTGCAGATCTGTTTCAAAGCTGACTACTCGCGCGCACCGCTTCCGATGCGACTCCAAATCCTCAGGCTCCGTTGCGCTGTTGGCTTTAAAAGCAAAACCACCAGGGAGTAACAATTTGTTTTGCTAAAGCGCGTTGAAAGTTGCAGGTTGGGTGAACCCAGTCGCGCGATAGATCTGTGTTGGGAGCGCTGCTAAGTGGATGTGGCTGTGCGTGCCTTTTCGCTGTCTCCAAACCATTTGGTTGTTGCTCACTCGATAGACTCAAATGGAATTGGATTAGGCGAGACCAATACCTGGATGTTCAATTAGCAAGAGGTGCCCCTTCCAGCAGTCCTCTCCCCCCCGACAGCCGCCTCTCCCGTGAGGTTTGGGAAGCTGTCTTCATCTGCTCCTGGAATTGAAAATAAGTAATGGAGGTATAAAGCTTATGCTAATTAAAAGATTAAGTTTAATGATCCTAAATAGTCGCACTGACAGTTTGCAGTGTTTGTGGCCTTACGTGAAGTATACTAATCTGTTTTATAGATTTGTAACTTGGTTTTGAAACACTAATTCATTCCCCAGATAGCTCTTTATAACTCTCTTAAAACTGCTTGCAGAAAAAAAAAAATAAAAACCTCTTTGTCAGCTGTAAGAATTTATTAGGAAACAGCTGAGTGACTCTAACTTAGATTTGATTTTTTTTCCCCCTAAGTGATATTGTGATAAGGTTTCGAGGACTTGTGAAGCTGACTCATCATGTCTCTTAATAAAATGTGTGCTCTGTTTATCCTGCAAAATTGTGTTTAAAAGCAATTTTACATCTTGAAACTACTGTGCCCATGACTTATGTGTAGCACCAGTCTCTCGCGATTGAAGGAATTATTCGAAATTTGTCTGTGCTGCAGAGGCACACGGTAGAGACATGAACCTATCGCGTAAGCAACGCCAAAACTCCGCAGAAGTGGTTGTAGCAAGCGCCTTGTCCCGGCGCCGCCGAGGGGTGACCTTCCTAGGAAAGAGCTGGGGCTGCAGGGATGGACCGTGAGGATTTCTCTGTACATTGATCTTCCTCCTTTTCCAGAGACTCTAGGAGCATAGACCGAAATGCACAATACTATATATGTATGTATATAGTTTTTTAAGAAAACCTTCTGCTGTAAAGAATATCTGTACTGAGGAAAATAAAACTTCTACCATTTTTTGGAGTGGCTGTGCTGGGTGACTTTGTTTGTACCACGGTCCTTTGAACGTGTGGAAGCCTCTGTATTTCTAACTGGTTGAATTCTCCATCTCCCTTGATGCAGAGCAGTGAGCGATCGGAAACATCCGCGGGAGGTTTGTGTCCATCGGAAGACTCTTTCCAGCGCCATCCAGGCGGGAAGATGGCAGCAGTTAGACACTACCCCGCCGTGCTGCCTCTGGGAAACGCTTACAGGACTGGATGTGGCCACGCGGGATGTGCAGAGGGATGCGCAACAGCAGCTTTCCCTCCTGCGCCGGGCCGGGAGGTGGCCATCACAGCCGGCTCAGTAAATCCGTCCCTGCGTCGCTGGATCGGCCTCCGGGTACGGGGGTGACAAGGGATGGGAAGAGGGAGGTTGGTTTCGGGTTCATCTGCCGGTAAACGTGGTGCTGGTAACATCAAAAACCAAAATCTGTTAATTGATCGAGTTTCTGAGCCGCTGTGCAAAGTGCTTCTCCCTTGGGGGGAGTTTTTATTTGTACAGCTGCCTTTTAGATAAAAACAGCCCGGAGAGCCCGGCGCTGCCCTGAGTACTCGGCCTCCCCCTGCAATTCCTGCCTTTGCTGGGAGCGAGCGGGGTCCCGCAGCGACCGGCGAGCCACGCCGCTACCGCTCGTCTGGGAAGCAACGCGGAGAAACTCATCTGGGGATGCTGACAAAGAGATTCAGCCCGCGTGTACCCCCCGTCCCTCTGGGGTATCGGCGCCGGGCTGCGGGCAGAGCAGAGGGGCTGTGCAGAGAGGCCTCTTCCCACAGTGTTACACTAACCAAAAAAAAAAAAATAAGATCAGTAAGTTCATTTTTGTGTTTAAATGGTCTGTGCCAGTGTGAGGAGATGTCCCAGACTGCGAGTGCTGAGTACCGGCGGTCTGTGCCTTCACGCATAACTGATGGTGACACCGAGGAACAAATTGATCCTTCAGTTTTTATGTGACCTTTTTTTAAGTGGCAGTTAAGAAACTTCCAGCATCTGTCCCCCATCGCCTGCGCTGGCTGCGTGCGAGGGAGGGATGGAGGGAGGAAGGGGCTGCTGGGGGGCTGCAGCACCAACCGCGAGCTGGGGGAGCCGATGGCTCTGCCCACCCCAGACCCG
>VZSZ01012225.1:177719-193728 GCA_013398815.1 Ibidorhyncha struthersii
GTCCTGTGCAACCTGCTGTAGGTGACCCTGCTCTGGCAGGGGGGGGTGGACTAGATGATCTCCAGAGGTCCCTTCCAACCCTGACGATTCTGTGATTCTGTAACTTTGTTCAGTAACTTCTTAGCTGGGTCTCTTCTAACTGCTGAAATTAACAGCGTATCATGCAGACAGTGTTCGCTCTCCGAGTGATCAGAGCGATGTTCATAGCTGATGCCCGGGCATGGGATGCGGAGAGGCTCTGCTTATCCTTACTGCTGTAACCCCCACGGGCAGCGAACTCTGTTACTCGCCCCGTTGGAGGGTCGGAAGCGGAAAAGCGCAGTGGGGTCCCACCTGCGGGGAGGAGCGGACAGGACGGGTGACCCAAACCTGACCAACGGCGTATTCCATCCCATCTGCCTCACGCTCAGTATAAAAGCTGAGGGATCAAAGGGTCAGCTCTCTCGCTCTTTCTTCAACGGCCGATGTCTGAGGAGGACTCTGTCTGTTCGTCCGCCTTTGGTCCCGATCCTGAATGCAGATCCGGAATCCGGTTCCCGTCTGTCACGGACTCCAGCCTGGGACTGCCCCAGTGCCGAGGGTGATGCGATCATCACCCTGGGAGCTTGATACGGTTTTGTATATATTTCATTATTTCCTTTTATTTTATTATTAATATTTCATTAAAGTAGTTTAGTTCCTTCTAAACTCATAAGTCTCTTTTTCCCTCCTCGGCCTCTCCCTTTGAAGAGGGGTAGAGGGGAGCATCTGTCGGTCCCATCTGGGGTCCCCCACGTCCCCAGTGGCCGATTCAGCCGAAACCACGACACACGTGCTTGGGAGTGAATTTCTTCACCTGCTGGTGCTGTAACTCGTTAAACCCATTTAATGCACCCCCCAAAACTGCAATGACAAACCCAGCCCGTTGCTGCCGAGGGACAGGCTGGGTTTACAGGCAGACATTAAGTTTATGAAGCGTTGCCGGTTCCTCTCTGTTCAGCCCACGCTCTCGAGTGATGGTCGGTGGTGTTATGAGACTCAAGACCAAATCCAGCTCTGAGGCTGAAAGGGGCTGAGCCCGGGGAGCGCTGAGCTCTCAACTTCTCTCCTCTCCTCGGAGCACTGGGGGAGTTTGTAAATTGGTGCCGAGCCTGAGCGAGAGCTGTCGGGCTGTTGTTATCCCGGATCGTTCTTTTTTTAAAGCACAAATAAAAAGAGCAACATTTAATCTGAGCACCTGAATGCTGTTTTATCGGCGGCCCCGGGGTGCCGGGAGCTGCGGGCTGCTCTGCACAGCCTTCTGTGCTCTGAAGCAAGAAGAAATAATCATCCTGATGGAGAAGCGTAAACGCATTTTGGCTCAGGATGGAGGGGGGGCGTTGGTTGAGCGCTGCTCTCCTCCGCTCTGACGTGTCAGCCTTGCGTGACGGCTGTCGGCAGCGGCGAACTGCCAGACCCCCGGGAGAGCCGTCCCTGCCGAAGCTGAGGGGAGCTGAACCAGGAAAAAGGCCGGGCAAAGGCGATGTTTGCTGAAAGCGTCGCCGCCAGCCTGGCTGGGACCTGGCGAGGGGCTCGCCGCGGGTCAGCAAGCGGCGCTGAAGGGGTACTTTGCAAGCGCGTCTCTGCCTCTGCTTCTGAACTTCTTCCAGGGTTTGCAGCGCTTAATGGCAGGAGGCGATACCGCAGCGGGAGGCCGGCGCGGTGATGCAGCGTTAGCAAATGGCTTTTGTCAAATTTGCCATGGCAGGGAGCTGCGGAGCCGCGCGCCGTAGGCGGCCGCCCTCCGTCCGCACGAACCACGCGGGGCCATTCTGCCAAAGCCCTCCTGCGCATGAAGGTATCATCTCCTTCTGAAAAAGCTGCCAGTTCAGTGCCAACAATCCATAAACCTGTCAAAAAGTTAACTTTTCTATGCCGCCCCTTCAGGGGAAATCCTGCTGACCACCTTGCCCTGAAACCCGCGGCCTCGACTCATCAGGTCGGTGGTAACGTGGGGTTAATGGTGCCCCTGTCCTGCCCCGGCTCTGTTGCACTAAATAAAATCTCCCGCAGCGGCTCCTTCTGCGGAGGCAGCACGAGCGCCGTGGGACACTTGGAGCCCAGCAAGACGCAACGTGGGCTCGGGAGGACCCAGAAGCTTTCCCCGTCCGCAGCACGGAGGGACCCGGGAGCTCACACCAGCGGCCGCAGGGCCAGAAGCTGATGGAATTACCCGGCGCAAACGAGAGACGAGCGAGCGGAGCCTCAGCTCCCAGCCCTCGGCTCGGAAGCCCTTTTAGCAGCAAGCCGGCATCTGACTGCGAGCAATTTATCGGCAGAGAGTGGATACTGCTTATGACAGAGGGAGTCTTAATATTGCATTACTTCATTTATTTAGCACCTCTCCGCTAAAGCCCAGGGGAAGGATAATGGGAAACAGCGTTGTGGGTTGCTGGGGGTTGGTTGTTATTTTTCTTCCCTGCTAAAAGCAAACATCTCCAGCTGGTTCCTGGCTCACAGAAGAAATATTGGCTTTACAAAAAGAAGGGATGTCAAGTCATTAAGAGCTGCAGGAAGAGGAAACCTTCTGAGATAGGAGTGGAAACGGGGCCAGAGGGCTGGAGCCAGAAAGCAGATGTAGGAAGCGCAGGAAGGCTGGAGGCCGTTGCCCAGTCAGCGTGCAGGTAGAAGGTAATTAGTGACCAAGTGCTGGTTAATTTAGTGTCACCGGCCTCTCACGCTGCACACGCACTTAGTCCCTGCTCCGCTGGGGCTCTGATCTTCGTCAGCAGCGATTGCTTCTCGCTCCTGGCTCTGGAGCAGCTCCCGGTGTGGCGGCGCTCTGGGCCGGCAGAGCCAAAGGGACCCTCCGCTCTGCCCGGAAAGCGGATTAGCACTCGGCTATCGGGGCCACGCGTCGCCGTCAGCCGGTGCTGGCCCGCGGCCAGCCGCAGGGAGCCGGAGCCCGGGGCTCTCCATCCCCGCCAGCACCCGGCTGGCGCCGCTCACCTTTGGCAGCATCAAACATCTCCCGGGGCGTTAAACCCGCTGGAAAGCTGTCGGCCCCGGCTGTGAGCGCAGAAACGTGTCTTTGCAATTGAGTGCTCCTTCCTTATTCCCCACGGCGCGATCTTGGAAGCCGCCGGGAGTCACAGGAGCCGGGTCGTGCCAGCAAACCCAGCGTGGGAGCGCTGGGAAAAGCGGTGCCGGCTGCGCTCGCGGGTAGGGACGGTGACACCTTCCAGCCCTCCTCTTCGCTTTCCCTTCCAGGAGCCAGGCGTGATTGTCACCGACGTCACTGTTCCCACGTCAGGGCCGCGGGGTCGCTCCTCTCCCTCCAAAAGTCGGGAGAGGCAGGTTGTGAAACATCAACCCCGCCAAGTTCTGGCTCCAAAATCCCTCCTGACTCCGGCGATTTATCACTCACCCAGCTGCTACTTGCAGCTTGGAAAAGATAAGCGAGGGGGAAAAAATATGGATTTTTAAAAGCTTGGCTTTAAAGCCCACAGAGTGAGGCCAAGACTCCTGTCCTGGCCGAGGTAAGAGGGTAGGAACAACGTTGCTGAAATCAAACAGCCCTCCACTTCACGCGGCAATACGAGAGGGTAACTCTGCCGCCTTCTCCTCCCTGACACACCTCTTTTGAACCGTGATGGGAGAAAAGCAGTATTTAGATACCAAAACTCCTGCTGCCTTCCCCTGCCTTTCAATTTATTCCCCAGGCACCTTGTTTGCCCCAAACGTTTGCCATCCCAGTTTCCGTTAAGCAGCAGCAAACGCGCCCCCCGGGGCATCACCGCGCCGTCGTCCCTCCGGGCAGAGGGGGTGATGCCCAGGGGATTCTTCTTCCCCTCCTTTCAAACCGACCGCTCTGCAAATTCGGGTCCAGATCACTCACTTTCTGCCTCTAAGGGTTTCTTTTTTTCACCTTTCCAGCCATCACCGTCAGCAATTTCTTCCTCAGCGAAAGCTCCAGCCTCCGTGCAAGAGGGAGACCGGCCCAGGGATGAGTTTTCCCGACGCTCTCGCTGCAAACCACAGCGGCAGTTTCTGTCTCGGCTGTTAATAATCCCACGGACGGTAACACCACTCCAGGCAAAGTTTTTTGCTTAACAGCTTTGATGAGGATACTTTGCAGGGAGTTATTTGGCTCGTACCTTTGTGTTTCCATCTCCCGACCCGAATCTTGCCGTAACAGCCCCCGAACTCGCTGCTTGTCAGGTCTCGTTTTAGTTACAGCCCTCCTCCCTCCCCCTGCTCAGCGGCACGAATTTTAATGTGACATCCCAGCACCGGGCCTGTCACTTGGCTATTGCCTGTGTCACACGCTCGTACGTATGCGCCCCAGGTCTAATTAATATAATAAAATGTGTAAAAGTACTAAATCTCCTCAGACGCGGCAATTTTATCACTTCTATATACTGTCACAGCACAAGTAAAACTGACAGTAAAGAATAAAGCGGTTATGTCTCTGGCATTTTTTATTACTTTTAATATGCTACCTTTTTTTTGTTACTGGAAATTTAAATTACAATGGTATGCTTCACTTAAAAAAAAAAGAAAGTATCCATAGCAACGGGAACATCTAAATTATTACAGGCTGATCACTTCTCTCCTGGAGTCACATCACACGCCTTTCAAAGACAGTCCCGGAGGTGCAGGATTTTAATAGAATTCTTTCTTTTTTTTTTTTTTAACCTTTTTTGCAAATAAACAACTGTATACACAGCACTTTCCCCATCAATATGCTGCCTACAGAAAGATCTAAACCGAATAACTGCCAGCGCGCTTTGTTACCCAGAGAGGGAGGGTTTCAGGCTTGCTCGTGCAATCCTTCCTTCACACGAGGCTTCTCACCCGAGTCGGTGCCTCCTCGTTATCCCGTGTGAAACTGGAGAATTTCCGTCGAGTTCAGCTGATGTAAATTCTGTCTTGAGTCAGGGGAAAGTAGGAGGAGGACGGGAGGGGGAAGGAGAAGACCGCTGACCCTGCAGCATCGGGAACTCGCTCATTCGATTACAAGCTGGAGTCAGTCTTATTTGTATTTTATTCTTTCAAAATTCCTGGTTTCCACCCCCAGAAAACAACTTCAGCAGCTGCTTGACATTTAAAAGGCGATCGGTGGGAAAACCTCCAGGTATTTTTCCGCCGCTTTCCCTACATCTGAGCCTCCTCTGTGACTTTTGGTCCGAAGCAGTTATAGCCTTCCACTCTTGGAAAATTCCTCTACCTCTACCGATATACCGGCAGAGCTGTCAAATGTAAGAAACAAACACGCTGGAAGAAATAGAAAGACTCTTTTTTTTTTTTTTTCCTCCAGTCTCAATTATAGGAATCATATGCATCATCTGGATCAATAGCAGGTCAAAATCACTCAGCCAGAAAGATTTTATATATAAAAGAGCAGCAGCTGATAGCATACCTCTAAGCTCATGTATTATTATGTTATAACTGAAATTATGGTAGTAAACCATGTTTACAGGCTCTCTTGGAAAGCTCAGGTTAAGAACAAAGCTTAATAAATGTACCTGTACATAGTAACAAGATCTTAAACCAAGGCTGCATGTATCTCAGATCTTATCGTGTTCAGTAATAGCAGAGATTTGCTTTTTATGTCCCTTCTCTCCCACTGCCACATGGTACGTTCCTGGGTCATCGTTTCCTGCATTTTCCCCCAGAGGTGGCTGCAATTCAAGGAGGAAATATTTGCGGAGCGGAACATGCAGATTACAGAGGAACGAGGCAGTCCTTAAAAATATAACATATTACTTATCACTTCACCTTTGCAGAATAAGAGCTGATGTGCCGATAAGCGGTGGTGGCGCACCGAGGCCAGCGCAAAGCAAGAGTGTTAAAACCCAAGAAAAGGCGTCGGAGCTCTTTGGCTGCTTTGACTTATTTGCAAGGAAGGGTCGGGGGAGCTCCACATCCGTGGAAAAAGAGGGGGCTCCAAGGAGGGAGCTCGCAGGTTGTGAACACGGTTGTCATCGGGGTGATGCCGGCAAACGCTGTTACAGGAACCGGGTGTATCGTCTGTCAGGGACTTTCAGATCAACTCGGTTTTGCATACGAGTTAATAAAAACCTCAGAGTGAGAGAAGGTGGGTGGATAAACAGGACTGAGAACGATGCAGAAAAATCTGTCGGACCTGCAGATCCGGCTCACATCTGAAAATCACGCTCTTTATGGCTCCCGCGAAATCACCTTTTAATATAGAGTCTATAACAGGAACCTGTAATTTTGTGGTTGATGCATGAGCCAGGAGACAACCCAGCTCACTCTCATATAGCTTTATTAAAGCCATGGGTCCAGCTGGAGTCAGAAATATTTACTTGATGTTGAGCACACGAGATGATAGAGGAACACCGAGCGCCAACCTTGAACACCAGGCAGCGAGGTCGCGCCATCGTTCCCGGCCTCACCTCCCTCCCGGCTGTAGGGCATCAGGTCTAGCAGGAAGGTCGTCCCAATCCACAGGTGGAGGTTGTTGACTCACAGCTTCCCTGGACCCACCCCCTCGCCTCCCGGAGTAATTAAATAAATCCCAGAAGCCACAGCTCCAGGTTGTCGGGAGCGTTTGTCATCCATGGGTATGTCTGTGGGCAGGGAGGTGGGTCTGTGCCGCTCCGCCTGGGGTCTGCGTCTCAAATTGGGTCGGATTTGATCCTCAAGGTTTATGTTTGAGGCTTTGGTGCATCCATAAGTGTTTTGGGGCCGGGCAGGGTGTCAGAGCTAATCAAACTGTGATTGTACACAGCTGAGAACAGTGGGTGCTGGGAGGGCGAGACCTTTGCTTTTAGGGGTGAGAAGAGGGGGGGTCGCGTTTTCTCATGTTGGTTAAAATGTTGTGATCCAGTGGATGGTCGGTGTTGTGTGGGTCAAGCCTAAATTCTGGGGGAAGACAGTCAGAATGTGGGCTACTTGCTCTGCCATGATCTCCCATTTATATATTGAGCTGATCTGACTCAAGTCCGTGGAATGGGACGGGAGAATGCGAAAAGCTTCTGGTGAAGTTATTTAAGGACTTCAGACAGGTACGGCCACACAAGTCATCTTACAGCCCTGACAGGAGAAACTTGGCTAACGCGCTGGTTGTATCTCCTCGGTGCTTCCCCCTGCCCTGGATGCTCTGTGCCTTTCCAGTTCTGCTTTTTATCTCCTCAAAATGAGAGCGCGGTCTCTCAAGGCCGGGGTAAGACAGAGCTGGCGCAGGCTGGAGCAGATCTTCTTAAATTACAAGTCTTCCCTCATCTCGTTAACCACATTGCATAAGGAGGTGCAGTACCGCTGAGCTCAAAATTACATCTCTTCATTTCCTACCTGACACAGCAGCAGCAGCAGCAGAGAGAGACAGCTGCAAACAAGTCTAGAAGTATTGCTTCCTCAGAGCGAAAGTCAGGAGACGAGACGTTTGGGTTTCATCCGGCTAACCGAAAGCCCGCGGGGAGCTCCGGGTGCTCCTGCCTGACGCCTGCGATTGCCGTGGCCGCGTGAGATCAGCTCCGGGCTGGCCCAGAGCACCGCAGAGCTTCCCAGGGCGCCCACCCGTGTGTTTCGCAACAAGCTGTGATTTATGGGATGCCTGTGGAGCGGCTGGTCTCTTTGCGATAACGAAGGGGAGTCTGCACCGGGACTGCTCTGGGGGCAGGGAGGGGACTCTGCAGCCCTGGAGGTCCTTCCTAGCCTGTGTCCCCAGGGCGCCTCTGCATCCCCGCTGACAACGTGACCCCACTTGTCATCCCCTCTCTGGTCCGTGATCAGGTCCGATGGCTGCAAGCTGATCTCCGCATTTAACTCGGAGGGAGCGCAGGTGTGGTCCTGTCCTTGTGTTGTCAACACTTGTCGCCTCACGCTGCTCCTGCCAGCTTTAGTTAAACGTCACCGACTCAGCCTCTTCGGAGTGATTAACTCGCTCTCAAGCCCTTGGTATGAACCACAGGCTGAGCCGGCAGATGAGACTTGTGGCCAGAATCTGGGAAACATTCAGTCTGGAGCAAGGTGAGCCTAATCCTAACCTGCCTCGTGCCTCTTGCTGTGGCTGCAAAGTTCGACGCAGAGGGTGATAAAGCCTCCCGTAAACGCTGGCTACCCCGGTGAGCTCGGGCTTTATCTGGTTTGGGACCTGCGAAGGCCATTTCAGGAAGGTGCTGAGGTGCTAACGCAATATCTGGAAAGGTGGTTGCTGGCCATGCGGTGTGATAAGTGCAATAGATTGTAAAGCCAGGGGAAACCACTATCGGTATCTAGTCTGATTTTATACACTTGGCTTAAAGATATCACTTGCCAACATCTGTGCTGGACTCCAAACTCCCATGTGACTTACCAGATCTCTTTAAAACCACACACAGTCTTCAAACTTCTTAAAAATAAAAAAAAAAAAAAAAAAAAAAAAAAAGGAANGACCAGGATTTCCTATACCTGAAAGACCTTTCCAGCCCTGATACAATATCGTATTCCCTCTCCTCAAAAGTTTGATCCACCAGGTGCACAAGTGCTTTCAAAGAGCAAGAATGTGGACAACCAGCTCAAGAGAAGAGCCCCTTCCATGTACAGCGGCATTCTGCAATCCACCATTTGATCATCTGGCCCTGGATTTTTTTCCTCTTGTCACCAGGACGGCTCTCAGCAATGGCTATTTGAGGGCTGAAGTTCCTCCTCTTTTATCTCTTGGAGCTTCTGGCGCCAGCACCGGGAGGATTTTCTAGGCTGAAATGGAAAGAGCCCTGAGCAAGTTGAGGGAAAGGCTTTGGAAGCTGCTCATTAACAAAGCATTAAAGGCTGAGCTGAATTTGCCTTTGGCAAGCGCACGAAGGCTTCCCTGGTTTCTGCAGGCTCCTTCCCGGCCCCGATTCAAGGCACCGCTGGACGATGCTGCTCCTCCGATCCCGCAGGCGAGGAGTCCCAGCGCACGGGGTGCACGCGTACATCTGCCCTCCTCCGCACCGCACAGCCCACGGGCCGCCCTCGAGGGCCACCGGGGACTCGGTGGCTTGTGTCAGAGCTGTGGCTGGAAAAACCACCTGGCAAATTGAAGCAGACGCAAAGCAATGACCTTCCAAGATCAGCATAGGTGACATTGCTTTTCCCCTACCAACCAGCTAGAAAACGAGCAATTACAACCTCCCCCCGGCGCCAGCTAACTCCCACAAAGGTACTCGAAAGTCCGTGGCCTCAGCACCGGCTGTGGTGATTAACGCCGTACCCCACACAGCATTTACAGACCGTGGGCTCGCGCCCCGAGGAAGCGCAGCCTGTCCTGAGCGTCTCTGGCTTCAAGGAGCTGCGAAACCTGGGAGAGCATCGGCAGCGTAAACACCGTTTTTATTGTAGGTGCCCACCAGAAAGCCCTCAGCCAGGCCAGGGGGACGCTGCGTCCCCTCAGGTCACGCATTTCACCTCTTGGCCGAGAAGTCTTTGGGGTTTGTTTCCTTTCTGAAGCAGGGACGGGGCGACGCTGCCCTGAAACATTAATTTCCTTAATTCCCTTCCCCCATAACGACTTGCTTTCCCCTCTCCCCCGCACGTCCGATACCCGGCAGGTATTTTTATAATCCCATATTTGTTATTTACTCCAGTTCTCATTTTCTATCCTGCAGCCTGGCCACCTGGCCAGAGCCTTTTTAATCAGCATGCAGCGTGCGCGGCTGGCGCAGCCCATGGGAGACCTGTGTTTAAAAATGCGTGCTAACATCCAGCAGCTCGAGGCACACAAATACAAATGCCCCCCCCCGGCTCTTTCGGCCGGCTGCAGCGTGAGCGCGCCTGCTCGCACAGACACGGGTGTTGGGAGAGGGAGAAAGCACCAACCTATCCAAGGTCTGTTCGGGTCCTTGAAGAGGATCTGTTCAGCCTGGACAAGGATCCAAGGAAGATTTTTCTTCTTCCTTTGTGCGGATTAGGCATCGCCCTATGTACAAGCGTAAGGTAGGAAGAGGAGAGATGAATGTCCTCTGAAATGTAATTGAATCTATGGATCCCAGCAGGACACTTGTTATTCCATGGGATAACAGATGGAGAATGATGGGACAGCGAGTCTGGGCTGGTACCACCCGGAGACACCAGGTGAGGACCGGCATTTTCCTGTTTCATAGGGCTTTAGCAGCTAAAATTGTTTTATTTTGTACAGACCCAGGAAAAACCGAAAGGCAACCGAGGAGGATGCTTCTGAAGTCGGCAGCAAACCGCAGGATCAAACCCCCGTCTCTCCCACCCGCAGGCAGCGGGGTCCTTCCCACGGCGCAGCCTTTGCCGGCACGCTCGCACCAGTAAAGCCCCCCAGTCGGGAAGCGGCTGATACTGGTAAAGGGAGCTCCTCTGTCAGTGGAGTGCAACTGCCCCTCCAGTGCGGACGCCAGGAGGGAGAGGCACCTACAGGCTGTGTCAGAGGACGTGTTTTGCTCACGTACGCCACGAGTGAGACGGGACGTCGCTATTCCGCAGATTCACACTGGCAAAATGTCAACAGCTCAGCATAGACCTCCTCAGGTTCCCGTATAAATATAGTGCAGAGAGCGATTCATCTGGGGGATGGCAGGAGTGACCCGTTTCTCAGGTTGGGACAGATGAACTTCAGCCTGGAGGTGACTTAAAAGTTTTTCTGGGCTACGCTGAGCCCTCTCTGTCTTTCAGCGTTTACCGGGAAGCATGGTGCGGTGCACAGCAGAGAGACGGCAACCGTCCGAGGTGCATTTGGCCTTATGGGGCCATGTTGGCACTCAGCGGAAAAGTTGATTTTGTTTTTTTTTTTAAAAAAAGAGCAACAATCCCGCCTTTCAGGGGGAAAATAACCTGCAAAATAAGACTGCGACAGCAGCGTGTCTGCAAAGTGCAGATTCTTCTTCGTTTATGGCTTCAGCTCATGACTTGCCATGATCATTTAAAATTTTAACTCATATTTCTTGTCTGGATACTAATGATCTGACACAGGAACTCCCACTCTGGAAACGTGAACTCCACAGTATCTCTATTTTTCTGTATTGGTTAACGTCTGGATAGGGAAAAGGGTAATTCTATAATTTGGCAAAGCAGTGCATAGCAAAGCGCTTCAACAACTTTTACTCCCCTCTACAGGGAATAAAAATACATTTAGCTGCTGGAACATCTGCCCCATTAACCTTACCTTTTCTTTTCTTTTTTTTTCCCTACACGCTATTGACCTCTTTGAAAGAGGTTTAAATTCTGCTTACCTCGAAAGCCCCTGGGGAGGGACTTCACCTGCCAGGTCCCAGCATCCATGCAAACCACGTGAGGCGTTTATCCCAATCAATAATCTGGCAGCTTCAGATCGCGACAGGAGGCGGCTGGTAACACCTGAGTAGTGCCAATAAAATACCCCGGAACCCGTGTATTAATCTCAATATAATCGCCCAAAGGGCATCTACTGACCTGCTTTACCCTCCAGTGTACGTTACTGTACGGCTGACAAATGATTTTAACAGAGTCTTAGTGGTCACCTGAGGATGGCCGATATATAGCGCTATAAGCTGGAATTTTCATTGCAGCACATAGTTTAAATGACTTTTAACTCTAAGGAAATGCTTCTTTTTCCCTATAATGGAAATATTTACGTTATCCCATTCAAATGCTCTAAGGTGTCTTTATTTCCCTTGGCCTGGCTCATAATGGCCTAGTTGAAAAGCATCAAAGTTTAAGGGAAATGAGCTTGGCACCAAGGGAAGGAGGAAAATATTTCTTCCTCTGTCAGATGGAGCTGTTTGCCTCAGGAAAGCGCCTGCTCCGTAATGGCGCAGGCTTCTCCTTTACCGTGTGCAGGGGAGTGTCTCTGCAGCAGGTTCGGGGTCTCTCTCCATCGCTTTAGTAGCGCAGGGAAATAACTGAGAGGGGTCGAAGGTTTGATCCAATGAGTTTATCAAGGATGTCACAGTGTCGGAGAGAATCCAATCTAAAGACAGCACTGGTGGACAGTAACTTATCCCATCTGTAGATGAATGGCCAGAGGACCTCCACGGCTCGTGGAGTTACCACCTGCCATTAAGTCAAATAACTCTAGTTAATAAGCCCACCCAAAGGCTGCTTATACTGTTCTCTCTCGCTCAAAAAACCACGACGGCTTGTCCTGTAACAGCTATTTTGATAAGTTTCTTTGTGACCTCCAGAAACCGGTGAGTCTTAGTCTTTGATTTGTGGTCTCCTAAAAAAACCAAAACATCCTCTGTGTAGATTTCCATACGGCTTATATGAACTCGGGATTTTTCTTCTTTTTTTTTTTTTTTTTTTAACAGATTGCTACAGAGCAGTGTATTAACCCCAAGAGTCTGCCAACCACCAGTTGGAGATCACTGTTACGTATCTATTAGCCCAGAGGACTCCACATACTAATCCTGATCTAAAACTATCCCCTTTGGGCACGATCCTCTTTAGGCTCAGCACCAGAACCGAAAACTGCCAAAGCCCTGCTGAAATCGTTAACCCCACGGCATAATTATTAGCAGAAGTGACAGTTCCGGCAGCGGGTCCGAAGCAGACCGTTGCTCGTGGAGCTGACACAAACCGTAAGAGTTCTGAGGCAGGTAATGAAAATGTATGACTGTGTTTCATCTTTGGCCAAAGCACAGAGCAGAACCAAAAGAACCTTTTTTTTTTTTTTTTTTTCCTTCTGGTCTGTGGACAATGAATAGGACGAACAGGAAGGCTTTTCCTCCCGTGCTCCCACAGGATGATTAATCTTCCCAGCATTTGAAGATGTTGGTCATTATTTCCTGGCTTTGCCTTGAAATCCACTCTTAAAAAGCAGCAGGATATATTTATATGATGAAAGAAGATTTTTGTGAAATATGCATTGGTTTCAACGTTCTCAGAGCAAACCTCGTCCAGCCCTTCAAGGAGAGCAGAGATTATCACATCTGGGGGAAAGCGGCGACTGCCGCAGACATACGAGGATGTCTCTGGATTCGGGACCGACAATGGACTGGACAGATGGCTGTCAAATAAATGGAAATTCACCCTTTGGAAGATTATTTTCCTTTAACGACTGAACCTGTCTTTACTGACTACCCAGAAGCCTGGCAGCTTCCAAAGGCATCATTCTGGCTGGCTCCTTCCATGGCTGGAAAATTCCTGTGATTTGTCAAATAGGGTCCCCTGGCACATTTTGGAGCTGTGTTTGGTCCCCACCGGCGTCAGATGAGACTGTCGCCTCCTGGTTTCTTTCCAAATAGTTGAGATGACTGCAGACTTGTTAAGAAGCTTTGAATAGCCAGATTTTACCTGAAAAGGAGGGCAGATCTTCCTGCTCCAAACAACTTGAGATGAAAACCTGTTTTAGCTATAGACGGAGGATAATTCATTCCCCAGGATGCTGTTGGGACCACCACATCTTATGCAAACTGCTTTTTGGATTGACTCCAGATAAACATTTGGCTTGGGTCAAAAAACTAAGTTTGGTTTAAGGCTGTTGGGTTTTCTTAATGCTTCTGTTTGTTGAAAATTGTTTTTGTTTCGCTTTTCTTAGACAAAACTACTCACCAAGTTCATCACCGATTTGTCTGCAGTTCTGGTTAGCCTGAACTGCATTTTCTGACGAGTCAACTCTTTTTTCTGAAAATTATTCTTAGACATTTTCCACTTAGGATCTTATTTCTGAAGCCATCTAAAATAGGATGTTGCTCCACAGTCACAAGAGCAAATTCATTGCATTCTTGTGGCCCTTATCTCACTTAAGTAGGGGAAAATGGAATACAGTCATTCTGATGATGCCGATTTTAATGAAAAAAAGCTTATGCAGCCTGCTACGTTAGTCACCCGGTGCTACGAGAAAGTAATAAACTAGAACTGTTTCCGCTCTTTCCTGCATGCATCTTACGCTACATTTCTGCTTTTGCACTATTTTTCATCTTGTTTTATGTTTTCCCTGGCACAGAAGAGGTAAGATTGTTGAGAAATAGACCTTTACCATAATTAAGCAAGATTCCTCCCCTTGTGAAAGTTCATTCCTACCCAATTCTGGTTTAAGAGACACAGTACGCATTGTTATCTCAGAATAGCTTTTTCCCTTTTTCTTAGAAAACTGACAATTCTGGCTGAGATGGCGGTAGGTTTTCCATTGTGCAAATGTCTCTCTCTCCTGCTAGCAGAGAACCACCATTTGAATTCTCAGCGAGGCTTCCATGCGTCCCTGAATGTGAGTCTTAATTCAGATAATTAATATCTTGTATGTATGAATGTGGAGTTAAAAGAAAATCAGTCAAACCTGCAGATCGGTGCGTGATGATGCTTCTCAATTCAGAGTTTTGGGGGCTAAATATGCTGTTTTCTGTGTTTTGAATTTGGCTGTAGCTGCTACTGGCATTTCAATAGCTTCATAGGCAGGGCGAGGTAGGCGCCTTCTCTGCGTCAGCCATTCGCTCTTGACTGGTAAAGAGATGAGGGGGCTTAGCAGACCCTCACTTTGCAGGTTTAGCACATGAAAACTATCAGATGAAAACTGTACGCTTGCACAACACGAGCTGAATGAAATCAGGGCAAAATCTGCTACTAGTTGATCTGTTCTTGTTACTTACAGCCTGCAAACCTCTTCAATGGCAGCACAAGGTGGTCAATAGATGCTGATGGGATCATCTGGAGGAGGAGGAAGGCTGCTCCAGAGAGCCATGCCTTAAATGTGTCTTTCTACACCTTTATCATTTCCTTTATACATTAGTTTTCTCGCACCTATATACGGTTGATACTCCAGGCTGTGGCTGGAGGGAGCTTACTCTGTTGGCTGAAGTCATCTGGGCTATTATATCCACCCTGCCTAGGTGACATTGCCATGGTTGCATTATTATTATAATTTAGCCTTTCAAGTGTCTTATTAGAATACCTTCTACCAATCCCAGTAATCCATCAGCACATGGTTTAATTTAACAAGCAATCATGCTTTTCACTCTTTGTTCCTTAAGTAACGCAAGGCAACAGCACGCTCTCCTAGGTTAAAAGCAAGCTACTACATACACTGGGAAACTGCAATCCGCTTTCATATAGCAGATAACGAAGTTCCTAATTATCTAGGCTTCTCAGGAGCCTCATGTCCTCTGCTTGTATTTCTAAAACCTTAAAATAATCAATATCGGACAGATTTCTTCTGTCCTGAGTCATTACAGGCCATCGGGGATTGTTTCGCTCATTCTCACTGCGTGCAGATGAGCCCTGCTTCGAGAAAGTTTAGGGCTGATGTTTGCATCGTGTATCAGCCACTTTAAATGTATGGATTTCCCCTTATCTGATCACAACCAGATAAAATGACGGTAGCTGCAACGCGCCCGGCAGCCTACACACATCTAAGCCTTAAAATAGACATTAGACCTTGCTGCTTGCAGGTGAGGAAAAGCAGCCTTGGGGCTGCACGGAGACAGAAGATGCCTCAGAAGCTTTGTCCTCCCAAAAATATTCCCTGCTGGGCTACGTGTGAGTAAGAGCCCGGGGTGGGAGCAGCCAGCAGCCATCCCACACAGCGTGAGCCCTCCGTTCCCAGCGGGCGGCTCAGCAGCTCATAAGATCAGGCTTCAGAAAGCCAAGCAACAAATTAGGCTCCACGCCACGGTAAAGTGTCAGAAATCTTTTAACTACGCGTCGCAAGATGGCACCTTGTTCTGTCAACCACCGTGCTTGTTCTCTTAGAGGTAAAATATTCCTTCCTTTTTAGAGCTGGCAATTGCACCAGGTTTTGTTGTCACCATCTATACTTTGTAGTAGCTATCAACAAAGTTTAGGCATCTGGTTTACACGCTGAGGCTGCCCTGTTTTAAGGATGCATTTAAATGTACTATCCCTTTCCACTTCAATGAAACAAGGCTGGGTTGTTGGGTTGCCTTTCTTTTTTTTCCCCCCAAACTAACTATGTTAACTCTGAAACTGTCTGCCGGCAATACAGAGCCTTTCTTCCATCTGCCTGCTCGATCCTTTCATTGCTGTGATGCCTAAAAATCACAGGTTTGAGTGGTTCTGAGAGTCAGAGAGGGCTTTCTGGCTAAGAACTGGAGTGCTATTCCAGCACGAGAGACATCCCAGCCACTCCTGCAGCCAGAATGGGAGCATTTTCTACACTGGGGGG
>VZSZ01012233.1:33815-61152 GCA_013398815.1 Ibidorhyncha struthersii
TCTCTCCCCACCCCGCCCCCTCTTCCTTCTTTGTGTTGTTTTTTTTTTCCCCCACCCTTCTGCAGGTTTGACCGAATTGCTCACACAAGGGAGACAATGAGCTCTGACGGCTTAAATACGCTGTCCTACAAGGTGTTAAGAACTGACAAGTACCCTCTGTATACAAAGATCACAGTGGATATTGGCTCACCAAATAGCTAACATCACAGACACAAGAGAGACCTTGCCTGCGTTGCGCAGGACATCTGGCCTCACTGATGCTTTATATCTGCTGGGTTTGTAACAGTTGCAATGGGAAGAAAAAAAAAAGAAAAGGCCTCTTTTAGCATGCCAAAGCATCTCCATATTGGTTGGACAAGTGCTTTTTTTAAATTCCAAACTTGACTTTACACAACTTTCTAGCTCTCCATTGTTTTGTAAGTCCAGAAGCTGTATATAAGAGTTGTAAATATTACTTTGCCAGAAAATGTTGAATCTGATCTATTTGCTGAAGTGCTCCCCATGTTGAGTTAATAGCTGGACCCAAATTTTACTGATTACAACTGTGATGCATCAGCAGTTACTGCCCATGATATTTTTTGATAATTTAAATGAGGTGGATGAAAACATTCCTTTTTATTCCTGGTTTTACCTTATGAAGGACTGTAAAATGCTGCTAAAATTGTACACGTTTACGCTTTGCATTAGATTGGTTTTTTTAATGTAGACAATATAATATTTTTTTCTCTTAGTGACCAAAACAAACATCTTTATGTGCAGAGCAAGTGTTGAACAATCAAGTCTGGATTCAATGAATGTCATTATTTCTTTTAGTCTCAAAGGAGGCTTTAAGTTAGTTAAGCCAGAGTTTGCCAGAATTTGCCAGGGAGCTCTCTGCATAGGGTGGGAGCTACACAAATGGCATCTGGAAAAATTACTGGCTTCAGATAATCTTATTTCTGGATGTTACAGTGACTTTTTGCCTAAGCAGAACATCTGGGTTTGAGACGGGGGGTGGAAGGGGGTGGTTTGGTTTTTTTTTCTGAAATAAAGATGAATTAATTTAATTGCGCAATGAAATTATGGCCTTAAAATTTGCTGACACATGGTAACAGTAGTAGAAAGTTACCACACTATTTGTACATTGTCTGAAGCTTCCTACAAACAATTTTTTTCTTCCAAGATAATGCATAAAACTTGAATTCACTTATTACTTTTGTTGTTGTTGTAACATTTTAATAACTTTTCTAAGTAATTTGTATATCATAAGCAGTATATTTAATACCAGATTAAACTAGGGTGCAGCATAATAGGATATGATTCAAGGCCTCCTTTATCTTCAGACTAGTAGGCTTTTTATGTGCGTCTTTATATATAAGCAATGTATTATATTTGCTCTGCATATTTGTCCATGAAATCTCCTGCAGTGCTGAGATTCTTGCAGCAAGGCTGACATTTAATCGATATTTCTTTGCCTAACGCCCGTTGCAATGTGCGTCCGCTATCGGGAAACTCCCTTCTGATTTTCTCCGGCTTTGAGGGACATGCATGTTTTGGAGTACTACTTTATGTCAGTCCACCAGGACACCACCTGTTACAGACACACTGCTTTTTCTTCCCGTGACCGTGACCGTATGAACCGTATGAAAGCCTCAAGCGCTGACACCCTCAGAGCTGGTTTAAGTGATTTAAAGCTGTCAGCCAGAACTGAGAACTGAATTCCTTCTGGCAAGTACTTTGCCACCAGCTCTGACCACAGCAATTTGCACTTCCTTGGCCTGTGCTGAAGGCTGTTGAAATCAGGGATGCTAGTTGTATTGGGGATCACCTTCAGCACTGCCTCTTTTTTTTTTTCTTTTGTGTGTGTGTGTGTTGGTGTTGTTGTTTTGGGGGTGGGGTTTCTTGTTGGGTGGTTGTTGGGTTTTTTTTTTTGAGACCTGAAGGTTTTGCTGAACCCTTGCACTGCAGGGGTGGGATCCTGCAGGGACTGGGGGACAGTGCGTTTCTTCTTAGGCCAGCAGTGGCTCAAAGTAAGCACGGGGACTTTAGTTACTAGGGAGACACCCAGCTGTCTTTTCAGTTTCTCTTTGAAAAGGTATTCATCCCCTTTGCGTAAAAGCTGTTGCTGGTCAGACTTGCTGCTGAGCAAAGGTGGGCTCAGATGGAGCAGGAGCAAAGCGCAAGGAAGCAGTGTTGTGTTTAAGAGCTGTTCCCTTATGCTTATTGTTGCTTTAAATGACTCTTTGGCACATCAGGCTCCAGCTCTTACAGATACAAAGGGGCACAAGAAGAGGGTGCTGTTACAGACATCAAGTCAAGTGTCTACCTGTAAAACATAGATGTAGCTGTAGTCTGCACCAATAATGGAGACACAGGCGAGGACTTTATTTTTTATTTTTTCAAAGGTGCCTTAGAAGCAGGGCCCCGCTCCCACAGGTGGCAGATCAGCACCAAAATTCATCGAGGCTCTACTGAAAATCCCAGATCTCTGCAGAGAACACCCTGATTTTGTGCTGAGCCTTTTTTACATTGAAGAGTTGGGACCTTCAGCTGCAGTGGTGTCTGTCTGCTAACAGGCTATGCAAAGGGGCTACCTGTTGTAATTGAGTGGTTGGTTTGGGGGGCTTTTTTTCCTTGCCTTGAGATTCTCTGAAGATTAGAAAAAAACTTAGTGTAAATAATCGTCGTTTCACTGTATGCCGAAATCATTGAATATCATGGAGGTGGTGCGAGCACTTGATTATGGCTGTTGCAATCAAAGGTTTCTACACATGTGCCTTGGAAGAGGAGAGAAATGGAAACTGGAAAACCAGGAAACCTGAAGGCCATTTTCAGCAGAGAGACCCTAGTGGTGCAAGAGACTGTCATTTAGTTTCCCTTCTGCTGCTGAAGCCACAAGCCATGTAAAAGCTGATGCTGCGTTTTGTTGCTTTTTTCACCCTTTGGTGCTGACCTGTGGTTTCCAGATCTCCTTGTCCCTGTGTAAACTATCAGTCAAACTCACAAAATGCTCTTGACCCAACCTGGCCATGAAATTTCTCTCCCTGGGATTTTTGGGTGCCTTTTCTACAGACATTCAGGTTGCACAGAAGTGAATTCTGGCCATGACCTGTGGTGGGTGGTGTTTTTTCCTCTCCCTTACTTGTAGCAACATTCAAAGTGATACTGTGTGTACCGGTTGAAACCCAGAACAAATAGCTTCAAAGGAAACAGTAACAATTGGTTTCTTTGGGATTACTGTTACCTTGTTGGGATGAGGGAGGGTCCTGGCATGCAGCTTTTCCCTGGGATGTGACTTGTGTACTGGACTGCGTATGGGTTTCCTGTAGATGGTTTTGCTTTTGCGTTTTTGTCATTTATATATCAACAGATGTATAATCCTATGTTCTTACTTTACTATTGATGTCAAATAAAGTATTTTCAGTTATGATGTCTGGCAACATTACTCTGAATTACCCCTCCAGCTGGGTGGGTTTCTGGCTGATGGAGTGACTGGGCCATTCCATAGCCTCCTTGCATTAACTTTCTCCACCTTTTCTAACCTCTGGCTGCACACCCCTCCCACCCCCAAGTGAATTTCTTTCTCTGCACTGCAAAAGTTTTACTGGCATTAGAGAAAGAGAACCAAGAGTCCCAAGATGACACCAGAAAACTGTAGGGTGGTCTGTTTACCAGTGAGCAGGGGGACAGCCTGCAAACCCCTCCTGAAACCAGGCAGGGGATGCAAGCTCTCACCCAGGCTGTCTACTGCCTGGGGGAAACAGGCCAGTGCTTGCTCCTTGGGTGCTTGTGGGTTTGGCTGGAGCGTGGAAATGGAGAAGTCATTCCTGCGAAACTGATGCAAACATTTGCCTGTGTTCCTTGGCACTTTCTCTTGAAAACAGTTTCTGTGGAAGAGATCTTTCTGGCTGCAAGACTGTGGCTAAGGCTAGGCAGCTGGCGTGAGCTCCCCAGTGCTCTCCAGGGAGAGGTGGGCTTGTTCCCAGCTGGACCCAGCTACCAGCCTCTGGGGCCCAGGCTTGCACAGGGGGCAGGACATCCCCAAGCCCCTACAGCTGCTTGGAGGCATGCTCTGAAGGCCCTATTGATAGATGGCTCTGGAAGAGGACATTGGGCTCTGCCTGTTTCATTCCTCCAGGGCTGGCTACTGGGGCACCGGGGACAGTGCGGGTCCATCATTATAGGGAAGTTGCCAGCAGACAAGAGCGCAGCAGAGGGCTTGGACAGGGACACAGTGGGGAAGGGTAGGCGGTCCCTGTGACAAATTTCATTGGCTTTTGGACCCTGAAAGGCATTGCACAGCAATTGTGGGCATTTTCTTCTCATGGCTCAAAGTTTGGTATCTACGGGCAGAAAAATGGTTGGAGAGGGACCTTCCAGTTTCTCCTACTGCTTTCCCCAGAGCATTAAGCTGTTCCTCCCCTGTTCTCCTCAGTGAGGGAGGCGGTGAGGAATGGGCAGCAGTCACACCGTTCAGTGGCTGGTAGAAGCCCTGCATGGAAATTTTGTCCCTTGCTGTAAGAAGCAGCTGAGAAACATCAGTAGGATTTCAGTCTTCTCCCCAATGGTTACCAAAGGCTTCCCTGGACCAGATCAGCATGTGGCTTGTAAAGGATCCCTTAACTCTTTTGCTGTGAGACCATACTTGCTCTAGCAGAGTTTCCTGTCCCATCTCCAGCTCCACCTGCCTGCCGACAGCCAGGATGGGTGAGCAGAGTTTTCTGATATTTATCCTACATGTTTATCCTGCTACACCTTCCTGTTCCCCAGCTCATGGGAAAAAGACAACAAAAAGAGGCTGTTGTTAAAAGGAAGAAAAGGACTAAGCTGGAGTTTGCCGACCCCTTTCACCCCCTTGGAAGGAGTCTGAAGTGGGTGTGATTGCCCTTTGCTCTTGTTCTGTGTCTTAGCAGAGCAGTGCTGGCACTGGATCCATTCTTAATTGTATACTCCCCGTTTCCAGGATGTCTATGCACTCGAGGACAATGCACCCATATAAGACCTCTGTTTTCTGTCTGCCCGAGGCAGCAGCCCCAGTCCTGGAGCCTGTTTTCCATTTCCATCTGCTGCTGTCAGTGCTACTACCAGCAATGCAAATGTTAGTGCACAGAGACAAGATCTCTGCAGAATCAGAGGTGACTGACTTCTCAAGCCTGCACTAGATTTTGCAAGGAAGAGCTGAGTGGGGAAAACAAGGGACTGCTGTTAAGTCCAAAGCCTGGACCTGTGGACCTTTGCTGGTTACCTTCCTGCCCTTCACATGCTTGAAAAGGATCTCCATGAAGTCTTGCTCCATGATTTTTCCAAGGATGGAGGTATTGCTTACAGACTGCTGTCTCCCAGATCTTTCTCCTTGCCCTTCTTAAAGGTGGGCAAAATACTAGTCTTTGCCATCAGCCTTTTCCCAGTTGTCATGGTATTCCACTGTGAATGACAGCAACTTCATTCACATCAACCAGCATTGTTAGCCCTTATCCATTCCAGTGGATATATGTTCAGCTATTACTGGAGTATTCCCACCTTCTCTGTGCAGTCCTTAAACCCCACATTTGGCCCTCCCATGTCCTTCCTAAATCATGCTGGTGAATGCAGAGATGTGGGAGCAGGCTTTGCCTGTGAATATGCTACAAAAATCCATTGATCATTGTAGTCTTTTCCAGCACCACGGTGTCTCCTCCATCTGTCAGTGGATGTGCATTTTCTCCAACTTCCAGCATGCCTGTAGAGTACTGTTGTACTACCCTTGATGACCCTCACTAGTCCGAGCTGTAGGGGGTCTTGTACCTGTCTGATACCACCTCTAGGTAACCAAGCAAGTAATGTTTACTATGTTGTTTTGCTGTCTATTGTATTTCATAGAATCATAGAATGGTTTAGGTTGGAAGGGACCTTAAAGATCACCTAATTCCTACTCCCCTGCCATGGGCAGGGACACCTTCCATTAGACCAGGTTACTNGACTGTCTTCATACAGAAGTAGTGCTCCAGCCCTCTGGTCGTCTTTGTGGCCCTCCTCTGGACTCACTCCAACAGGTCCAGGTCCTTCTTATGTTGGGGACAGCAGAGTTGCATGCAGTACTCCAGGTGGGGTCTCATCAGAGTGNGCAGTTTAAAACCATTATCCCTCATCCTATCACTACACTCCCTGATAAGGTGTCTCTCCCCATCTTTCCAGTAGGCCCCCTTTAAGAATTGGAAAGCTGCTGTAAGGTCTCCCTGGAGCCTTCTCTTCTCTAGGCTGAACAACCCCAACTCTCTCGACTGTCTTCATACAGAANGTCATCTCTGCCCAGCCTGTAGCTGTGTTTGGGATTGTCCTGACCCATGTGTAAGGCCTTGCACTTTGCCTTGTTGAAGTTCATGAAGTTCACGTAGGCCCACCTCTCCAGACTGTGAAGGTCCCTCTAGATGGCATCCCTCCCCTCCAGCATGTCAACCGCACCACACAGNCTGGCCATGCTTCTTTTGATGCAGCCCAGGATACAGCTGGCTTTCTGAGCTGCAAGCACACTTTGCTGGCTCATGTTGAGCTTCTCATCAATCAACACCCCCAAGTCCTTCTCCTCAGGGCTGCTCTCAAGTCATCTCTGCTCAGCCTGTAGCTGTGTTTGGGATTGTCCTGACCCATGTGTAAGGCCTTGCACTTTGCCTTGTTGAAGTTCATGAAGTTCACGTAGGCCCACCTCTCCAGACTGTGAAGGTCCCTCTAGATGGCATCCCTCCCCTCCAGCATGTCAACCGCACCACACAGCTTGGTGTCATCAGCAAACTTGCTGAGGGCGCACTCAATCCTACTGTCCGTGTCACCAACAAAGATGTTAAACAGCACGAGTCCCAGTATCAACCCCTGAAGAACACACTTGTCCCTGTTCACCACTTGGACATCAAGACGTTGACCGCAACTCTTTGAGTGTAACTGTCCAGTCAATTCCTTATTGAGTCTATCCATCAAATCCACGTCTCTCCAGTTTAGAGACAAAGATGTCATGTGGGACAGTGTTAAATGCTTTGCACAAGTCCAGGGAGATTATGTCAGTTGCTCTTCCCTTATCCACTAACACTGTAACCCCTTCATAGAAGGCCACCAAATTTGTCAGATACGATTTGCCTTTAGTGAAGCCATGTTGGTTGTCATGAATCACCTCCTTATTTTCCGTGTGCCTTAGTATAGTTTCCAGGAGGATCTGCTCCATGATCTTGCAGGGCACAGAGATGAGACTGACAGGCCTGTAGTTCCCCAGGTCTTCCTTTTTTCCCTTTTTAAAAATGAGGGTTATGTTTCCCCCTTTTCCAATCACTTGGAACTTCACCAGACTGCCATGACTTCTCAAATATGATGGATAGTGGCTTAGGACTTCATCTGCCAATTTCCTCAGGACCCACTGAAGCATCTCATCAGGTCCCACAGACTTGTGCACCTTCAGGTTCCTCAGATCATCTCAAACCTTATCTCCTACAGTGGAGTCTCCCATTCTTACATTCATCCTTTTTTGCATTTTAGTGCAAGAAGCTCCCTTTTTAGTCAAGCAGGCCTTCTCCTGAAATTCCCCGTCTTCCTGCAGAAGGGATGGCTTGGGAGATTCAAGATGGACACTGTGAGAAGAACCTTCCCCAGGAGCATGGTGCAATCCTGGGACAGCATACTGGAGTGGTGGTGGGTCTCCATCCTTGGGCAAGTTCAAGGGTCAGTCAGTGGTCCCCCAGCTGTGTGACCGATACAGCAACAAACCAGCCCCTCAGGACCATCAAGCCAGAGCCAGTGGAGCAGCAGAAGAGCGCAGTCCCTGTACAAAAGGACATTGCTGCTTTTGTGGCCAGGATCTAGGGCCATGGATGATGCCAGGAAGCCTGGAGAAGCCTGCAGGGCAGTGCCAGGGAAAGAGCATGGAGGCAAATGGTTGCCTGTGCTTTCTAAACCCGCTTTGTACTGTGTTTCAAAAGGCAAAACTCAGCATGGTATTTACGACTGTGAGCATCTGCCTGGCTGCAAGAGAGAAAGGGAGGAGCTGTAAAGATTTCCATGCTTGGGTCCAACTTATCCAGAGCTTGTAAAGAGGTGCTGAGCCCATGTCTGGGAGCATTTCTTCCAGGCGTCTGTGGAGGTGCTGGCTGCTGGCATGTAGGACATTGCAATAAGAGCTCACTGACGGTTTTTTTTACACCCTCCAACTTTCTCTTGAGAGGGAGAGAAACAGCTTGGTCAAAAAAATGTGAAACATTGGCAGACTCCCATGTGAAACAAAGAGAGGCTGAAAAGTCATGCCTCCAGCAGCACCCCACCTATCAAATGCTCCAGTTTTCTTTTTCTGAACCACAATCTGGAACACAAAAAAATCTCATTTGAGACAAAATAATAAAAAAACTCTTTATCACCTTATCTCTTTCCCATGGCATTTAGTGGCTGCACTAAGGGAAATGCACTGATGAGTGCTCAAAGGGAAGAGCAGTGCTCATGAAGGGGGTCTGGGTTCAGAGCATCACTCCAGGGGCAGGATGTGCCCCAGCTGCCTGGGAGGAGATGTCTCTGCACCATAACTATTGTCCTCCACATTTCCAGAAATACTCTCAGAGATATGTGGGCCCAGTGTAGAGTGTGACATGCCGGAGAAGAGACCAGCACTGGAGAAAATCAGCTTTGAAGGGAAAACACGTTATTTTTTTTTCTTTCTTTCCCTTTCTGACTGCTGTATTACCAGGGCAGATGTGTTCTTACAGAGGAAGCAGTGCTAAGCTCAGCCCAGGCACTGGGTCTGCGTGCAGTTCATGCATCCACTCAGTAAGCACCAATTCCTTGGGACATGCTTGAAACAAGGAAGTGCAAAGGCTGTCTTTCTTCTAACCCCAGTGGCAGCTAGGACCACACAGCTGCTCACACAGTTCTCCCCCTTTGCCCTCAGAAATGCGTGGAGAAGAGGGAGAAAAGGCAGGGGGGAGGAAAGGAAAAAAAAAAAAAAACAAAATTGTGGGTTGAGATAAAGACAGTTTAACAAAACAATAGCAGAAAAGGGAAAATAAGAATAATAGTAAAAATGGTAAAAGAATATACATGATAAAGTGGTAGAACACAAGTAACTCATCACCCAGTGAACTGGTTGCCCCCCAGCAGTGATCGTGGATTCCTCTCCCCCAGCCAACTCCCATTTATATACTGAGCATGATGTCTCTGGTATGGCATATTCCATTGGACATTCCATTGTTCTGTTCGTGGTCCTTCTCAGTTTCTGTGTGAAGCTGAAAAGAGTCCTTCAATAGTATAAACATCACCTAGCAACGACTAAAACAATACGCAATACTGGCATGCTTTTTATACCAAATTTGAAACACAGCACTCACTAGAAAGAAAATTTACTCTATCCCAGCTGAAACCAGGACACTGTGTGAGGACATCAATGGCACAGGTGACATGGGGTGTGGAGGTGAAATAAGTCCATGGATGCAGCAGCTAAAAGTTTGCACCACATATTTTCCAGGTCTGGGTGGTTTTCCAAAGTTTGGTCTAAGCAGGAGTCTTACTATGGAGCACAAAGCTGAGGCAATGGGTTGGGTGCCTCTGGAGCAATAGGAAGGGGAAGACTGCAGCTTCTACCTCACCTGGACAACTCCCTGAGTGACCTAATGTGAACTCAGATTTACCCCACCTTTGAGCAAAGGGATTGAGCAAGAGCCCTCCAGAGATCCTTCCCTGCCTAAGTTATTCTAAAACACCTTCATTCCCTTAAAAAACACAGTTGCTGAGGCAGCAATCAACTGTGGGCTGGTTACCTCTTACTGCATGAACACTGTGGTACTTCTCACCAGGAATCCTACAGAAACAAGGTTCCAGCATGCCTTGTTGACAAAATGAGGATTGCCCACATAACATGGGGAATATGACTGGAAATTGGGATTGCTCAGGGAGGTCCACCTAGCAGCTCTCAAAGCTGTGATCTCACTAAAATGAGAATTTCTGGTGGACAAGAAGCCACATGATTGCAGCGGTGGTCTGAAATCAGTGAAGGTACAAACCCTTAACACGTAAAGGGCAGCTGAACATCAAAGTTGGCAGTGGCTACTGCAAACTGCAGGGCTGCACCCAGCTGATGCAGCAATCTGCCTGGAAGTTTGCCCTCTGCAAAATTATCTGCTTTAAAAATTAGCATGTCTAAAACGGTGCCACTGGTGTGCCTTTGCTAAGGAATGCTAGGTTATAACAGTGCCGAAAATCGTGATTAGACACATTGAGATGGTTCATAATAAAGCTTCATTGAGGACTGGAGTATTAGATAGGAGAAATGTGCACAAAAACTCATGCTGACACACTCATAGCACCATGCACCAGCACCAGCCTGGGTGACACCAGCAGCTCAAAAGGAGTTTGTCAGGGTTTGCAACCAGGCAGATGGTAAGAATCTCCATCCTTGGAGATGTTCAAATGCCATCTGGACATGGTCCTGGGTGACCTACATGGCCTTGATTGAGCAGAGGGGTTGGACCAGATGATCTGCAAATGTTCCTTCAAACCTCAGCTGCTCTGTGGCTGCATGTGGTCTCCAGGAGACCAGGGCTGCATGGAGCAGGGGCACTCACAGCCCCACAGTAATCCTGCAGCAGTGATTCTGGGGACAGGAACACCCTGAAACACACGACATTCGGTATCTTATTCATTCAGAATCCTAGCTATTAACCTATTCTTCAAGGTGTCAGAGTTTCTACACAGCTCTTAGCCGTTGTCCCCCACCCCCTTCCCTGTACAGCGCTGGCGGGTGTTGCTTTCCCACGCTACAGCAGGTGCCTGACCCTGTTGCTTAGATGTGTTTCTCATCGCTCAGCTGCTGCTGCTTTTCTTTGGTACACTTAACACAGGCTTTTCCCAGCTTTTGAGGTGCACACCTAGTCAACCACCAGCAAGTTATTTATAGTCCTAGAGCCTCTGCTGTTGACCTGTTCCAAAACTTTCAAGGCCTTCTACTGCTATCGCAGTTACATTGCACGTTAATAACAAGAGACACCTGGTACCGTGGAGCAGTTCACACACCAGGCACTCATGGCAAGCTGGCAACAAGTACAACAGGCCAGGCCAGGGTCCTGGTGGGGTAAGCATCTGCTGGTTTACTGTTTTAGGGCTGTTACCAGCAGCAGCAGTGTCCTTCCTGGTGGAGCCCCAGGTGACCGTAGCAGATGGTAGAAACGCAAATCAGAAGTCTCAGAGCACCACGAAAATAATGGCAAAAGGTCATCTTGCAACAATGCAGCAAAGGTCACTGTGGGACCCCATGGGAAGGGGGAATATATATTTTGAAATGAAGCCAGTTTCCTCGCTGCCACCCCCCACATCCCCTTACTCACAAGGATGCCCAAGATGGGAACATCCGAGTGGCCTGTCCAAGACGGAAGCACCAAAATGCACACAGTCTGTCCAGGGACACTTAATGGTGATGCAGAATAAAAGGGACACTCACTACTGAGGTTTCACCATGGCTCCTGGGTTGTTACCTCAGGAACTGTGTGCTGCTTGAGTCTTGCCTTTTTGTACCCATTAGGATCTGATGGTGATCATGGTCTCCTGTCTCTCCACCCTGCTCCTCTTCAAGGAACCATTGAGATGCACTCACTACACTTTGTCTCCTTATCAGGATGCTTTATGTCTCCTACTCTGTAGGAGACATAAAGGACTCCTACTCCTGCTTCCCATCACTATTTTTAACGGCTTCAGTATGGCCTGCTTTAGGCTGTCACACATTTGGGACCATTCCTGGTTTTGGGGTAACCTGGAAAGCAGTAGGACCCCTGCAATCACCTAAAGCAAGTGCCATCCACAGCTGCCCGCCCTGCAGCTGCTCCTTCCACTTGTTCTTGCAGGTGCTCCTGTACCCATGCACTCTCCATCCCCACCAGTCAATGTTTTCAGCACAGTCCCTGGCAAAAAAAAAAGAAAACTGGTACAGTATTTTCAGTATGAAGATAAAAGAAGTAAGGGCAAGGGAGCAGTTGGCCACTTATCCACACATCAGGTTGGCACTCAGGAACAATAGAGGATAAAAACCACTATTGAAGTCAGTAGTGAGGCACAGCATTGTCAAATACACTTGTTTTCTTCTATTTGTCTTCCTTTAAAAAAAGCAAAGCAAAACAAGCACAGGATTATTGTTCCAATCCAATACAGGAAATGGTGTTTCTGTTACATAATCGTATTTCCTCAAACCATTTTTGACTTTAATATCACTTGATGCTTTGGTAAGACCCATGCCTTATGCAAAAGAAACAGAGCTTAAAAAGCGGTCCGTGACCTTTCAAAAAGTAGCTGTTACAAAACCTGTACGAAGTTTGCAGATGGCAGGAACATGGTGGCACAGCAAATAATGGCTCTCTGTTACAGGAGGCTCTGGATCTGAATAAATCATTACAGTCTGGTGAAATTAACTTTAATAAATAAATGACAGAAATGCACCCAGAGGCCAATAATGCCAGATGTGACATCTGTCTTGGAAAGCAGAGCTGCAGAGAGACTGAAGTGTATCTGTGGGTAACACCATGAGCTCTTTGTGCTGCAGTTCATACGGATAATGCAACCTCCAGCTGTAAGCAAGAGGGTAACGGCATTAGAAACAGAGGGATCTTGCTTCTGTGCAGAGCCCTGGTAGGAAAAGCATTCAGTTGCTGTTTGTATTTCCAGAGGAACAAGGAAACATGCATATTCAAAGAGGCTGCAGAAATGAGCAAGGAGTGGTACGGTGAGATTGTGTTGTGCCACACATCAGAGAGAGAGAGAGTGTCTCTTCACCCTTCTCAGAGGTACAGTGCAGCAAAAGGGAAGGCTCTGATAGTCCGCTCTGGCCTTCAGTCTTTCCATCAGTAAAGTCTCTGCTTTGCTCCTTCTTTTTCCCCCCTGACACTGGGTATGTCTCTGGGGCAGAGGCATCAACAACTTTGGCGGTAACTTCTGTGGCTCTGCATTGTGAGAGACTATAAACCAGGGCTCAGGCTGCAGAGCTAGTTACCTGCAGGGGTCAGGAAGAACATCCCCTTTCCTGGTCAACTGCATTTTCTATTTTAAATCCTTGCAACTGTTTCAACAGAGACGAAAGCACTGAGCAAGTTTGGCATGGCAGTGAGACAAAATGACCAATGTGTGCAGGATGCTTGAATGGCACGGGGTGGACAAGCAAAGCTCAGCACACGTGTGAGCTGGGATAGACCTGCACATCTGAGGCCGTTCGTCTGGGTGGACAATTTCATCTTGAAAGGCTGAAATTTTCAATTCCTAATCTTGTCTGTGCAGGCTCTTGCCAGACCTCAATACTCAGGGCATCCCCTTCATTTCTGGGTGTGCATCATGAGCCCCGTGACTTGAGTGTGTCAGGAACAGCCCGGTGAATGCCACGGATCCACTGCCCAAGCACTGTCCACCCATCATTCCTTCTGCAGGTTGACCAGCCAGGGGGGGCCTATTTTCTCTTACCATTTATTTTCCAAGCCATAGATGTGAACAGTCTGGGAGAACGACCTCAGCTCTGCTAAATCCCTTACCGCCTGTCAGTGAGAGAACAGCCTCTCCACAAGCGTCAGGTGTGAAAGCCCCAGTGCGAGGTCAGCAAAATTGGATGTAAGACATCTGGTTTTAGCAAACCAGTTCTTCCTGAACTCCAAGCCAAGAGCAGTGCAGTTTTTTCTCTATCCCTGGGAGGAGGGGGACCCCGGACATCGGATGTTTTTCAGCAGAACATTTATACAAGGCCTTCAGCAGTCTGCCAGAGGAGTGCCACATGGCCAGACAGATGTTAAACAGAGCTGGTCCCCGAGGGGAGCAGTGGCAAGGATGGGGGAATCTCGGCAGCTGAGTGCAACACAGCCCAGGACAGGGAGGAAAGCAGATAAGCCCCCAGAAATCCTGCTGGGAGGATGGGGCAGGACAGCTGGATGGCTCTCCGAGGAGACACCTGAAACCTGCATGTGCTCTTCGTGAAACAGCCTTGTGACCATAAAGCCAGAGGGAAGCCCAGCGGCCGGCTGCCAAGGAGAGGAGCTGGGGTGGCTCATACGTGGAGGGGAGCTGGGACAGATGCTGCCCTACCACCCCGACCCCTTCAGTGTATTTCTACTTTCCCCACATCTGCCCCAGAGCTGCCTCCCCAGCCGTCACCAGCAGAGCTATGTTAACGCAGCGCCGGCTGCCCCGGGCTGCAGCGGCCCATCCTAAACCAGCCGGAGCCAGAGGAGCTCGCTTGGCGCAGTTGTCAAGCCGACTGACTTCTCCTTATCTCTGTTGTGATTATTTCCTCCCCCCTGCTGCATTCCTCGAATAGCAACATTTGTTTTGGAAATTCCTCTCCCAGTTTCAGGCTGAAAATCGGGGAGGATGCCCGAGCGGGGATGGGGGCAGAGGTTGCACTTGCCCTGGTCCTGTGGCTGCCCGTGTTTACTCGTGTTGCACCCAGCGGGGCAGCTGGGGGGAAGAAGCAATGCCCCAGTCCCGTAGCTGCTAAGCGTGTGGTTTATGTTGTGCCATTACTTACGGTCCCTCTGCGGTTCAGCGCTCTGCTGCACAGCACTGGTGGCACAGCAAAGCAGCCCACTCCCTCCTCCCCTGCTGCCCCAAATCCCAAACCCTGCCCTGGTTTCAAGACTGTGCAAGCCAAAAGAGAAAGTGCTTCCTCCGTCAGGACTGCAGCTCAGCAGAAGGGATCTGGCAGCAGTGCTGCAAGCCCTTTGGCATGTTTTGCTCTCTCGGGTGGTCACCATACTCTATTTAGTGTTACTGCCCATTAAGACATTCAGAGCTGTGGCTGGTTGAGGGATGCCATGCAATCACAGATGAGTCTGTGAGCATGGGTGTTTTGGAGGACAGACAGTGACGAAGGGTCTCCTGGCCTCTGTTTGAGCACATTGAGAGGCAGACTAGTCTTTGAGGTGAAAAGCGCACCCTGGGAAGTCACGAATCAAGGGAGAAAAGGAGCTGTGGCATGGTTGTACACTTTTCACCCCCGGACAGCTGCTTGGTGTTGTGGCCCCCTCAAGAGACAGTTGCAAATCAAGTACACAGGGAACATCCTGGCCCAAAGAGGACTCAATGGAGGAAAGGGTTGTTGGCACTGAACTGAGCAGCTGGGTTCTTAACCTCAGCTTGATGCCAGCAACATCTTCCCTGACTGGAGAGCAGGTCAGTGTCACAGATCAGGGATTCGTCTGCCACGTTGCTGGGGAGCAGAAGACCTCCAAATGTGCTTATGCATGGGACAAAGCCATGGCACAGCATATAAAAAACACCTCCCCACCTCTGAAACCCTGGGCAGGCTGAAGGAGGGACGCCCAGGTCTGTCACTATGCGCATGCAATGAGTGCACACCTCTTGCCAGCACGGACCATGCAGATGTCTATATGCCAGACAGTCTGGAGGCACTGCTGCTGGGACCCCCAAAATCTGCCTGCTATAAAGCTGTGCTGCTTCCAGCAGGCTGTGGGCTTTTTCTTCTGCCACAGAGGCACTTCATCCAGCAGGAAAGTCCTTAAAGTAAGAGGGCAAGTTCTTTGAACTGTGGACTGACCCCATCGGGTGAGCAAGAGGAAAAGGGAAATAGCCTGCGGGACATCCAAAAAACCAGGCAGCATGGGGGTGGATCACAGGCTGAAAATCCTTGGTCATGCCCACACTCTCACCTGCCCAAATATTGCATCCTGCTATGGGTCCCCACTGTGTCTGAAGCAACGTCTGTGTGTCTCTTACCCTGGATCTGCCATACCTGGCAAAACATCATCCCGAGGATCATGTATGTCTCTGTTCATGCATGCATTTCTGCAATGTCCTAGTATGTAAAAAGGCAGCAAAGACGTCTTGCACTGGACCACGGAACAGAGAATAAGGCTGCTGGGCTAGGGAACTGCCATTTTCATGACTCCAGGCAAATCTGTGTGGTTGTGGAGGGTCAAACCCCCCCACAGGAAGGTTATTCCTGCGGATCAATGCACAGAAGAGAAACACCACCCTGCACAACACCACAATCCTATGGCAGAGAAAGCTTGAGTTGCAACACTTTTTGGGCAACCTCCACAGAATAAATTAGCCTTGCTTCACTGCAGACACAGAGATTTACAAACGTATTGTGAGATAGCTGAGGAGTCCCGGGAGCTGTGGCTGTACTGGGGAGAGGAGTTCAGGCTGTTCTGGCCCCAAGCGCAGGCTCTGCTGTTGTTTGCGACAGATGTTCTCTGCTGCAGATGGGGCAAGGAGACTGCTGGCAGGTTATAGGAGTTCAAAGCAGCTTGGCCACAGTTTTGGACACAGGGAAGCATGAAAACAGCAGGCTGAGGGCAACGGTCCCTTAGAAGCGAGGTGCCAACGTGTTCATAGCTGAGACGGACAGAGACCACACGGCCAAGAAGGATGGCAGGGGGTGGGGGACAGCAATGCCTTGGGGGATGGATGTGGGACAGGTTTTTCCACCTCACGCTTCATTTGGGGTGGTTCCTGCTAGCAATCCTGTGATTCACCTGGAGGAAGCACATAAACTTTCTCAGAGGAGTCTCATGTTTCAAGCACAGCTTGCTCCCAGCACACCAGTATTTACACTGCACTTACTGGTCTCAAACCAGAGCACTTAAAGAAACACTGGGGGACTTCCCCAGATCCTCACAACGCCATTTGTCACCCAGACCTGCTGCCCAGGTGAGGACAATAAACTGGTAATCTGAATCTGTTCACAGTCTGTGGATGAGGACTGAATACCTCAGCCCCCCCATCAGAAGAAAACATATTTTGCTGTACATTTAAGACTGAAGCCTACCTTGAATGCCAGAAAGGTTGACCATGCTCACATGACTAGTGGCATTATGCCTTTTCCTGGCCCAAGGAGGGGTAAATAACCTCTCCATTTCTTACTGTCTTGGCTTTGGCTCCTTGCACACCCTGAGCAGAGACACCAGATCTCTTCTGGCACCCAAACCCTGCACAGTGTCTGCTGAGGATACTCACTGGGCAGGGAGGCCCAGCATGGGTGGGTGCATGCTGGGTGAGGTCCTGACTTCCCACCAGACCTTTTCCTGACCCTCCTGTTCCCTTATTATAAGCAGATCCTAACAGGCCAGGGCTGCGTGGTGAACTGCCTGGGAGCTTTTATGCCCTGTGACTCCCACAGATCCAGAAGGTAGAGTTTGCATCGTTGCAGCTGATGGTAATCTCCAGCTCCCTGCTCCGTGCTGCAGCGGGTGACGTACAGAGCATGCAGCGTTGCTTGGTAGTCCTTCACACTGGTGGCTCTTGCTCTCGAGCTGCACAGACACAGACAGTTATCTCAGTGCCTAGGGAAGGACCTTGCTTCAGCTCTCTTGTTACTCTTGCCTTCGGGTCTGAGCCAGTGTGTATTTGGACACAGCATTTTGCACACTTGCACAGCCCCAGCCAGCACGTGGCAAGAGCACAAGCAGATACGCTTGGAGGAAGCTAAGAAGAGTTTCATGCTAAGCAGAGCACGCGTCCTTCAGGCAGGCATGGGCAATCCCCAATCTGCAAAAGGGATCCTCCCATTTAGCTGGCAGGAAAACTGATTTGATCCTCTCTTTGACGTATTTCCTGCTCTCAGGGCAGCTCAGACCTTCAACACACTCTCCTCCCCTGCCCCAGCATTGCCTTTTCATGCGCCATGCCCAGAGCAAAGCTGGGGACAGGCCGCTCTGCGCGCTCCCAGCCACCGCAGCAGGGAGATGCTGACTCACGCCTGCAGGTTGCCATGGAAACCGCAGTCATCACACTTGAAATGCCGTCATACTCCCTTCTGCAAAACCTGGAAAAAATCAGCCATGGGCTGAACCACTGCCTGGGAGACACAGCTCCAAGCCACTGCCGGCAGCTGAGCCCACAGGGAGACACTCACCCTGGCACTGCTGCCTGTGGAAGACGGTGAGAAAGCCCCATCCCCAGTGCCATCTCTCCTGCCCCGCAGCGGCTTGGCAGAGCAGGAGAGCAAACAAGGCAGGCCCGAGCTTCAGGAAGCTCTTTTTTTTTTCTGTTTCGCCCCACCCCCATCACAGACTCAGGGACTGGGTTTCCTTGCTGTTTTCCCATGCAGTCAGACAGCACGTAGCTGCCTCCCTGCCCCAAAGACCCCTTCCCAACAGGCACGCACTGCTTCGTGGCCTCACATCTCGCTGCTGTCCCTGTGTGCCCAAGGAGGAGGATGCCCATGGGAAGGTGAAAATACATGCTTACTTTACCATCGTCTGGCCAAAGGGTTGCTACAGGGGAAAGCTGTTTGGGTGCAAGGGAAAGGTGCTTCCCTGCAGGAGGGGCACAGCCGGGGACCAGAGTGCTGGTAGGGTCTCTGGTCTTGGAGACACCCCAAACCTAAATTGATAAGGCTCAGAACAACCAGACCTGATGCTGGGGTTAGCCTGCTTTGAGCAGGGGATGTGTTAAGGGTACTCCAGAGATCCCTTCTGCTTTAAGTGTTCCTCTGACTTCCTGCTAGTATGAGCCAGCTGCTTGTCTCGGTCTCGCAGGACTCTGAAGGACATGTTCTGTGGAAGATCCCCATTCTCTACATTTAGGACTGTAACGTGCGCAACACTCTGCTCAGTCGTCCCTCCCACTGCAGTGACTAAACGCTGCATGAGTCACTTGTGCCACCTCACCACTGCAAAGATGCAGGACACTTACCGTCAAGTAACTGTTCTCCGGTGGCTGCTGAAGTTGCCAGTCACAGCAAACCTATCAGGACAGAGGGCCTCGTGAGGGGCCATGATTTAGCCTGGTGGCCTTCCCCAGAGAGACAAATGAGAGACAACAGCTAATGACAGATGACATAACGTTTCACCATATGAGGCTGTGGCCAAGAAAGAGAAGTGACTCACAGTGGCTGCAAAAGTGCAACCTGCAAGGTCCCCCAGCTTTAGGACCTAAGGTGGATCGTTAACACCAGATCTGTTTAGTCTTGGCTGCCTCTTGCAAGCGCCCATGAATGATCTGCAAAGGTGAAGGTGAAGGGAGAGACAAAAGGCCACAAAACATCACTCCCAGGGGTTGGGGCTGTGAAAAGGCATCCTGGGCACCTCCCACAGACAATTCATCTCAAATGCAGCCTTAGAGCAGACTGAACCTCCAGTTCCCTTTCGCTTCTGGAGGAACCGCATCCTGCCTGAAAACACAGGAGATGGGCAGAGGTGGTGCTGGGTGAGGCCCCATCCATGCTTCTCTGCCCCGTTTCTAGAATGGTGGTTGATGAAAAGTGGTCTGGCCCCAGCAGGGTCTGGCCCTTAACCCTGGGGTGGCTCCTGTTGGTGTGTCCCAGGCTGAACTGTCCCTGTGCAGCACTCTCCACACCTATACCCCCACCATATGGGTCAACTTCATGCACCAGACCTGCCTGGACCCAGACCAGCACCTCCATCCATCCTCCAGACCCACTCATCCACCACCTACTGTCTCCCTGTACCAGTATTTCTTCCCACCACGTCTCCTATGCTCCGGCTGTGCCCATGTGCCCACCTCTCTACTCCAACTCCCCAGAGCTTCATTCCTTGCTGGGAAGCTGACTCATCCCTGGCCTGCCCTTACTTTGGGCTCTCAATCCCAGGAATCCTGACCCAATCCAGCTCTGGGCTCCCAGAGTTGTCTGAGCAGATGGAGGTGCTGGGTGCAATTCATTACTTATGTTGATTATACATTCCTGGTTGACTGACATCCCCCAATACGCCCATCTGTGTTCATATTTAAACATAGACATTTTTTCAGACCCAGTGTTAATAAAGGTTGTTGATTTGCATTTGGGAGAACAAGAGGAAAACTGAAGAGGAGAAAAGGGGAGGTGATTCTTGAATAAGCAAATCTTTCTGTCATAAAAATGCCTGGATAGCTCTTGAGTCCTCTTGGATCTGAGTGCAGAGAGGAGACAGATGTTGCTGATGCTCTGCTGTATTAGCTGTTGGTCCAGAATTTTTGCCTGGACCTGATTAAACTGAAATCCTTCTCTTACATTGTCTCCAAAGTATTCCATCTATGGTAATGTGAATGCACTAGACAAATGAGTCCAAAGAAGAAAAATCTTCCCCATTCTGACATTTCTGGACTAGGAATAATTACCTACACAAAAAACTTCAGACCAAGGTCCTTACTCTAAGACCAAAGTCCCATATTGTCCATCCCCCCACTGGGGTTGCTTGTAAGTGACAGCAAACACAAAAGCCAGGAAAAAGGGACAAATTTAATTACATTGTTTGAGGAATTTCAGTTGGAAAAACAAAACAGAAAGGAGTTCCTTTGTTAGCAAAGGCTGCAGCTTCTTTTGTGAGTGGATTCCATGTGGTCGTTGGTTGCACATGAGTAAGTGATTATCCTGTTTCAAGTAACATCCAGGAAACTCTGAAAAAGCACCAGACATAATGACATTGCAATGTCTTAACAAATCAAATTTCTAACCCCTGCTGTCGGAGTTACAGTATTGCTGGGACTACAATACAAAATAAGGACAGAGCTATAAAGATCCTCCTTTAGGGGAAATAAGTAACTTCTGCTAACGTTTAACTCTGTGGACTGCTGTTGCAACAACAGCTCAGGGCGGAGACTGCTCCAGCATTTCAGCAACCCCTGCTCCACCGACACGAGATGGTACGATAGTCAGAAACCCATCCAGCAGAAACCACAGTGATATCAGCAAGAGCAACACTGGAAACATGGTGTGGCAAAGGATCCCAGGCCTCCAGAGAAAACAACGCCTAACACAAGCAAAACAGAAGAACAAGCCAAAGGACAGCAGACAATGCCAAAAACCTCCCATTTTGACTGAGAAAGGAACCGGCTGTGTTGCAAGACCCACCCTAACCTTTGCCTTTCCAGTCTGCCGGGAGCAATGGCCCCGGGGGGAAGCAGAAGGGACATTGCTGCTGGCACCCTGCACCCTGGCATGGCTCTCATGGCTGCCCCATCCAGGGAGTGAATTATTTAGGCCATGCCAGCAAGCTGCATAGTGTTCACTCCGGTGCCTAACACACAGCAAAACGTCTTGCCTGCTGTCTTCTGCCAGCATGCCTGCCCACTTCTGTCTCCCTGCCGAAACACTTGCGTTGCCAGTGCTCTGACAACATGTGACCTTGGCAAGTCTGCAGAGGGTTGCGAAGGATTTTTTCTTGCACTTTACCAGCATTATCACCCATTTCTCCTTACTACGGTGCACCGTCTTGAAGAGCTTTTTGGACTCACAGAAACACATTGTTGTCCAACAACCCTCTACTGGGCTGGCCGTGGTCCTCCTTGTACAGCCAAGTAAGCAGTTTGCATTATTCACAATCAGAATTACTCTTGGCCCATGTTGAAGCTTATGTTCACAGTTACGTCTGAGTCCTATTCAGCAGCTCTACCAGTCACTTCCAGCCTGGACCAACGCTCAGGGTTATCCTTCCCTCACTGCTGGGCATCAGGCACCATGGGCACTTCTTCATGCTGGGCTTTGTGAGCATCCTGGTGGTCCAGTCTTCCCATTTAAAGAAGTCCCTCTGGACTGAGGCTCTGCCTTTCACCATGTCAGCCACTCCTTCATAATGATTATTTGCAGCACTGTAAAAATAATTTTAAAAAAAGACGTAAGTATACATGTACATACATATGTATGTGTGTGTGTATATATATATACACACATAAAACTCCTGTTTTCTAGAACTTAATCTTTTGTCTGCAGACCCGTGTTGCTGCACTTCTGGTTTTTGATGCACTCTGGCAAAGGAAGAATTTTATTAAAAGCAACAAAAATAGAAATATTCAATCTACAGAAGAGGAAAACAACGGGAGCCAGAGTTTTCTTGAGGGTCTTACCTGTAGACGTCTTGTGATACTTACAAACACTTCCCTGACTGGCCATACTTTGAATAGCAGAGTTTGTCCTGAGACGTGATGCTGTTGGCAATTCATGTAAGCAATTAAAAAGCAACAAGGGTAATTATTTGTGAAATGGTTACGATAATAATTTTTCCAACATTTGCTATCATGTACCCTGAAGCCAGCCTGTAACTGAGCAATTTCATCACTGGATGTATCCCAGGTGGGTTTTTTTTTTTGTTCATTTTGTTTTCATTTTTACCCCACAAATGTGTCCACAGAGTTTCTCCAGATGAGGGATCATTCCTTATTCAGGTCTTTTTTGTTGCATTCATAACAGCTCCAGTAAAAGCACAGCAAACTAACGCCTGAAGCTGAAACGTGCCTTGAAAGAAGTCACAAGGAAGCACAGTCAGCATAGGTATTAGTTGTAAAATTTTTATTTGTTCAGTCATGTGAATGAGAGCACAGCACTGCCTTCAGAAAACACCTATACATCTCAGTTGTGGAGAAGTCTCCCCTGATTCCTGGGGCAGAGTTCTGGAGCACACTGTACTTCCTCATGGTACTATTCATGAGAGGAACATCAGGATGGAGACGGTCCAAGCCCAACTCTCCATGCTCCCCATGGCCACGTGGGGCTGGGAGAGAGAAGAGGCTCCTTTTCACACACATATCACTGCAGAGGTTCAAAACTGTTCATTAAATGCTAGCAACGAGTCTCTGGGACCATCCTTGTATCCTCTGCCAAGTCCACGGCCCCTGTGTATTGGCGCAGTGCTGTGACCTGGCCAACAGGTCCAAAAGGCCCAAGGTAGTCAAGGGTCTGACATTGGGTGACAACCTGCCCTTTTGGTATCAGCCACGAGAAAGCTCTACTGGGTGGCAATTAAAGGAACAAGGCTCTGTACAGCCTTCTTACCACAACAGTTGCTCGAGTTATACCAAATTTGTTCTCAACAAGTCCTTGTTCAGAGAAACAAGAACAAAAGCCAAGCAAACCTGCAATGACAGCAAAATCATGGGAAAATTCAGGCTGGGAGGGACCTCCGGAGGTGCCCAGCTCCAAACCCTTGCTAACAGTAAGGACAGCTTCAAGGGCTTGTACAGCCAAGCTGGGAAATCTCAAAGGTCTCCTTTACTTGTAGTACAAACATCAAACCCACAAAAAGCATGCATTGCATGGTGCTCCTCCACAGATACCCTCAGCATAGACAGGTACTGTGGGTGTGTTTATTGCCACTGTTACGAGCACAGGAATCTGCCGCTATAGCCACTGCAACTTGGATGGGCAGTGGGACAGGGCACCAGGGAGGGAGGAGGTCTCCACCCTTTGGGGGGTTCCCAGACACTGCTGTACAAAGCCACAGCTGTCCTTACCTTATGCTGAGAGACCTGCTGTGTGCCAGGGTTGGAGACCTTCAGAGGGCCCTGCTGGCTCCTGGGCTGCTGGGTCCCATGCGATCCTGCACATCACCCTGGGCTCAGCCCCATCCTCCAGCCAGTCTATGCACGGACAGGTGAGAGCATGAAGAGGTATGCACAGACCACAGTGCCCGAGGTACACTGGGAGCTGCCCTAGGTGTTCACCTCCACTACCCTTGGGCCATCTCCAGCCCCTGTCATCTCTGAGCTGAGCTCCTTCAGCACGCTCAGCCCTGGTCTGAATGGGGGGAATGAACTGGAGACCTCCAGAGGCTCCACCACCAGCACTGCTGAGGGTCCGAAACCATTCGGGTGAGGCAAGCTGGTCATAAACAGCAGTGGTTGGAGGTGCTTTACTAAGTTACTCAATGAAGCGCAAAACATGGTCTGTGGTACACAAGTGAAATTAAATCCTTAAGCAATGCCTACAGCTTCTCATGTTGCGACAAATAAAAGAAAATCCTGCTTAGGTGCAAATACCTGATAAATATGCCTTTGTTACCAGACGTGGGTGCGAGCTGACCCAGTTTGGCAGCTGTGGTGTTCCCGTCTTGGCTTAAGAGGGTATTCTGCAGGCAATTCTGCAACAACTCATGGAAAGCTTTCTTTTTTCTGAATGTCATCTAGCTGGCTTTTCTCCCTTTCCAAGGAGGTGCTGGGCTTCCCCCTACTCAGCCAGGGGTCCTGGCCATAAAAACAGTAAGAGAAGGGTCCCAGCAGATCTTTCCAAGACTCTCAAACTTTGACTTCAGTCCCTGTGAGTTGTGTGCTCCTCTGTGACAGGGACACGATACTTTGGGATCTCATCCAGCGACCCTGCTGCATGCTGGTATTGCAGATATTAATTTTAAAAGAAACAAAAACCCCAACGCTTTTATTTGGAGGATTCTGCTTGTCTCCAAAGTGTGCCCTGTCCACTCTGAGATTCGTTATGGTCAGACTACACACAGAGCAGCAAGACGACACCAGCTGTCATGCTGCCACTCCCCACAAACCCAGCAGCAGTACAGGCTGCTGTAGAGTCTCTCTGTCCTGGTGGTGGTCCCTCCCGTCAGCCCAGCCCTCCCTTGCTGGCTGCCAAAAAAGCCTGGTGAGTTTTCCCCCTGCCCAGGCTCCAGCTCAGATGGGTGAGACGAGTTATGGTTGTCCTGCACCCACTTAACCTGGGAGAATGCACACTTCTCCAGCAGGACGCTCCTCATCCAAAGGGACAGCAGCCGCCCCCCTGCACTGCACCACTCAAGAGACACCCAGAGGCAGAGATGCTGCCAAATGAAGGGCAGGCGGCTTGGACATTTTGAGGCACCGAAACTGCTTTTGTTTGGTGTGTCAGGGAGGAATGGCCTGAAGAGAGAGCTCTTGCTCATGCTGCTGGTACCTGAAATTCCAGCCACCTGGATGCTTTCCTGCCATGCCACACAGGAAAGCACAGTGGCCAGCATGTAACATCAAACCCCTGCCCTCCAAGTCTGCAGCCTGGGTGCAGATGAACCTCGCCATGATGCCAGACAGTTTGCTTTGCTCCAGAGCCAAGCCTCAGACATGGGCAATGGCGTTTCACACTTGTGACAGAGCAACGAGACCAGTGCTCCCAGGAGAGCAGACCGAGTACCTTGCTGGTGCTGACAATCCTGGCAAGTACCAGGACTGGGGCTAACCCTGAAAAAAGACTGCCACTTGCCAAGACACAAACACCGTTCCGTGTCCTTTACTCCTACCATTCATGTTATTGCATCTTGCCTCAGTTGTAAAAGACTCCAAGAACCCAGCCCAAGTTTACCACTTGGAAATATAACACAGTCTGCAAGTTAAATACAAGCAATCCTATTTAACATCACCATGAAGTTTCATTATTCATGATTCATCTCCAGTTACATAGAAATCATTCTTCTCACAGTTCTCCCCTGCCTCCCATCCTTAAAAATGAAAGGCAAATGTCTTGAATCAAATTTGACCTGTGAATAACAGTCCTTTCAGCCTAACTTCTAATTTCACTTCTAACCTTGCATCAGTTTTGATATGAGTCACACGTTAAAATCACTCCAACAGGCTGCAAGGTCCAGCTTCAGAAATAAATCTGTAACATGGTCCCCCGCTCCGAGATGATACAGCCAAAGTACATTATGCCATGTTTTGTTTTCAGGATGCCTCTTCTGTCCTTTATGCACCCAAATAAATGCTTGTCTGTCCTCATATCACAAGTCATTTAGGACTTAAAAAACCATGCAGATAAGAAGCACAGTGGACATTTCTGTGAACACTGTGCAGGGGTGCCTGCGGCTCTATTGGTTTAACGTACAGCCATGACACCACACCGGTGCATAGTTGCATGCATTGCTTCTACAGACACTTTGTGCTAATTGCATACTGAAACACTACATGGCTGGAAGCCGAAAGTTGTTCTCCATGGGGAGTCCAGCAACTGCCTGGCCATCTGCAAGTTGCGCTGGATCTCCCCATGCTCCTCAGCTGCTGCTCCTCACTGCAAATGGCAGAAAACTTCCCTGCACAACCCAGTGCTAGCATTACCTTCCCTGGCCTCCTCCTTCCAGCATCCTCCTTCCCTAGCCAGCCTTAGGTCAGCCACTGCTCTCAGCCTGGGGAAGGTGCCAGTGCTTCCGAGATGCCCAAGCCAGAAGTCAGAGGGCTGAGATGAAGCCAGCAGGCAGCCTGAGAACAGGCCCTTTACAGGCTGCTGCAGACCCCTTTGGACCCCCAGGCCTATGTGAGGAGCACCAGGCAAGCCAGAGACTCACCATCACCGCCTGTTCGCCCAAACCAGAGCTCAGGCCCCGCTGCAGCCAGATTCAGTCCTTGTCCCCACAGCAGTGGGGCAGGCTTGGTCCGAAAGAGGATGTGAAACCTCCAGCTCAAGGACTGCAGGTGGGATGCCACTGAATGTAGGTGCAGGAAATCTTCGACCACACTTGGGCTGTCCTTTCACCTCTCAAAAGGAGAAGTAAGAGTGGCTCCAGCTCTAACCACACTCCGTGCAAGTCTCCTTTTGCAGCAAGGCCACCTTCCAGGGAAACGGCGGTTCTCACGGCTCACCTTGGATGCCTGACCAACAGAGGAGGAAACCTCGGGCAGCTGTCAGGACCCTTGCCAACCCACTACACACACATCTGGTGGAAAGGTATATTTCAACCCATCCTAAGAAAAGATGAGAAAAAGCACATACCTAATGTCAACTGTGGGAGCGGTGACTATGTTTTGGGAGGAAGGCCTGCCACCTGGTGTGACATCAACAGGTTGGAGGAATGGGCCAGAAGCAACCTCACAAAGTTCAGCACAGGAGAGGTGATCCTTCCTCACCATATAGTGCTGCTGAAGACTCATCTCTGTCCAGTTTGGGGCTACCCGAAGACAGTGGACAGGAAGACAGTGACAAACTGGAAATAGTCCAGCAGTGACCACCAAGGTGGTGATGAGGCTGCAGCACAGGGCCTATGAAGAGATGCTGAGGAAACTGGGCTTCCCCAGCCTGGAGAAGACACAACTGGGGGTCTTCATAGGGGTCATCCACTGCCTGAATGGTGGTTATGGACAAAATGGAGCAAGGCTCTTCTCAGAGGCAGACAAGGACAGGACATGGGGCAACGAGTACATGCTGCAGGATAGGAAATTCCAGCTGGGCATGAGAAAATTGCTCTACGTGAGGGTGGTGCATCTCAGAGATGAGATTGCCATCCTTGGAGGTGCACAGAAGTCAACTTGACAAGGCCCAGCACAACCTGATCTAGCTTTGGACCGGGGAGCTGGTTTGCAGATCTCCAGAGATGCCTTCCTAACAAGACGTCCCGGCGATTCTGTGTTAATGGCGGGAGGGAGGGAATATGGCTGCCTTCCTCTGGGGCCTTTGGCTACCCCCTGCTCTGAAATATCCCAAGTGCCCAAGACAGACCTAAGACACTATGTGCCTCTCCCCCACCGTGCCTGGGCTGCTCTCCTTCTCGTGCAATGTTAATGGCAGAAGGAGGATGTTTGGTGTGGTTTCTCCGCGGCCTGGCAAAGGCTGGAATCTGTGTGTCCCTGGAGGCTTTCCTAGAAGATATGTCTGAAAACCCAGAGCTGAGCTGGAGCTGGCACCACTGAACTGCGTGGTGATGTGCACTTCCAGCCAGCCCGGAAAATAACACAGCTGCGGAAACTCAGAGCT
>VZSZ01012233.1:65824-93953 GCA_013398815.1 Ibidorhyncha struthersii
TCAACACTGTGGACAGTATTGAGAGCTTTGTGGCAGACATCAACAGCGGGCATTGGGACACAGTGCTGCAAGCCATACAGTCGCTGAAGCTGCCCGACAAGACCCTCATTGATCTCTACGAGCAGGTGGGGGAGAGCAGGCTGTGCGTGGACTGCTCTGGTTTTGGGGGGGAAGCCCCTTTCTGGAGGGGGCACCCTTTGCTGATGCAGATGTCTGTCTCTTGGTGCAGGTTGTGCTGGAGTTGATTGAGCTCCGTGAACTAGGTGCTGCCAGGTCTCTCCTGAGACAAACAGATCCCATGATCATGCTAAAACAAACTCAGCCAGAGCGATACATCCACCTTGAAAACCTTCTGGCCAGATCTTACTTTGATCCTCGTGAGGTACGTTACACTCTTCCTAGAGACCTCATGATGCTGTCTTGCATGACCCAAGCATCCGTCCAAGTTGCTAATGGCTCATGGCATCTTTTATTTTTCATTCTGGGAGAAGAGAACGTGCAGCTTTCCAGTTTGATGATCTTACATGTTGTATGAAGTGTTTGGGAAATGGTGTGTAACAGTTGATCACGAGGCAGCAGAACAGTTGTTTTGAAGCATACTGCAGGTGTCAGTTTGTGGATTTATACCTGTATCCTGCAACAGGGTGACATATGTGCCTTGCTTTTCCTGTCTTATAAAGGCAGAAGAAAATGTACATTCTGTAAATAAAATTGTTGTATAGTGATAATAATAACAAGGCATTATTTCTGACTGATTATGTCAGTCTGGACATTTTTAGTGACAGCATATCCCAAATGTTTCAAGGGTTGTTGTTAAAGATAAAGGCGGTTTTGAACACCTAATAGCAAATGAATCTGGAAGGGGCTTCAGTTCACAGCCATTAATGCTTTTATGGAAAATAGTTTAGAAGAATCACTTTGTAAGAATAACTTCTCTCTAGGCCTACCCAGATGGAAGTAGCAAAGAGAAGCGGAGAGCTGCTATTGCACAAGCGTTAGCTGGAGAAGTCAGTGTGGTACCTCCATCTCGTCTTATGGCGTTGTTGGGGCAGGTAATTCTTGAAAAGTATTTTAGTAGCTATGTCAGTTTCTGTAGATCTTTGCTGCATAAAACTAACTATGATGTAGTTGATTCTCCCAACTCTGTAAAAGTAAAGCTTAAATATTGCACGTTTACATGTGGTACAGTTAAAAATTATATTTTCTCCATGTGTCAAGGATTTAGCATTGTAGGACAAGTCAGCGCTCCAGCAGTAAATTTCTTCCCAGAGAATAAATACTCAGCGCATAGAGAAGATTATTTTCAAAGTACATTTTAACACACGCTGTTTCCGCTGTTGTACTTCCAGCTCTTTTGATTAACAGAATATATTCATTGATACTCTATGCAGAGAGCATTTCATGTATTCTGCTGTTTTATGGCTTAAATCTTACTTTTTAAGCTTGTAAACGTGCCGGCTAAATTCTCTTGGCCTAACAGGTGTGTCCTGTGACTGAAGGCATCTTTCTGCTGAAGGGGGTGTATAGGATTCCATCTTTTGAATGAAGTTCACTTGTGCCTTCCAAGAAAGCTTATGTGTCATTTTTCATTTTAATGTATGCAGTTCTAGGCAAATACACAACAGGTCTGGTAATTTAAATTAACACAAGACTGAACTCACACTGTGTATGTACTTTATACTGTGTACTGAAGGTAGAATGAGAAGGGTGGGCCTGAGTCATTCTAACTTGCAAAAATCATTTGGGGATAATGTTCTGTTCTGTTGTGGTCATGAGTTAGGAAGCAGAATCTGATGTCTTGTTTTCAAGTAATTGTTTGCGGTGTATTTGTCTCAAAAGTGTATAATCATACAGTTTGTAAGGGCACTAGAAACTATTGCTGTATTGCGTTAATTAGAAGAAAGTTTTGATGAGGAAGATGTATGTTAACTGATACCTAACTGTATGGCTTTCAACTCCTCAAAAGGCACTGAAATGGCAGCAGCATCAGGGCCTGCTTCCTCCTGGTATGACAATTGACTTGTTCAGAGGCAAAGCAGCTGTGAAAGATGTAGAAGAAGAAAAGTTCCCCACACAGCTAAGCAGACATATTAAGGTGATGTTGGGTTTGCTTTTATGTGTGTTACTTGTGTTTGTTCCTTCCTGTGCTTTACATTGGGAGACTGGGAGATAATGTACTTTTTTGTACATTATTTCCCTCTCTCTCTTTGTTTTTTTTTTTTTTAACTTCTCTGTGCTTTATCTCATCCAGAGACTTTCCATGAGAGTCTGAAATGAGGTCCCTTAACAAGACTGGCTGCTCATGGTATTTGTGAATATGATAAAGGCATTAATTGTTTCTTTGACTTCACAGTTCAGAATAATGCAGTTTTTAGAAGTGGTTTGCTTAGTTGCCTTCTTAATTTGTGCAAGGAAATATTCATGTCTTAAACTTCTGTGCTTGTATATTAGCTTCCGTGAACCACTTAAGTTTTGATCAAGAATACATACCAGATCTACTAATATGATCAGTATATCCTTTTTAAGGATTTTATCATATAGATTTCAAAAGAGAAGGAAAACTGTGCTGTAATGACATAGTTGTCCTGCAGTGCTCACAATATGGAATAGGCAGTTTCCTCCTGTGAAGGCTTTTCAACTTCACCAAGCTGTTCTGTACAGTGAGAAGTGTTAGTTCACTGGAGTAGCTCTACCAGTTCTCACAATGAACAGATGCTTTTGGAAGTCAAGAGTTGGAACTTAGGAAATCAGTTTGTTGTGCTCAGTAGCACTGTGATAAAAATGCTTTATTAGAACTTGTTTTGTTTACCAGTACTAATCTTGGATTTTTGTATTAATCAAAAGCTTTTTTCTGTACTCAGTTGTATGGTCACTTGTATTTAAAAATTTTAAAATTAAAAAACTGTATATAAAAAAAATCCCCAAACATTCTCTGTGAAAATTTCACTGGAGAAACAGCCTTCCAAGTGAAGGAACTTACACTACTTCACAACACATAGGGATATATGTTGGGTACTAGAAAGGTGTTTGTTAGCATACACAATTAATGGCAAAAACAGAAATAAGAAGACAACCAACCCAAGTGCTGCTGTAAGCATGAAGCATTTGATGTAAGTTTCACAAATATTACCAGATCAAAAGGAGGGCTTTTTTAGTTTGTTTCTGAAGTGTACCTTAACATTAAATTTCTGAATGCATACCTCTAGAAAATACTGTATTTCTACAACCAAAATGAGACTACAGTTTTGTTTTAATGAGTTGCTCCTTTTAAATTGCTTATTAGGCTTAATTTATATTCTCCTGTAAAACAGTTTGGGCAGAAGTCACATGTGGAGTGTGCTCGGTTTTCCCCAGATGGACAGTATCTGGTTACTGGCTCTGTTGATGGTTTCATTGAAGTATGGAACTTCACTACTGGAAAGATTAGGAAGGTAAGCTGTGCCTCATTGCACACAGATAGTTCATTGGCCAGACCACCTGGTTTTATTCTTTGAGATTATACTTTATATTTGTTTTAACTTCTCAGGGACTGAATCTGAAAAGGGTGTGTGCTTGGGTGGTTCAAATATCAGTCTGGAATATTGATGTGGGTTTAATTGTCTGGTTTGTCATAGACTTCCCTCTGCAATAACACTTTTATGTTTCTATTTTTTGTTATTGCCTCTCAAATGGTGACAGTAGCACTTCCTTGTTATAAAGCTGTGAGGTCTGCTTGATGGTAGGCTATAAAATATAACTGAAGTTAAAACTGGTAGTACTTTTGCACTTTGCCTTAAAATATGTTTCATTGAATTCACTATTTTGACTGGTGGATCTTCTGCTTTCATTTAGGATCTGAAGTACCAGGCACAAGATAATTTTATGATGATGGATGATGCAGTGCTCTGTATGTGCTTCAGCAGAGATACAGAAATGCTAGCAACTGGAGCACAAGATGGAAAGATCAAGGTACAAATCTTTTTGTATGGTATGTTGGCAGAGGTGGTGACCAGAAATACTCACTTGCAATTGCAGTAATGTTACAATTCCATATAAAAACAGATTACCTTTAGCGTGGCTTAGAAACAGATACATATTGGGTTTGATGTTTAAACTTCTGTGATCTCATAACAAAGTAACCACCTCTATTTCATTTGCTGTTTCCTCTCCAGGTGTGGAAAATCCAGAGCGGTCAGTGTCTGAGAAGATTTGAACGAGCGCACAGTAAAGGTGTTACATGCCTCAGTTTCTCCAAAGACAGCAGCCAAATTCTTAGTGCTTCTTTTGATCAGACAATCAGGTAAATAGACTGAGAATGTATGAGCTACAGTGCAGGAGAAAAGCAAACAATTTTCACATTAAGCAGTTAAACTTTTGAATATAGATTCATTTGACCTGGAATTTGATCCTTTTGCATTGAGTTTTAATACTAATAGGACAGTAGGACTGCTGAAGTTGGGGAGGAACAGTTTGAAAGTTTGACCTTTCCCCTTGCTTACCTTGCATTATTCTAGGGCTAGGGGTCAAGTACTACTTCTGCTCTGTTGTCATTTACATTGCCCTTGTGCGTTTTTTTTCTGGGAGACTCCTAGCTTAAGAAACAGTTATGTCAGCCTGGAAAAATAACATTTTTTATGGTAAGCTTAGGGTAAAAAAGATCTGAGGAGAACAGGACGATGACATTTTTTGAAATGGCCTAAACAGCTTAATCATACTCACTAGCTTTAATAGACGACATGGCAGTAGTTGGTTCCATCCAGTTTATGTTCTTTGTGAAGCAGTGTCATGGGCTTCTCTTTTTCTAGTATCTAAAGAAATCCTCTGAGAGCAGCTTTAAGTATTTCGGTGCATCTTCTCTGCTTCCTCCTGACAGTTGCTGAGTAGAGCAAAATTTCCAAAAGTCCGAAAATGCTTGGGACTCTCAATTAGCAATAGTTATGGCTCTCCCGTGGGCTTGAATAAGGGTCTGTATGTCTCCGTGAGTTGCAGGTGGGTGAGAGGAGATAAGGTGCATCCCTACACATTCAGGGACAATCACTTTGTATTGTGTTGCTGCTCCCCGTCTTAAGTCATGCATTGCCAGCCCTTATTGTAAAAGGGGTCTTGCCCCAGCACACACCCTGAATCCATCTCTAATCCCAACCCACCCCTCTATCTCTCTTGGATCCAGAGAACTTCCTTTGGAGTGGAGCAAACGGAGTAAGGATCCAAAGAAAATATTCTCTGGGCATCTGTTATTCCCAGCAGTCTGACGTGGGATACTAGAGATCCAGCCCTGGAAGTCAGCCAGGCTGATGGACCCTGAGAGCTTCAAGGGCAGGAGTTGCAATTTGTAACTGGAAATAGAAGGACAGCCTTTCCTGTGCTTTAGGGTGTTGCGTTTTGATCTGAGTATCTCTTCAGATGTACACGGTGTATGAGGCTGAGAGAGCTGGGCCTGATCAGCCTGGAAAAAGAAGGAAGAGAAGGGGCGTAGCTGCCTCCTCTAGCGGCAGTCATAGATAAGAAAATGCCAGACTCAAGTGCACATTTCCTACAAGGGACAGCCTCCAGGAAGTGAAATTCTGACTGTATATAAGGAAGAACTTTTTTCTTCCCCTTGGGAAAGAAGCAGTGCTTGGACAATGCTGAGAGAGTTGGGTCAGGCTGGTGGGGATTTCAACCCTTGAAGACTTTCAAAGCTAAATTGAGCAAGACCATGAGTGACTTGGAAGTTGACATTGCTTTGAGGAGAGCACTGGAACAGAGGTCTTCTGGGGTGTCTTTCAGCTGAAGTTGTTCTGTGGTCTCTGACGTGTACCACTTTTTTGGAATCTCTGTTAGAGAAAAATCATGTGGTCAGATGTTTTTTACAGTTATGCTGCCAGGAGAAAAAAACTCCTTTCAGTGATGAACAAGAGCCATAGAGACATGAGACAGGATCATTTTTCTCTTCACTCCCAAAAGATAGTTGCCATCTCTCCAGGCTGTGTCTGCAGTTGTGCTTTTGGACATGGGAATTCTTTCCGTTTCTTATGCAAACCATCCCTTGCTGTGTAGCACCAGCACTATGTTGGGATATGAGCTGTAGGGTTTTTTTAACCAAACTGTATAGTTCAGTTTCCCAATGTCTGTGGCATTCCTTTTGGGCAGTGAAACTGTTCACAAAGTTGAGGCCCGCAAGCTGGGATCTTGGGAACCCAGGAATGGGAGTTGAGTCTTTCTACAAACTTTGGAGTTGCTTTGGTGCGCAATCCAGTTAGTGTAGTTTAGCAAGTTGATAGTGTGTCAGCTCAGTTACAGTGGTTGGATACCAGGTCTGTCTGCAGAGAATCCAAGCAAATACATCCCACTTAATGTGGTTGAACTAAACTGAAGAAACTTGGCATTACCCGACCCTTTCCACGTGCTAAGACCTACATTCGTTGAACTACTGCAGCTTACCTGGCATGCAGATAATCTGTTAGGCAAGAACATGATAAAGCAATGGGTTGTTGTGGGACAGGTATGAAGGTGGTTAGGCTTGCACCTGCACTCATAAGAAAGCTCAAGCATCTGTGCAACCTGTGTAAGGCAGACTAAGTATAAAATAGTTTAATTTAGAAGGTACCTCTAGAGGTCGCTAGTCCAATATGCTTCTCAAAGCACAACCAGCCTTTCAGTTAGGTCAGCTTGTGCAAGGCCTTGTCCAGCTGAGTTCTCAAAATCTTCACAGGTGGAGGAGACCCCACTGCTTTTCTTGGCATCTGTCCTATGGCTGTACAACCCCCTCGGAGAAAATCCTGTTGGACATAAGGAAAGACTTTCTGTTTTGTTTTGTTCTTTTCTTCATTGGTAACTTGTGCCCGTTGCATCTTGTCTTTTAGCTATGCACCTCTGCAGAGAATCTGACTCCATTTATTCTGTAAAAACCTGTTAGGTAGTGATGTTAACCAAATACTTACAATTTTTCAGGTGTTTAGTAAGGACTTAGATATCCTTTTTCTGCTTGTTTGCTGGTTTTGGGTTTTTTTTTTAAGGGTCATTGCAGGATGGATAAAAGCAAGAATGAAAGTTATTTGTAACTTTTTATACTAGCAAATAGTCACAAAAATACTCAAACTCAGTTCTAATCTAAGTTACCAGATGGGCAGCAACCTCATCAAACCCTTGTTCCTGCAGCTCTTGGCATCTGGAAAGTGTTGCTTAACATTCGTGTTATGCAGTAATTCTGATCCTGCGCCTATTAAGTGTCTTGTTCCTGAGTGGAATTTTTTTCACTACTGGGTAGATCTGGTTTGCAACAAAGCTCTTCTGTTGCTACGCAGACACTTTGCTGCAGTTGAAAGCAGCTTAGATGAGTTTTGTCTAGTTCACAGTTATTTTTCTTCTTTGAGGTTATTCTGACTTACAATACTTAGTAATAATTTGTTTAACTTTTTTGTCTACAAGGAAGACGGCAATTAGACGCTCATGAACTTTGACTTCTCTGGGCTGAACAGGCACAGCCCTCTCAGCCTCTTCTCGTGCAACATGTGGTCCAGCCCTCTGGCCATCCTAGTGGCCCCTTAGTGGGGACCCAAAACTGGACACAATTCTCCAGAGGTGGCTACACCTCTGCCAAGTAGCGGGGAACCTTCATCTGCAGTGTGCCTCCCCTAACGTGTCTGGTGTGTGGCTGCGTTTCCTCAATGCCACAGCACGCTGCTGGCTTTCACTTTGGTCTCCCCAAGGACTGCCAGGTCCTTTGCTGCAGACCTTCTTGGCAGCTGGTCAGCCCCCAGGTGATTCTGATGCCTGAGGTGGTTCTGCAACAATCGGTTATCAACATGAAGTTTCTCTCAGTCCATCTGTCCGGTTTGTCAAGATTTCCAACTTCCTTATCTGTCTTTTTCAAAATTGAGTTGCAGGATATGGAACTTACATTGTGAATCAGATTGATCCAGTGCTTGGTGACTGTATACATTTCGTATTTAACTGAATGGGGTTATGTAATATGTTTAATAGCTTTAGGCTCTTGCCAGTATGGTAAAACCCAGTGGTACCAACGGTACTGCTTTAGATGAAAATGAAGAAATGTGTGGATCTGGAGGCAACTGCACAGTGAACAGGCATTACAAAACATCTTAATGAGACATGCTAATCTGTTTAAATCCTGATACATGTGAACTGTAACATAAGCATTTTAACTGAAATTATGTAAGATTGGGTGTTCAATCAAGGACAGCAAGTTTCAAATGAAATAAGCCTTCATTCTGAAGGCTTATGACTTCTGCTTGAAAACTGTATTTCTGTAGCCAGTTGGTACTACAATTTAAGGCTGATATAATTTAGCCGTATAATTTCCTTTAGATGACAAAGCAAACTCTTTGCAGAGTTGCCCAGTAAGAGGCAATGGCAACAGCTTGCAAAAGAGAAAAATTCTGGCTGGGCATAAGGAAAGAATTTTTCTTAACTGAACTGGACAAGGACTTGCTCAAGGCTCTGAGCAAGCTGACCTCACTTAAAGGTTGGCTTTGCTTTAAGGAGTCTGTTGGACTAGAGACCTCCAGAGGTCACTTCCAGTTCTGTAATTTTTGTTGTTGGCTTCATAGTTTTGCCTTTCATAGTCCTGTCTTCCAGTGTATACAGTGTATGTCACATACAGGTCCTTGAGGCTGAAGGTTGATGGTATTTCCCTGAGCATTTCTCAGGAACACATCATGTCTTTGATGAGAGGCTTGTGATAGAAGACTTACGGTTTGCGGATTTTTAGCATTTCTTATTGTTGCCCATCAAAGATACCTCAGATTTAAAATATGGTGAAGCCAGAGGGTGATTCAGACTACCTCAGTTGCTCACTCAGTTATGACTTCTGTTGTGTGACAGGATTCATGGTTTAAAATCTGGGAAAACTTTAAAGGAGTTCCGTGGTCATTCTTCCTTCGTCAATGAAGCTACTTTTACCCAGGATGGCCACTATATTATCAGTGCATCCTCTGATGGCACAGTGAAGGTAAGATAGCATTTATCTTTTGTAGATAGCTGATTTGTTATAACTGCTGAGTGTCATGGGAGAAGAACTTGGAGTTATTGGCATTAGTCACCACTTGTCATCTTTGCTATAGATTGGTGCAAATGAAAACTGATGAAGTTTCATACTCTACTTACAGACTCTTGCAGAGCCTGCTTCTGCTGTATCTATGAAAGGAGGACATAAGTGCAGTACTTATCTGCCTGTTCCTGCTTTATTCTAGAAATAGAACTGACTGTGACAACTTTTGTCCTAGAATGTGGGGATTCCCTTGTCTGAAATAATGGCATTTTCTTGCTTACTGTGTTGGACACCTGTTTATTTCTTGGTGCTTAGAAGTCCCTTGCTGTGTAAGCTAAGTAATCTAGCATTAATGAAACTGACTGTAGAAGTGATAGGTTTGGCTTCTAGTCTCAGCAAAGAGTGGAACTGCTCAGTGTGTAGTAGATAAGAGGAGTAAAATATTGTTGTGTACAGGTCATTACTAACTAATAAAAAATAAATGAATATAGAAACAGCTACGTTAAGTAGGGCATTGATGCAGTGGATGGTGGGTGGGTGAATGGATCCAGTTTATAGATGTGACATACAAGAGCATGACAGATTTCGCTCATATTAAATGGGGTTTTACTTCAAACTTGCACTCCTTGCTAGCCTGCCCCAAGCACAGAAATAGCGTAGAAAGGTGGTATCTTCCATTTTGATTGTACTAAACCAAACAGCAAAAATATTCCACAGACAGTGAGTTACATTTTCATTTTTCTTAAATGACCAGTTCCATTTCCTGTACCTAAACAGCTAGAACAGCCTGGTGTTGAGCCTGAAGTGGCTCTAAGCTGGGATATCTCTTCCAGCAATACCAGTGAGGCTTTGCTTTTTTGGCAGTTTTTGTGTTTGTCCCGTGTAAGGCAAATTGCATGTGCAGAGGCTGCACATATATTCACCGATACCAGCTAAAACCAGAAAGCAATCTGGGCTCACCCCTCAGGGAATATACTTAATGAAAGTGAGTCAGGCTGAATTTGGGTAATAGAAATTCACTTTCTGTTCAGTTGTAGTGAAATTGTTCGTGGTGTCCATATTTTAAAATAAATGCGATAATTTATTTTTCTTAAGTCAGCCTTAAACTACATTTTTTTTAATTCATATTTCCCTTCAGGAGCCTTAAAAATCTGAATCCTGTATCCTGAATCACCTTATTTTTGTTTAATTGTTTTTAAAGCTAATTGGTTTTATATTTATTTTTCATACTAGGTTTGGAATGTGAAGACAACAGAGTGCTCAAACACCTTCAAATCTCTTGGCAGCACCGCTGGGACAGACATTACTGTGAACGGTGTTATTTTGCTCCCTAAAAACCCAGAACACTTTGTTGTTTGCAACAGATCGAATACAGTCGTCATCATGAATATGCAAGGACAAGTACGTGATCTTACTGGTATCCTTTCAAATCTCTCTCTCTCAGTGATTTTAAGAATTCCAAAAACCTAGTTAATAACCTGCCTTGGGTTAAACCTGATTTCTCCAGTTTGCTTTCATGACAAAATATCCTGTACCCAGGTTACAGAACAGCTTGACTTGCAGAAAGCGATTGCAGCTGTGGAGAGATCCTGTGTTCTAAACAGACCTAGTACTGCCTCGGTATATTTGCCCTGAACGTAGTAATGATGTGCTGCAGTTTAATCCTGCCAAATGTTTTTGGGGGGTTATCTTTGCAGATTGTAAGAAGTTTTAGCTCTGGTAAGAGAGAAGGTGGTGACTTTGTCTGCTGTGCGCTTTCACCTCGTGGTGAATGGATCTACTGTGTTGGTGAAGATTTTGTGCTCTATTGCTTTAGCACAGTGACTGGCAAGCTGGAGAGAACTCTGACTGTAAGTTCTTAGCTTTGAGCTTTTGCAGCGTTCAAAACACGAGCATGATCTAAATGTTCATTATGAAGTCCATAAGGAAAAGTCCGTAAGAAGTCTTGTACTGGGGAGTCTTTCACCTATAGCAGCCATGATTAGTAACAAACACATTCCAGAACACTTGGCTGTAGAATGTCTGTAGGTTTTTTAGAAGCATTTTAATTTTAAAAGTTACGAAAATGTTTACCCACCGATCCAATAGAGAATTGGTTCAAACTTGTTTAAACTAGAGCATGTCTTGTCCTGGGCTCTGGCTGATGGAGAAGCTGACCAGGCTGTCAGATTTAAAGCTGTCCATTTGCCTTGGATTAAACTAAAGAGGAATACTAGCTTGAATGTCTAAATTTAATGGGGAACACTTAAATGTCGTGGATTTCAATGGATGTAAGCCTTCACTGAACTTTCCCTTGCCCAGTAAAAAGTAACTGCTATGTCACAAAAATTGTTTGCAACTGGAACTTAATACTGGGGGATTATGTTCCTCTGCTTTAGCTGTATGCACAAGGCGTGTTAAACCTCAGTCCAGCTTTCCTCTGGTTCTTGTTTTGAAGGGAATATTTGGCTTGAATCTGCTAAAGGAAGAGTCTCCTGATGCATCTTTTCTGCTTATTCTCTAGGTTCATGAAAAAGATGTCATTGGCATTGCTCATCACCCCCACCAGAACCTGATTGCCACTTACAGTGAAGATGGCCTCCTCAAGCTCTGGAAGCCATAGCTTGATTTTACAATGAGCTATGAAGTATGCCTGTTAGTTACAGGTTATTGATGTTTGTGCTTTAACAAGGTCTAAATGCACAGAGTCTGATATTTGCTCAATTTTTAGTTCTGGTTTCCAGAGAATAACATTTTTACTTCTTGATCTAAAAGTAGATAGATTGATGCTTAAATACAGCATCAGTTAATTTCAAATACTTTTATTTTTACCAGAGTAGCCGAAGCAACTTCAGTGAGAGTGTTTTTTCTGTCTCCTGAAGTCTGTACTCTTCCTGCAGTGTTTATAAAAGTTGAATGAGCTAGGAACTATACACACTTACAAGTGGTTGCTGACTTCCTAGGATACAGTAAAATGCTTTTTTTATTTGAGTGAATTATGTGGAATGGGAAAGCTGTCTCTTCCTCACCACTGAAACAAATGCACAGTTTTCCTGGAATGGAGATAAGGCCACTCTGTCCTCAGCTTGAAGGCAGGGGCTTTTCTAGTCCAGTGGGTTTTGCTGTGTTCAATTTTCACTATAATTTTTCCAATTAAGTGGTGTCACACAGCTTCCTCAGAATGAAACTATCTTCCCCATCTCCCAGCACTTCCTGCCTAACTAACCTGCCTAACATGGCAGTGAGATATACTTGTTTTGGGGGTTTTGTTTGTTTGTTTGTTTGTGAGTTTTGGAGGTGGGGTTGGTTGGTTTTGTTTGGTTTGGTTTTGGTTTGTCTGGTTTTTGTTTTCTGGGGGAGTTTAGTTTTGTTTTTTTTGTTTTACTTTACTTCCAGGCTAAAAGGAATTATTACCTGGGCCCTCTTCCTATAAGTGCATAATGTCTTCAGACCAGCTTTACCTGAAGCAGGCCTCAGGGGATCAATATTTTAAAACATGCAAAAGCAGGTTTACATAGGCCAAGGTCCTAGTGCTGTAATGCTGCACATGCTGCAGTTGTTTTAGGTTTTTTTTCCAGTTTACTCAGTTTACTTCCTATTTTCCCAAAAGGGCATGGCATGCTTAAGCTTTACATAAGTTGTAAGATTTTTCTTTTTTTTTTTTTAATTTCATATACCTGTGGACCTAGTTAAGGTGATACTTAGGTCCCACACAATGATAAAGAGATACTTTCAGGCTCTTAAGTTTGGAGTAGATGGTGATTCCATTTGAGATCCTGATTAATGCACACTGTTGTGAATGTACACCAGTCTCTTCTAAAGTCTGACCATAGTTTTTCCATGATGCAGCAAAAGATGAGGTTTTGTCTGTAATGATGAGACAAACACATGTAGATTTGAATCTGCCACACTGTTTCCTGTCCTGATCTGTAGAATGCTTTCCTGCCACAATAGGCTTTCAAACAGTAATAACTTCTCTTTGACTTAATAAATTAGTTCCAATTTAAGTAACCTCATGATTTTTTTCAGCTGAAGGGCTTGATCCTATTGCAAGTATTGGTTGTCAGCTGCTGACTGATCTCCTTCAACACTGACCGGTGCACTTCATTGGTCTGTGTTCATATTGGTCTAAGGAAATGCAGAAACATTTTAGCTTAACTTCTCACATGACATTGCTTGTTCACTACAACTGTAGTATTTAGTTCTATGTTTAGCTGTAATGTTTTAATTCCCAAGTTGTTTTTTACTTCCATAGATATGATGAAGTTATTTTTTAGATAGCAAAAAAATGATTGTTTTTCCTGCCCGAAAAGACACCAGTGTGTCAGAATCATCTGACAGTCATACATCTGACAAGTTCCGTTGGCTTTTGGTACAGGAGAAGATCCTGACAAATATTTTTAATATTCTCTAACTTGTGGTTCATTTAGCCCTCAGATTACACAGAACTGCTAATCTTCAATGTAAACTGTATCTTACATTATTCTTTAAAAGAAAAGTAGTTGTAGCAAATAAAACTGTCAGAATCCTTAATGTATAAAGATTGAAATACATTCTCTAGCTTAAAAATGTGAGAAAATCTGCCATTTCTTATCCATGTAAGAGTTTCAGAGTTTATTCCATCAAACATTCAAGACAAAAAATCTGAAACGTACTAACACTTATGAAAGGGCAATGGTAAAACTTACTTCCTGGGCTGCAGCTGTAATTCATAAAATAGCTGGCAGTTGGCACAAAAGTATAATGATAATCTTGAAAATGTTCATTTTTTAAAATGTAAAATGTAATTTTTTTGTTAATGTGAACGTTAATTTTTTTAATGTAATCTAGGAAGACATTTTCTGTCTGGAGAGTCAGCCAGGTGTTATGCCACTTACCTGTACGTAAGACTTGAACAAGGCAACATCTAGTGTTTTAACTCATATTAAAGAAAGCATTGTTCACCCATGGGCCTTGCTTTATTCTTGAATTATTTTGCTTGGGGCTGGCGAGTTCCATCATACATAGAGTAGTGCAAAATGCTTTACATGGGCAGTGCCACGTGGTGAAAGTCTCATTGGTCAGTTCATCCTCCTGTTTCTGAACTGGGGATCAATGAATTTCAGCCTTGCTTGGGTGGAATTGGCTGTCTGTCTGTGCTTGCAGAATGTATGTGGAAGAGCTACCGCCATCTCGGCAAAAAATAAGCAAGCTTAGGTTCCTGCACAGTTACACAAGCAGTGAATGTAACTTTCTTTTTTTTTTTTTTAACATTATTGTCCAAGTAATTTGAGCCTGTAGATACGGGGTGTAGTCCTGCTGTGATACCACTACCAGCTTGCAGTCTGTGAAGAAAAATCAAACCCTCCCTTGAGTCCTAGTAAGATTTAGAGAGACCAGCTGAAAACTGAAAACTTGATCTCAAGAGGAAGAGATCCCTTGTGAATGTCTTACAAAGCAGCCAAATTCCCACAAGGTCTGAGAGACTAGACAATCTCCATGGGTGCCTGCCAGCCCACATGAATTGATGATTCTGTATGTTGCTAAGGATTTTGAACTGAGAGCTTGGGTGAGAGGGCCTGCCTCTGATTTGGGGCAGCTTGATAACATCAGTGTTCAGTCTGAGATGAGAAAGAAAATACATTGCAGACATTTATAGGAAAGATGATGTTGAAAGTCAGTTATAAATGCTCTTTAAATACTGCTTTTCTTCACTTTTTACCTAGTGCCTGCATGGGTTTTGGGAGTCCTTCTTAAGCATGGTTATTCCATCTGCAGTTCCTGTTGACAGGGGCTCCAGTGTGTTCACTGGGTAGCTCTAAATAAAGCCTACAACCTTCTGGATCATGGTGACTTGTAAGAGACAAGCTGAGCAAACTTGGATCTGAATGTTGGGGGACAAGCATAGGCTTCAGGTGAATGCTAAGGAGAAAGGTGGCTAAATGCTTTATTTCAGGGGCAGAGTAGGAATCGTGTGGAAATTCTTTGGCTCCCCATGGAGCAAGATACAAGGAGATGAATGCTGCTGAAGTGAAAGGAGCGTAACAATTTTACCTGTAACGTGCTGCTTGCATTATGAAATGAGGTAATGAAGCCCTCTTGAGTTTCTTTGTGTTCCTTAGCCTATGAAACAGCTCCCTGTGTAGTAACAAATTCTTCTGATGCTGCCTCTGCTTTGCGGGGCAGGAAATGGCATTTGCTTGTCCGGGAGCAGGCACGTGGTGCTGCCAACTGGTTAAGCCTTTCCTGTCTTCCCAAATTAGAAGCTTTGTAAGCCAAATCAACAAATAAGTGTTCTTTCAAGTTTTATTCAAAGAATGACAGGATGTCCAAGGTTGGAAGGGCTGAAGACTCCACCACATCCTTGGGCAACCTGCACCAGTGCTTGGTCACCCTCACAGTAAAGAGTTTCCTGATGTTCATGGGGAACCTCCTGTGTTTCAGTTTGTGCCCACTGCTTCTGGTCCTGTCACTGGGCACCACTGGAAAAATCCTGGCTCCATGTCTTTGCATTCCCCCTTCAGGTATTTATATACATTGATGAAATCCCCCCTGAGCGTTCCATTCTCTATGCTGAACAGTCCCCGATCTCTCAGCCTTTCTTCATAGGAGAGACACTCCAGTCCCTTCAGTATCTTTGTGGCCCTTTGCTGGACTCTCTCCAGTATGTCCATGTCTCTCATATTGGGCAGCCCAAACCCAGACACAGTACTCCAGGTGTGTCCTCACCAGTGCTGAGTAGAGGGGAAGGGTCCTGCTGGCAACTGGGATACCATTAGCCTTCTTTCCAAAAAGGGCAAATTACTGGCCCATGTTCGGTTTGCTATCCATGAGCATCCCCAGGTTCCTTCTCTGTGCAGCTGCTTTCCAGCTGGGTGGCCCCCAGCCTGTACTGTGCCTGTGGTTGTTCCCCCCCCAGGTGCAGGACATTGCACTTCCCCTTGCTGAACTTCATGAGGTTCCTGTCAGCCCATTTCTCCAGCCTCTCCAGGTCCATCTGGATGACAGCACAACACTCTCTTGTATCAGCTACTCCCAGTTCTGTGTCATCTGCAAACTTGCTAAGGGTATACCCTGTCCCATCATCCAGATCGTTACTGGAGATGTTAGACAGGACAAGACAGTGCTGACACCTGGGGTACACTGCTAGCCACTGGCTTCCAACTAGACTTTGTTCCACTGATCACCACCTTCTGGGCCTGGTCTTTCAGCCAGCTCTCAGTCTGCCTCACTGCTCATCCATCCCATGTATCAACAGCTTCCCTATGAAGATCTTGTGCGAGACAGTGTCTGAAGTCTAGGTAGACAATTTCCACTGCTCTTCCCTCATCTACCAGGCCAGTTATTTCAGCATAAAAGTTTATCAACTTGGTCAAGCATGACTTTCCCTTGGTGAAGCCACACTGACTACTACTGATGATTTTCTTGTCGTTGTGTGTGGAAATGGTTTCCAGGATTAGCTGCTCCATCACTTTCCCAGGAACTGAGATGAATCTGATAGGTCTTTAGTTCCATTGATCCTCCTTCTAGCCCTTCTTGAAGATGGAAGTGACATTTTCTTTCCACCAGTCTTCGGGTACTTCCCCTAACCACCATGACTGATCAAAGATTATCAAGAGTGGCCTCACAATGACATCTGCCAGCTCCCACAATGCTCATGGGTGCATCCCATGAGGGCCCATGGACTTATGTATGTCCAGTTTGCTTAAGTCTTCCCTGACCTGATCCTCTTCCACCAAGGTTACATCCTCCTTGCTCCAGACTTTCCCCTTGGTCTCTGGGACCTGGGATTCCTGAAGGCCAGTGTTGCTAGTAAGACCAAGGCAAAAGCGGCATTCAGTACTTCAACCTTTTCCATGCGTGACCAGGTGCTCCATCTCATTCGGCAACAGGCCAACATTTTCCCTAGCCTTTCCCACCTATGTACTTGTAGAAGCCCTTCTTGTCTGGTATCCCTGACCAGATTCAACTGCAGTTGAGCTTTAGCTCAACTTCATCCCTGGATTCTTAGCCAACATGTTTGTGTTCCTCCCAACTTACCTGTCCTTGGTTATACCCTCTGCATCCTTCCTTTTTGTGTTTGAGTTTAGCCAGGAGTTCCTTGTTCACCCATAGAGACGTCTGGGCATTTTTGCCTGATTTCCTATTCACTGGGATGGACTGCTCTTGAGCCTGGAGGAAGTGAGCCTTGAATACTAACCGGCTTTTTTGGGCCACTCTTCCCTCCAGGGTATTATTCCATTGGATGCTTCTGAGCAGACTTCTGAAGAGGCCAAAGTCTGCTCTCCCGAAGTCCAAGCTTGAGAGCTTGCTTTTTACCCTACTCCTTCCTTTCAGGGTCTTGAACTCCACCATCTCATGGTCACTGCAGCCAAGGCTGCTTTTGACCTTCACAGTCCAAACAGGCTGTTTGTTGGTGAGTACGTGGTCCAGCAGAGCACCTCTTCTCATTTGCTTCTCTGTCACTTGGGTCAGAAAGTTCTCATTGATGCACTCCAGGAACCTCCTGGACTGATTATGTCCTGCTGTGTTGTCCTGCCAGCACATATCAGGGTGTATGAAGTCCCCCCATTCTCTGGGCACTATAGTGGTGCTCATCTTACCTCCTCAGAAAACATGGAACCTGGCCTTTCTTTATTTGTGTTTTTGGAAAAGGATGGCTTAAATCTAACCTTCTTTCTCTCTGTGTGCCTTACTAATGCTTTGAGCGCCAATCATAGACTCATACAGTCATAGACTACTAGAACAGTCTAGGTTGGAAGGGACCTTGACGATCACCTAGTTCCAATCCCCCTGCCATGGGCAGGGACACCTCCCATTAGACCAGGTTGCTCAAAGCTCCATCCAGCCTGGCCTTGAACACCTCCAGGGATGGGGCATCCACAACTTCTCTGGGCAACCTGTGCCAGTGCCTCACCACCCTCAAACTGAAAAATTTCTTCCTAATATCTAATCTAAATATAACCTCTTTCAGTTTGAAGCCATTCCCCCTCATCATATCAATCATCCACAAATGGAAGCAGGAACATGTCTTCCCAGATTAAAGTTGCTAATGAAAAAAGTCATAGAGCAAGTTGCTTGCTTGTGTGACCTTGTGCCACACTGCAAGTTCAAAGCAGATTTGGGATCACTGAGGTAATTCCCCTGGGCTGAGCAAACCTTGCACTGCTGCTGGGTAGCAGGTAGACAAAGCACAAGGAGGAGAGGACAGTTGGGGCCCTGAAGTCTTGCAGGCAGAAGCAAAAATGAGAGCAGGCTCATTTAAATGAGTCCACAGTGGGCGTTCTCAGTTTCACAGCAAACCTGTGGAATAGTGGAGCTGCTAGATTTCTGCGGAAAAAAACAAGTCCTACATGCCCAGTGCAAAGTGGGAAGAATCACTGTAATAGACTAGACTACAAGCTTGATGATATGAATTCGGTGTTGTTGAAACTGAAACACTGGCAGTTAATTGCAAACATTAGCTCAGGTTATGATAGGCTGCATTACTACACTGGCAGTTATGGAAGTAGCTACTTTGTGCTACTGTATCCTCAGTTCCTACAGCTGTCCATTTTCAGTTCTTCCCTGAGATGGGAAACTGTATCCCACACAGAGCAACAAGAAGTCAGAAAAAATTGTCTTATTTCATTTTTCGGTGGCAAAGAACATGCTTTGCTGCTTGCTGTAGCTGTATGATACCCAGGATATCATGGGACAACTAAGAAACCTGGAAGAGGCCATACACCGTACTCAATATCCTGCCTGAAGGTTTAAGGGCTGGGCCCTCCTTGCTAGCTGTTCATTTGTTAGTGCTTTCTGCTGTACTGCTGCCAGTGTATTTCTTTGAGATGTAGCTTTTATGTCCGTCGCTAGTTCATTTCAAAGCAGAACGCTAAACTGCATGTTTCCCTGTGCTGCTCTGCCAAGGCTTCTCATCAGCCACCTTCCTGGAAGCTTAGACCTGGCCCGATCCTCTAGACTAGCTGTGGTGTCACCAAGCGTCAAGCAGATCAGCCACCATGGTCTCGGCAGTGAGTCAAGAACAGAAACATTACCTCAACTACGTTGATGCAGCTATGGGTGTCGTGAAAGGAAAACTAGTGTCCCTGGGGAAAAAAGGCTACAGATTTTTTATCTTATATAATAGTCATCTGAAGCAAAATAATGTCCTGTTCTCATTCTCAAGGCACTGCACTGAGCTTGGTTTGCCCTAGCTGTTTTGATCCAGTGGTTAAGGAAAAAAAGAAACAAACGCTTGCTGAACTGAGAACAAGTACCATACTTTAGCGCTGTTCAGTGCAAAGAGTTGTGTTGTGCAGGAGTCTCAACCCTAGCCAGAGGGAGGATTACTTTCTGTTTCTCCCCTTGACTCAGCCAAACTGTCTTACTGATAGAGCAAAGGCTCCTGCTGGCCACATTCCTGCAGCTCACCAATGAGCTCATTCAAGAATTTGGAAAGACACTTTGCCTACGTAATTTTATTCCTGCTCAAAGAAAAAAAATACATAAGTGGCACATATAGGGGACTGCTATTCTGTAGGTACCTGAAAGGGAACTACATTTGAGGTCCAAAACCCATGGCACCAGCTGTTATTATAAAATGAAACACCTAACACAAGAGCCAGAGATGTTTTCTAAGACTAAGAGTTTCCAGATACTCAAGTTACAACACACATACTATCATGTAGCAATTTCCAGGAAGAAAAAACAAGTTCTCTTTGTGACTCTTCTGCTTCAAAGCAGTACGAAAAGCATAAGCTCTGTCCCAAGCCAGATGGTACAAGACTACACTACCACACTAGAGGTTATATCTGGACCTGTCTTCTCAGCATATTTTCCGAAAGAAGTTTTTTGCTAAGATTTTTCTGTGAATAGCTGTCTAAAAAGAAGGGGGTGGTGTCTTTAAACCAACATCTGGTCTAAGAAAAGAGGCAATGAACAATTTTGTAATTATATTGGAAATGCTTCATCTACAATAATTAGAACATTCATACAGAATTTTCAAGAGTCAGCTTAAAATAATGCACACAATACATTAGTTTCAGAACATCCTAGATGCATCAGTTGGTTGTATTCACTGACAGTAAGTTTCTCTCCCCTGCAGGTTCACATATGCCCACCAACAGGGCTGGTACTGCTTTCCATGACACACCACTGAGGGGTATCTGATTTCAGTAATCAAGGTGGAAGTCAAGCTTCACACGGCAGCAGGCTGACAGATTCCCAACTACATGTGTGCTGATAAAGCCTGGAGCTTTTTACTCATGCGTGGTAGCAATGGAAGCTCCTGCAGCAGCCAAACAACCACTGGGTTGATACACAGTATGGTGCAGGACAGCAGCCAAACAGTAGGCAGCGATGAATCACAGCAAGCTTCACATCTAGCTCCAGGGTCAGGACCAAAGCTGGCAGTGGAAGGGACTATTTGACCTTAAGTGCAGTAGCTTCAGAGAGCTTGTGGATCGCATGACTTTAACTGGCCTGTGAAGATTGACCACATCCTTGTCAGCTTCACATATCATGTGGTTGCATTAGAGCCAGTCCCTATTTAATAAACACCAGTACAAGCCCAAAACATTAACATGTTATCCTAACTGGTACAAAACTTAACTATATCTTACCATGAATTATAAGTACTTGTGCATACTTTGTTAACAGAGTGTAAGATCTAGAATTCCTAAAAAGACCACAGAATCTTAGTTTAAGCCTGGGCAACTGCACGCATACAGGAATTACAAGGCTTGGAATAAAAGACAAGCAGGTAAGAGAGTTTTCTTGACCAAGAGGCAGGGGTGAAGTGCAATCAACTTCATTTGAGCTTGCATCCTGGAGCTGTATACAAATTGCAAAGTCAGTTTAATTACTTAGTTTATTTATGCTTTTAAAAACATCTATGGCTGGATAAAACAACAAATAGCGAGAAGTGAGGGTGAACTGCTTGTAGTCCTTCACTCATCCACTAATGCATACAAAACAAGCATCACAAGTTATTCACTGGCCCATTTACGATGTCTGACATTGAACACCACCTCTAGGGTGATGCTCATCATCTTCATAGACTTCTCCATTATAGTGGTGTTTTCTTTTTTGAGATGGATCAAAGTCCAGTAAATCCACTTGCTCCATTTCCTCAGTTTCTTCTATTTCCTGTCTTGTAGGTAGCAGTTTTTCAAGTAATGACAACTTATCTGAGGAGAGGAAGCCGTTCTCTGGGAAGTTCACCTGAAATCAAGAATGGGGATTACTCAGGTCTGCCTGAATTGGCCTTTTCCCATCCCACTACAGGTCAAGTACCTGCCAAAATCAGCTTTATCATCACAGGTGACTTAAACCCAGTGCTTAAAAAAAAAAAAATGTATCTAGGTCACTAGCCTATTTTCTAATGCCTGTAAGAAGTTAGCTTCTAACTCTGGCAACTTAACCAAGTCCTATGCAAGATTTCTGCTTCTAGGGTGATTCCAGAGGGTAGCCTGAGGCAGAAAAGTACAGGATATATCAACATTAGAGATATGATTGAATCTCCTCTAAAACCATAGCAGACAGAGCCTGCTGCCACAGCTCCCAGCATTAGCTTCTCTCCCAAGAAGAAATCAGCATATTCAAGCCTATTCCTTTGCTCCAGCACAGGGAAGTTACTAATCCATCCTTCAGATAGGATGACAGGAACAAAAGAACCATGCCAAGCAAATGGAAATTCATGAGGTATCCAAAGAAATTCTGGTACTTAAGGTACTTGCAGCAGTGTTCTACAAGTGTTCTCTTTGTTCTGAACTGTAATTCTGTTTGATGGATTCCAAGTTCTCACCATTGTCAAAAACAAACATCAAACCAGGACATCCAATAATTGGTATCTCTTCTTGATTGACGTAATGCTTAGAGGTTAAAATTTTGGATGGATATTCAATGTTGAACTGTACCATGGAACCAAGTTGATCCACTTACCCTGAATTCTATGATGAGACGTCCTTTTTCATACGGTCTGCGATAAATTGGCATACCTTCATTCAACACACACTTAATAGCCCCATGCTTGACAACCTGGCCTAAAAAAAACCCAACAAACTAAAACCAAAAGAAGAAATGGATCCCTGCACACAACAGAATTAGCTTTAGTTTTAACTCCCTTCAATATTTATGTAACCTTCTACATTGTGGTTAGACAGCGACACCAATGTAGTAGTCTAATAGGGACTTACTGCCTGATAGCTTCTGAGTAGGGAAGCAAGTTGACATCTACGTTACATTCTTGTAACCTTGTTATGCTTCCCAAAGGAAGCATACTTACAAATTTATTAAGTGCTCCATCAGTTCCAAGGCTGAAAAAGTGGTTTTCAGAGACCCACGGCCTTCAATTCTCATGAGGCATCCTCAAGATACAAGTATGTCCATGAGGTAAGGTCTGTTACTATATCACGCAAAGAGAAAGTTACTGCTGACTGCTATCCAAAAATCCTTTTTTGTTTAAAGATTTGTACTGCAAAGACTAGAAAAAGAAGCTTGATAGTAGCATACATCCCTTGTACATCAAGACGGGATGTTTCTGTTCCTTTAAACTTTCAACTTAAATTCACTGTATGCTTGGACATTTAGCAGAAAGCAAACCAACACTTACCAGGATGGGAGGTAATAATAATAGTTCTATTATCCAGCGTTGTGATAGGCTTTTGAAAGCCACATAATGCTTCAACCAGTTGAATATCCATAGACATAAGAAGGTCTTCGTCTCGTCTAAGGCAGAACCAATCAAAAACAGTCACAGAGAGGGAGAAGCAGTAAAAGGATCATACCCAACTTCAGTATTTAACTTGGCAAGGACAATAAAGCTGCAATTTTAGTAGAAGCCGGGGCTATTAAATAAATAATATTCAATATTGATGCAGCACCTCAAGTCTGCAATTACAGGAATGGTAGCCACGCTGAGATCCATTATCAAGTCTAGCTATCCAAAGCGTAGAAGCGCTTATTGAAAAGAAACAAATACAGCAAGGCTCACTTGCTTCCAGTTTCACTTCACCGCTCCTTTCCAATTCTAGGAAGAAGTTCTCTCTCAGCCTCTTAAACATTGCAACTGGGACAATTAATCCCTTCCTTTGTGTAGCTCAATGCTTTCTCAAGTGCATCAGCTAGCTCTAGACTATTCTGTTACACTCGCTTTCTGAAGATCTGGTACTAACGAAGTTCGAACAGCTGATGGCCACTCTGGGATACGATGAAAGTAACTTCTAGAAAGCACCATGAAGTATATGGAGGAGATAATGTAATTGTTTTAATTGCCTATTCCGACTTCAGTACAGCAGTGCTAGTGATGTTTGCATGCACTGCATGTTCAACGGCTACAAAATCCTCCAGCCTATTCAAAGAACTTAGTTATTTCACTCACCCTGTTTTAAAGATCTCTGGAAAAAGCCTTTCCCAAAAAGTTAATTTTAGACTCTGACCGGAGAGGGGGAACATTCCACTTCTTCCAGAAGCAGAATGACCTCAGCATAACCCCACAAGACCAGTAATATCAAGGGTTATCTAAGGACACTAGAACTGAAGGCAGCAGGCAGAAAGATGGACAAAAATAAGCCAGCAGGGTGTGACTTCAAGTCCCAGGCAACCATGCAAACAGTTTGGCCCAGACTACCCCTTTGGCATAGCTGTTTTCACTGGAAGTTAAGAAAAAGCAGCCGAGTACGCTTACCCCAAACAAACAGAACTGATTCTTAACCTGTGAACTCAAGTGTTCTTTGGCATAGAGTTCTGGCACCAACTTCCAGAGCCCAGCACCATACAGGACACTCAGGCAGACCAGCTGCAGGTTTCCCAAGAGCCTCTGAGTCACCGATCCTATTTACAAGTACAATGTCAGCAGTTGGTGTCTCTAAATCCATTGTTTCCCTTGTTACTGCTCTGAACAGAAGCAGCGAGACACCAAGTGCAACACGTTTCTGCAAAATGACAAGTGTTGCTTCTAACTGGACCAAAATGTACTGGGCAGACTCATTCCACAAACGGTAACTTGAAACAAGGAGGCTTGCAACGCCAAGCAGTACTGTCCAGTAACACAAAATATGTGAGACATGGTCAATGCTGCTTGAGTCACTTTTGCTTTCGCAAGAAAGAACAGACAGGACTTATTACCCTGTCCAGTGCACTCAGACAGGAAATGAAGTGTGGAATACCACCTCTGGTCCAAAGAGCGCATGCTATATTTAGTTCTTACAAACAAGATGCCTGAGCAAAAGTGAATACAATAGAAGTTTTCTGTGCCTTGAAGCCAAGTGGGCAATGAACAGCTGCCTACACTAAATGGTGATTCTCTGAAGTAAATGATGGAATGGTATCCTAGAAAGAGCAAGAAATTAAACAAAATCTTAGTATTTTAAAGAGTTCTTAAAATTCAAGATTTGTAAACTCTTAGTAACTGTAACTGGTTTTGTTTGCCTTCCATCTCCTTCCACTGCCAAAGCTCACATAACAATATCTCATACTACTAGAACACAAGTGGCTGTGACTAGTTGTACCAGGATTCCTGCACACCTCAGTGCTCCTTTGGTCACCCGATCTTACACATGATTTCTAGCCACATGATCCTATCTACTGATATTTCCAGTAAATACAAGGTGAGTAGTAACCAAGGAAGCATGGGGACAAGCATCTCGGCAGTTAACACAAAGGACTTCCAGAGTTTTACCTTGTAAATACAGAGTGGTCTTTTTGATCCAAAACAATAATAATATCCCCTGGCTCTAGTCCTGGCTCTTGGTCCCCTTCACCATGGAACGTTATTTTCTGACCATCCTTCATTCCTATTGCAGAAAACAAAGAAGCAAACATTTTTCATCTTTTTAAGTGAAAAGCAGCAGTAACAAGTATTTTTGTAGGCACGAGCTGGCACCAGGAGATCTCTGGATCTTTAAATTAGAACATCAGGACGTTCCTTGAAGCATGCATTTTTTTTTTTAATCCACCCACATGTACAACAGATTTTAATGGTACCAACCTGAACTATGTCTCAATATCATTAAGTTTAATTGTAGTGCAAAACAGCCACCCGCCAAGACAAAGTTCTTAAGGGGAACATTATCAAAACAGCTTTAATTATATGCAAAAGTACTAAAAAGAAAACAGAAACACTGGACAAAATACACTGAGAGCAAGTGACCAATCAGCTTCTTCAAGTTTTATAAATATATGTGGCACAGCTACTTATGAAACCTGATCTCAGTGCCTGCTGAGTGCAAGAAGCACTCTTCCTAGGACTGCAACAATCACATAAGAAATCCATCTCACCCACACAAAAGTCTCTCTACCATAAATTCTAGCTGCCTCGTGCCAACTTAGTCTGGAGGGAATGGAGTAAGGGGGGAAAAGAAACTCTTGTCAATGATTTCCCTGTTTAAACCATCAGTAATATATCCCTACTAACCCCCATATTTAAAGTTACTGTAGGATTTTCCCTGTTAAAAACAAATCCAGACATTGCATAAGCTATCTTTACACATACAACAGTTGCAGCTGATAATCAGGCACTGGCCTGTAGAAGCCATGTGCTTGTCAGCTTGCTCTGTCTTACAAGCCGCACTACTCCAGAGCCTTCTACCACCAGCTTTTGAGCAGCCTCCCAGCAGAGATACTTTTGTCACTCAGCACTGTTGTGTTCCCCCATCATTGTGATATTTGTGTATCGAGTTGCATTTTGCCAGGGAAAAAGTACCTGCACTGAGCAGCACTGTCAGGGTTGCATAGCAAACAGTTCTAAGCATGAGAGGCTTAGCACCGTCTCTGCACCCTATTACTATAGCAGACCTGGTTCCCCTTCACACTGAAACACAGTAGAAGTGATCGGAGTCTGCAGGGTTGCACTACAGGCAGGGAAAACTCATTAGGCAAGCTGAGCAAACAAGTGATGAGTTTTATTTTAATCAGTCCAGCTACCTGACCAAGACTCACACTTATGAGGTTGCTCTAAAAAAATTCACCACTTACAATACTGCAGGTTTCAGAATTCATTCTTAGCTATGTGCACGTATTAGACGTGAACACAGAAATAATCAACCCTCCCTAAACCCAAGTGTCCTGCTTCTTCAAGGCAGCAACAGGCGATTTTACAGTGTATGTATTCAGCAGTGTTACTCAGTGAAACAACATGCTTTTGCTAAAGCTTCTGTTCTAATGATGCAAAATTAGTCACTACATCCAAGTTCAATACTTCATCTTAGTAAGACACCTCACCTTTGTCAATGTGAACTTCTAGTATCTTCTTCTCTCTAACAATTTTTCTGCCAGTGCAGCTCTTACACCGGTCCTTGGGGCTGATACGCTCCCCATGCCCCTGACATTCCATACACACAGACTGGATTTGTTGCACCATTCCTGGCCCAATCTGGTGAATTCTGATCTGCATGCCTGTTCCTCTGCAATTAGGACAGCATTCTACTGCACCTTTCTTACCACCACGACCTGAGAACAACAAAAATTGCGGATGGATGGTTACATGCTGCCAGAAAAAAAAAAAAAGCTTTAGGAGCAACTTGTGTTTATTTTCAGTTTCACAGTTACCTTCACATTTGTCACAGATAACATTCTTCTGCAGTGCAAGTTTCCTCGTTGCACCATTGTACATATCTTCTAAACTTACTGACAACTGATGGACCACATTTTTGCCTGTAGGAGAAAATGGATATTTACTCAAGTTTGAAAGCTTGGTCTCCAAGTAACAGTAAACTTCAGTATGCTCAAGTCACAATAACCCAAGTCTATGAGCTTTAACATCCTGTTTTGATACAGCTTCATCTTGTTTTGCTGGTATTAGTCAATAGCCCCTTCCTATCTGATGTCAAATTAGGTAACAACTCTAATGGCTGTCTCAGTTATGCTTCTCTGTTACAGTAAGTCAGAGACTCTTCTGTGAAAGCACAACCAATAATACAAACAAAATATGCAGAACCTTAGACATTTAAGTTTTATAACGCTGAACCTCAGTTTTAACAAAGTGACTGAACATGTCTCCTACAAGGAAGTGGGAGACACTGCTTAGAGTCAGCAAAGGACTTTCTTCCTCTCATCAGGGGACTTTCTGGAAACTGAATTGAGTAATTACATTTTTACGCTCAGGAATTAATTACAAATTTAGCCACTGCAGGCTTAGTTTTGTAAAAGATACCAAGTTCTGGCTTATTAGGAATACTTTCATGAAACACTAACATTTTGATACAAACCCCTTTTTCTTCGTCACCAGGTCTACACTAAGAAGTGATGGGGTCACAACTACTCTTATCCATTTCAATTAACACTAGAGTCTTTCCCAGTGGGATTAAATGGGACTTCAACTTCTGAGCAGCATTCTACTGCAGCTTAAACTCAATTCTCCTGAACAGCACAGGAAAACAAAAAGGTTTCACGGGCTGACTTTGATTCGGCTATCTTATTTAGATATAGTTACTCACAATTAAAACCCAAATACACTTATGGTAGCTTAGTGAAAAAAAAAATTTAAGGTATGTTACCATTCTGTCTCCTATTCAGCCTATTAGTTGCTGGACTTACGCTCAGCTAAATGCTTTCTAAACAAGAAATCTGGTTAGTTATTAACATGACAACGCACAAGAGACCAAACTACCACCGTATGAACCAAATGCCCTCCCCTGCTCGCTTCCGGTGCTAAGGGCGAGGGAAAGCGTTTTCTCCGATTTTGAGATCAAGCCTGTAACTTAATTTTAACGCTGTTTAAAGTCTTATATCTACAGCATTCTCCTCAGAAACTCTGCTCCCGTCTACCTCAGCGATCGTGCTGTAAAGTCTGAGAAAGCGTTGGATGATCGCACGTTACCTCGTCTCTCTCTCTGCATCCTCCCACCGCCAAAGAACATATCGAATATGTCCATGGGTGAGCCGAAGCCACCACCGGAGCCACCCTCTTTGATGGCCTGCTCGCCTCCTTTGTCATACAGGTCCCTCTTCTTTGGGTCCGACAGTACTTCATAAGCTTGGGAAATCTGCTTAAACTGCGAGAGACATACATCGTGCCTCAGACTCCCGGGACTTTAAACCTCAAACTGCACCCCGGCGGGCCTCCCCCCCCCCCGGCACCCCTCCCGCTCCCGCCAAACCCTCCACAGCCCTCCATGTCGGCAACCCCCGTGCCAGGCGGCCCCGCAGCCCCGTCCCGCCGCCGACCTTCTCGCCCTCATTGGGGTTCTTGTCAGGGTGGTACTTCAGCGCTAGTTTTCG
>VZSZ01012236.1:0-26068 GCA_013398815.1 Ibidorhyncha struthersii
CCCGGTATCCTGCACCTCCCCAGCCCCTCTCGTCCCCCTGCACCCCCCAGCCGAGTCATCGGGCTTCCACAGGGATTAAGTACCTGCTAGAAGTGAAACACCCTCCCCGTAATCAGGGCAAGCACTATGAGAACCGGCCACGGGGTGAGAATCGGGTCCGTGAGGTTCCCTATTGATGCTCTGGCTCTTCCCGTGTGTTTTGTGATGTGGGGCAGGAGAGTTTGTGAAGTCGCTGCTGTTAAAGCAGAGTAAGAGCAGGGCAAACGGCGATGGGGACAGGAGGGTGTCATCTGGCACCGAGGAGGTGACATGGGACGCTTGGCACATCCCATCCCTTCACAGGGAGATGTGGCACTTCCCATCCCTCAGGTCTCGGGTGGAAAGAACCTGGAGCCGTCGGAGCCCAGAGTGGTGGGGTCTGCCAGGGATGTGGCTGGAGGTCTCCCCCTGCTCCTGCCCCGCGCTGACCGCTGCGGGCCCCAAAACCCCTGCGAAGGGCTGCAGCCTCTCACAAAACGGGGTCTTAACTACCTGATTAAAGCTCCCCAGCTAAAGCGATGCAGGCACTAATTTGAGGTTGGTTCCCAAATTGGGGATTGTGTTGTTACTTTATTTAAAATGCACCGATGAATAGAGGCAGGGAAGGAGGAGGAGGGTGATTATATCTGCCTGCTCGGAATCGAGGAGAAAAAAGCGGAGAGTCCCAGACCCCAGAAACATCAAAGCCAGAACAAAAAAAAAACTCTTTCTTTGAAAGCTGAAAACCTTCTGCTCCTGAAAGGGGCTTTAAGTGGTGGCTCTTCGTAATTCTTTCATGCCAACAGCTTTTCTGCTTGTAAAAGGGCAGCTTTGAGGAGGGGAACAAGCCCTGGCTAAAGGGTGGGCTGGAGGCAGAAGGAGGGCTGCCCCCGAGACAGGAGAGGACTTTGGAAATCGAGGAGTGCTAGAGGGGAAGGGCAGCCAGGGACGGTCTGCAGCCACTCTCACGGGCAGGTTTTTTTGGAATAAACGGGCATGAAATTGAGCCCAAACGCACCTCCCTGCGAAGACACCAGCGGCTAATTCGCCGGGCCGTCGGAGAAATTGGGAGGAGGGGAGCGGGGTAAAGAAAGAGCATCCACGCTGCGTTGACTCGGCATGCAGATGGAGCGGCAGCGGCGGAGGGGATGCCGTGCCCCAACCCTCCTCGCCCTCCCCGGCCCCTCCGCAGACCCGCGGGAGGGAGCAGAGAGGCCATAAAGGGAGGGTGAGAGAGCCATCACTTGCCGGTCCCCTGAATGACAGGCTCTTGAGTGAGGCACCATATGCCGGCTCATGCCTCCCCGATCGGGAGTGTTTTCAGCGGGTGCTGGCTGCGCAAATTGGCACAATTCAGCTCTCGAGCTCCTCAGCTGGTCTCCACACCCCACTTGACATGGGAGCGACCTCTCTTTTGTGGGTCCCGGCGAGAGGGGAGGGGGGGACCCCGGCGTGGTGGCGGATGAATCGGAGGCTGTTCCCCCACGCATTCAGATGGCCCTCGGAGAGGGAGAGGGGGGAGAGGGAGCAAAGGTGCCCAATTAAATGCACATTTATAGCCGATGCCGAGTAAACAGTTGATTGCATAGACGGCGCCCGGCAATAAGTGGAGGCGGGGGGCGCCTGACACAGCGCACGGGCACCAGCACCGGCTTTGGGCTGCTGTGCCGGGGCACGCCAAAATGCCGCCTTCACCGTGGAAAACGTTGGCACTGTTTTCATTTTTTTCTTGATCGGGTCAATCCGAGGTGACGGCAGGGCCGGGCAGCAGCCGGGCTGTTTGCCATCGTGTCTGGGCTTCTTTTCACAGTAAATGCAAACACCCTGCAGAAAGTAGATCTTTTTAGCGAAAAAAATGTGTTTCCCCACAGAAGAACTTTTAGCAGAGACATTTGGACTCCTCTTTCTGGTCTAACTTTGTTTAATACAACGCTGAGCCAAATTCCCTCCTCGTGCCCGCAGCCCCGTGCCGTTAGTTTGCATCCACGGGTACGTAGCTGTCATAGTATGTATCTGTGTTGTTTAAAGCCTCCTGAAAATGCAAGAGGGGTTTCTTTGTTTGTTTCACTGCTTGAGAGCGAAACATTTTGAACCGTTCACAGCGTGCTCTTCACCGTTCGGACCAGGCGAAGTGCCGAGCACGTCGATCTGTTGATGGCCAGGTGATGCTGCGGTGCTGGCGGGGAAGGATTTTCCATTCCAGCTGCTCCTGCCATCTGGGGAAATCAAAAGGAGGGGATTGGATCAGCTGGTCGAATTAAAAAATGTGAAACTTGTTTCAGATGAGTTGTCTAATAGATTCAGCGAAAGGTAGATCAGCGACTGTTTTTCCTTTGGAAAGGAAACATTTTTTAATCTGTTATACAATGGCAGTGCCCCGCGGGGGCTGATAAGTCTTGTCATTTAATTATCCTTTAGGCTCCTGTGTGTTGGTTAAAAACTCTCTTCATTTGGTTCTTTACCGTATTGTCCTTGCCTATCTAGTGTGGCAGGGCGATAAGTCCGAGGAAATAGAAATGTAGAGAGGAGGAAGGCTGGTCGGCGGTGGGTGGGTGGACGGAGCTGCTTTCTGCCTCGGCTTCTCTGTCTGTGCAATGGGAGAGCGGCTGGAAGGGTCTCCGGGCAGGAGAGGCGCCGCAGATGCCGGAGCAGGTCTGCGTCACCGCCAACATCCAGACCGAGTGCTTTTGATATGTGGATCTAGATTCTTTGCCTTCTCTTAGAAATAATGTGCAATGCTCTGTGCAAAGCACGGACTTGCACTGAGCTCTCCGAGGAGAGCAGGGACACCCCAGGGAGGACACACTTTCATCTTTGCATAGAAAAAACAAAAAAATCTGACCAGGCTTCAAGCTTTATTTGTATTAGGAGGTTGCGAGTACCCTAAAAGGTAGCTTTGGTGAAAACAAGTATTCAGCACCAAGAGAAATCAATTTTTATTAACTGATTTGAAAGAAAGGGGATTAATCTTGTTATTTAAATATTTTCCAAAGCAGCACAGAAGTTCTCCGTTGTGGGTAGCGCTGTGTTTTCCTTGTTCCCAGAGACAGGTTTGATTTTAAACACGTAATTTGTTCAGCAATTAGGGGTCTCCTCTGCTCTGCATGCGGGCATGTCGCTGCTATTAATGTCACCAGGAGAGGCAGAAGCCCGTGGGCAGGAGAACGGACCCCTTGGTATTTAATGTGGCCTAATCTCTGGCGGGGCTGGGGAAATGTAAATGGGAAGGCTGACGGAGTGAGCCTTGAAAAATGAGCGTCTGCGCTCCTGCCCTCAGGACCTGATCCGGAGCCGTTCACGGCCCTCGGGACTCCCGCGGGTGCAGGATTGAGCCTTTGCTCTCCTCAGTTAATGTCCATGGAGGTTTACGGGAGCCCAACACGCGCCTGGGAAGCAGTGGGACACCCCAAAGCCCAGTGCTTTGGCCAGACATCCAGCACCCTTGAGATATCTCACCATACTTCAACCCTTCCTGCTCACCGCGTCAGCTGGAGCTGAATTAACAAGCCACGGCCGCGGCAGACGGAGGATGTCTCCCAGTGCCGTAGGGATGTTTTATTTAAGCCCTCATTCTTAAGTGTCCTGTGCAGAGATGGGCATCCCTTCTGCTGCTTGGGGCGAGGAGGGTGGCAGCGGCCTCTCTGGCAGGTTAGCGGTGGTGGAGATATCACCCATACCGTGGCAGCACTGGCAGAGGGATGAGCCGGTGCGTGGGGATGTGCTAACAGCTGGGCGGGGGGCACTGGGTGGGATGGGGAGAGCCGGGGCAGGGAAGAGCTGGCACGGCCATGACTCCGGCACGCTCCCGCCTGCTCCTTGGCAGGGGCACCAAAGGGAATAGGGCAGGGAAAGCGGGACGAGGGCGGCTGCAGTCGATGCTTTCCCCGTGTCGCTCCTCCCCTGCGTTTAGCACCCAGCAAAGTGCCGGTGCAGAAACTGGGGCTGCTCACCCCTGACCATCACCCGGTCCGTGCTCTGTGTGGGATGAGCAGGTTTGTACGCTCCGGTCCAGCCAACCCCTGGAGCTGCATCGCTTGTGGGACTAGGGGAAGAGTGAGAACGCTGCTCCCGCTCCGACTCCCCCGGCAGCGGGGCGGGAAGGGGCTTGGCCCCGCTACCTTCACAGCTCCATCAGCACTGGGTGTTTTGATCAGACAAAGGCTGTTGCTGGATACGTGGCATCTGTTAACAGACTACTGCTGTCATTAGATGCAACCAGGCATCTGCTGCTCCAACCCAACACGTAACAGATGCCAGTTTGGAAGGAGTGGGGGCAGGGAAACCCCGAAGCTCTAATATTTCACTTTTCTACCGACGGCCCGTCGCAGTTGGCAGCGGGGCCGGTTGCACCTCGGCAACTGTGGTGTTGAGACGAAATCTGCCCCTTTTGCAAACACCTCCCCACGTCCCTGCCCCGGGCACCCCCTCCTCGCTCCCCACCGGCCCCCCCGTGGCTCCGTCTGCAGCGTGAGCCCGTTCCATGCTCGCGTGGCTCCTTCATATGGCCACATGCAAATCCCCGAGGTGGTTTGGGCATGTGGTGCTCAGCGCTGGTGCTGGCACGGCCAGCATTAATCTGCAGCCGCGGGGCCGGCGTCGCTCTGTGCCAGGCTGGGAGAAGGCACGGCTCCGGCGAGCGAGAGCTGCCCCGGGGGCCGTGGCTGCGCACGGGCAGCGTCCAGCCCCGCAGACCCCCAGCTTTTAGGTGAGACATAAATCCGTATAGTAATAACAGTAATGATGTACAGGGGAAGGTACGGGGGCTTTGAATGTGGAACGTTCCCTCTCAGGTTTTCCAAGCATGTTCTGGGAGGGATGAGGAGAAAAGGGGAAAAGTGCTTGTCCTGTGGGGCTTTTCCCCTAATGCCATACAAATGGGAAGACGAGGACCCTGTGCTGATGGGTAATGAGACAATATCAATGTGATGTGTTGTTAGTACCGTACCAAATAGGCTTTTAATTTTCTGGGGAGGTGTGGTGCGTCTCTGCAGTGCCAGCATCAATCATCGTCACGAGGTCCAGGTCCCGACTCTCCCGGGGGCCTTTCATTGTAAAGGATTCCCTCTTCCTCTGACTAGGGGCTGTTCTACCTCTGTGGTGATGCCTCTCGCAGACTAATTGCTGATTTGTTCTTCTTATGATGATAGAGCTCATGTCACCGCAAAACAGAACATTAGGATAAAGTCTTTAAAGTGGCTGTGCAGCTGGGAAACTAATTTACAGTCCCTTCTGGTTAAAAAAAAAAAAAATAGCGTTATTGGTAGCAAGGACATTACTTGTGTCCAGTAACAGTTGGAAATGAATATGGTTTTGGTCGTAAGCTACTCGATACCCAGTTAGCATGGCTGTTTCCTCGGATATCTCTCCTCCTTTTCTCCCAAATCTTTGTAACCAACTTTTCTTTTCGTTTCCTCTGGTTCCTTGGGGAACTGGCGGTGCTCAGGGTATTTCTTCTTACGCTGGAGGGCAGAGGCTCTGCTCGCAGAGATGGGAAAAGCCTTTCCTTCCTCCTAATTCCTGATCCTGAGCCCCCTCCGCCCCAGCCCGGTTCTCCTTTCCCCACTATCAGTCATATTCACCAAGACATTTGTTCTGCCTCCTAAAGTGCAGCGGAGAGAAGTTGTCAAAGACACAGAGGACGTTAATGGGAATGGCCTCCATCATGCATGGGGACCATTAGAAAACCTGGCCCTGATGCCTTTGGAGCCAAGACCCATTTTGGTACGTAAATTGGTACATAAAAGGCAGTCCCCCAGAAAAGGAGGGGGTTTGGGCTCTGTGGTCCCGCAGGGAGGGAGTTTGGGAAGCCCCGAAGCACCCAAGGCGGAGTGGTGGGAGTGCTGATGTATAACATCGCACGTTTGTTCACACCCTCCAAAACCCTGGGGACTTCCAGGTTATATTGATGCCACCTCAGCTGCTGCTCCCCCCTGAAATAAGGAACATGTGGGGGTGATTTCCAAGCGTGAGATTGCACAGGAGGATTAAACCCCTGCGGCAGCTGCCAGCCCCGGCGTGGAGGGGAGCACCCGGCTCCGGCACCCCGCGCCCCGCTCTGCGTCCCCATCGCCCTCCCCGCTCTCTGCCGGTGTGAGGGACAGAGTGATGCAGAGGGAGAATAAGGGAAAAAATGTTTGTTTGAGAAGCTACTTGGGGGGAGGAGAAGTCCCGTTAAAAAAAAAGAAGGCGGCAAAGCGGTGGCTGCGGCCCCTTCCCCAGATGCAATCCCACTCCTGTAATTTCTGGGGGAATTGGTTCATCTTGGGTGCAGATATATTTGTGTCAAGGTGCAGCTGCACAGATAGCCTGACTCTATGCATAGTAAGAGGCTTTCAGAGAAAGAGGTTATGCCCAGAGCAAGGCCTTATCAGAGCAAGCTGCCTGCCATTTATCTGGTTCCCTATCAAATATGAAAACAGGCCTCAATCTGCTGCTTCTATTTTCCTTGTGAAGGCTATGGGTGGAATAATAATTTAGCCCGTTTTTTTTGTTTCCGACGCTAACCTTCTGCCAAACTCTGCTCTTCCCAACTTCCCCGGGCGGCTCGGCAGCAGCCGCGCTCGGCTGCCCACCGGGCTGGCTCCGGCGTGTCGGTGGGTGCCGGCGTGTGAGATCCAGCCGAGCCCAGACCTTCGGGGAAAAGAGGTCTCTGTGTTCGGGAAGGGTTTTACGTGTGTCGCGATGTGCAAGGCTCACGGAATATCTGCCGTTTACCGGTTTGATATCACTGTAATTATTCATTATTTGTATTACAGTAGCCCCTAGAGGCCTCGCCAGGTCCAGGGCTGGGTCCCCATGTGATGGATGCAGTCCTCACCCCACGGCCTTCCCACACGGGCAGTGGGATGCCAGTGTCCTGAGGGTGCGGGGGGACATGTGCTGACCTCCGGGCTGTGCCCAGCCCCTCCATGAGCTCAGCCCCTTGGAAAGCTGCCGCTTACTTTGGGGCAAAGCTGCGTACGTCCTTAGAGCCACGCTGAAGCGCCGGGTGTCACCCCCAGGAGGGACAGGGCCATGTGGGACATGCCCGGGTGGCACAGAACTCGCGGGGCAGAGCCTGGGGCAGATTCCCTGGAGCCATGGGGGTCTCCTGGGGCCACCTCCAGATGGGCTGAGCCAGCACCCTGCCTGCCCTGCACCCTCATCTCATACGCCTTCACCATGAGTGGTCCAGCAAAGGGCTACGAAGATGATGAGGGGACCGGAGCATCTTTCTGATGAGGAAAGGCTGCGGGACTTGGGGCTTTTCAGTCTGGAGAAGAGAAGACTGAGGGGGGATCTTGTCAACGCTTATCAATACTCAAAGAGCGGGTGCCAGGGGATGGGAACAGTCTTTTTTGAGTGGTGCCCAGTGACAGGACAAGAGGTAATGGGCACAAACTTGAGCATAGGGAGTTCCATCTCAACACGAGGAGGAACTCCTTTGCTGTGCGGGTGGCAGAGCAGTGGCACAGGCTGCCCAGAGAGGGGGGGGAGTCTCCCACTCTGGAGCCATTCCANTGGAGGTGCCCCTGCTCTGGCAGGGGGTGGCACTGGGGGAGCTCCAGAGGGCCCTTCCAGCCCCCACCAGTCTGGGGTTCCGTGATGAGCTCCCACCACCCCAAGACAGTTTATGCTGCTTAATGCAAATGCAGAGGAGAGGCGGAGCGGGGCGTAACCTTGGGGGTGTTGGGTGTGAGCAGGTCCCTGACCCGGGGGGACGGCAGCAGGAGAGGAAAAGCCAGAGCACAAAACCTCAGCCCTATGCCGCGCTCCTGCCTCCCTCTGCCATCCGTCCTGCGGGGCCTCCCCGCTGCAGTAATAAGGCCTGAAAAGCCACTGCTTACATTTTTAATTCCATATCTGTGTCTAACTGCTGATGCTAAACTCCGATCCCACAGCTTCTGAGGGCAATGCGATCCACATGTTAATATTTTAAGCCAGCCACTAATATTTTTATGTGGGAAATTGAGATTTTCTACGGTTGCTGGATGAGCAGGCCATTTCTCCACGCTGGAGTATGAAAACTGTAGCTGGGGAAAACATTATTTTACATATTTGTATTTCTCTGGGCTGCCATCCTGCGCTGGGAGGGGTGGCCGCTCTCCGGCTCGTCACTGCGCTGGGTCCGTCCTGCCGAGAGGCTCACCCGAAAGCCCCCGACGCCTGCGCCGTCGGATGTGGGCAGACACCCAAGGCAACCGAGCGATGGGGGAAACGTAATCACGGCCCAAAGGCGGCGAGCAGGAGGTGCCGGCCATGCTGGGGGTCCCCACGGTGCCGCGCCAGCGGCTGCGTCTCCCCCCGCCGCGCTGCCGGGCAGTGCAGCCCCTCTCGGCACGGCTGCAAGGCGGGACGGTGCCCACGCGACTGCGGAAGCCCCTCTGCCCCGGCTGTCCCTGCCTGTCCTGCTGCCCCAGTGCCAGCAGGGTGGGACGCAAAGTGGATTTTTTAATTTATTTATTGTCAAATAAAGTGGCTGCTTCTCTTCAGACCCTTCTTTATCGTGCAGCTGGATGCTTTGTATTTTTAAATACCCAAGAGTAGAGACCTATTTATAAAACTCAGTCTCCTCTTGACAGGTGGCAATACCCCATCTAACCAGCTAGTTAAGAAGTCGAGGGAGGTGGGCAGTGCCCTGGTCACCCGACTGCCACCCGAGCCCACCGCTGAAGTAGCAGACAGTCCATCTGCTGCAGCGGGTTGATGTGAGAGGCAGTGTCTCTCCCTAACGGCTGCCTATAAATCACATTTATGGGCCGCAGTCATGGTCCAGCCAGCGCTGGCTGGACAGAGTGTTTGGCAGCACCGTGGCCGCCGGGGTCACGGGCGGCTGTAAATTGTCACCCAAACAACGGGGAAGCCAAAGCTGCTCCAGAATCAGCGCCAGGATACAGGGCATGGACATGCACGGAGGTGTGCACGCTCACACACAGAGGTGTGCACACTCACACGTGCTTGCCCCCCCCCCTCCAACCCTCCACTGACAAGCAGGCAGACGGTGGCAAAGCTGAGATGAACTGCAGACAAGTGTCCGTGTCCCCAGCCTAATCACTCAATCTCCACGGCTGCTGACACGCCGCATTATCAAAATCTGTGGAAGTGCACGCTCGGGCTGGGCTTTGGAGCTTAGCGACGTCTTTGTCAGCTCAACATTTAACCCAAACCCTCGCCTGTGTTTCCCTGCCACGCTCCCTGCGTCAGGAGTCGGGGGCTTTACGAGATGAGGTGGTGGTGCTAGCCCGGCACCGCAGATCAAAGCCTTTCTCCAGCTCAGCAGCGGCTGGAGGTGGATCTGGGGGGGGCAGTGAGCGGCCAAAGCCGGGGGCGTTCCCCACAGTCCCGTGTGCCATCCCACCGCAGGGACTCGTGGGGCAGACCATGGCACCACACGTACCCCTCGGTGCCAGCACCCGCCCCACAGCAGAGTGCAGCGGCAGCGAGGATGCTCTGTCCAGAGCTGCTCTTGCCGATACCTGCAAACCTGGGGAAGTGGAAAAGGGGGGAAACTCCAAAGAGCTTTACCCAGAATACACTCCGTGATTTTTTTTTCTCACTCACAAAAGTTCGGCTTTAAAAGAAACAAAAGCTGCAGGTGTTCGGTAAACTGGAACTTACAGTACTGGAGGAGGTGACCGACTGAGTTCACTTCCCTTGGGCAGTTTCATCTCCTTACCGTCCACCTCCATTGACCCGTTACCTGGACATGAGGTAGCATGACAAAACATTTTAGAATAAAAACTTATGGAAATACTCTCCACTCCAGAAAGTGGCCTCGTTCTGCTGCTAAAAATTGAAAGCATTCTTGGGGTTTAAACAGATTACAGATGAAGGTGGATAAATATTGAGACAGATGCACCTCAGTATCTTTCCGGTAGTTGAACGTGCATTTCGTATGTATGGACTTTAACGAGTGCTCAGAGATTTTGACCCGCTGGTATAGATTACTGTGAGAGAACCTGCCAGGCCCACATCATTGTTTAAGACAAGTCCATGATGCAAATTGGCAGACAAAGCGGTGAGCAGTCAATACAGATTAGAATTAAGTCTCTCCTCTTGTCCGCTACCAGGGGCCCTGCATTGATCGGATTGCAAACGCCAGAAACCTGGGCTTTGCCCAAAGTGGCGGGGAGGGAGCAGGAGCCTGTGCCCAGCTGGGGAGGTGCCATCGCTCCACTCCCCCTCCTGGCGCTTGGCCTCAGCATCTGCAGAAACCAGTCCCCGGCCAAGCAGGTAGCGTTGATGCGGCTTTATATAAAGAGGAACCTCAAGAAACGCGGGAAGGGGAGCGTAGAGGGGGTCAAAGCTGTGGTTTAACACAGGTTGAAGATTAAAGGTACATCTAAGCATGTCCTACGCTGCGGTCTCTTCCAGCTACACCAGAGCTAGCAGAAACAGCCACCAACGTTTTCCTCTCCTCTTCCATTGTTTTCCAAGATGACCCCACTCACACCCTGCTTTGCCTTTTCTACCAGTGTTCACATCAGTGGGACTTTTGCCTTCAGAGATGGGGGAAATGGGGCTTCTTCGTGTAGACCCCCACCCCATAGGTGCTTGGAGGGCATCCGCGCATCCCTGCCAGTGCAGGAAGGGTTTGCCGTGCCCGCAGGCAGCCCGTGCCCGCCGCCAAGGGGGGGGACCGCACCTTCCGAGGTACCGGCCCCACTGTGAGTGATGGCCATTTCAGGGGGCTCACTTAGCAGCTGGCCCATAGGGCGATGTACACTCACAAAAAACCTGCTTGAATGCTTAAGAATAATGAGGGCATTCATAAAAATCAAAGTTTGTACCTTGTAATTTGTCTCAGAGAACGAAAGGCTATTTTTGTTGGCTCACTCGTTTCCCGTGAGTACTTTGCCTGACTGCAATTTCGGCTACAGTTCAGCATCTACCTCTTACAGCATTGCTGAACGAACAGCAAATATATCCTGCATCGGGACACCCCGACTGCAGGCCCGGCTTTAGGTGCCACCGAAAATGAAATCAGTTGGTGCGCGGTGTTTCCGGAAACACAGCTGGCGATATGACATCAGTCATATTTGTTTTGCGGGGAGGCAAAGGGATTGGGCTTAATGATTTCTTGTTTTGCATCTGCAGAGGGTCCATGGTGTCTTGAAAGGCTGTGATAGCAGATTTCCTCGTGCTGCAGAATTACCCCAGAAATGCAAATATCTCTATCAGTCGGGATCCAGAGCAGCAAACCACAGCCCCGAGCGACCCCCTGCTCTCCTGCTCACTGTCTTGACCTCTGGTGCATTTTCTACTCAAAATAATTTATTAGATACAGGCTGCAAGAAATAATCTGTCTTTTTTTTTTTCCCCATTTGCGTTCTCATGCAAATGAATTCCAACTAACTTTTATTTTCTTTATTTCCCAATTGTCATGCAAAACTCATCTCTCTGAACTGTATCTCCTCTTGACTTTTTTCTTCTCCCTGAGGAAATTCCATCTATTATGGCCAAGGGCAAAGCTTGGGTGCGTTCCTGGCACTGGCGAGGCGTGTTTCAGCAAAAGGTCACAAGCCTTTCTCACCCCAGCGGGGTCGGCGGAGAGGAGTGCTACCACCCCCTGCTTGCTGAGAAAACGGGGCGCTGCAGAGGTTAAAAGACTTGCACAAACGTCTACAAGGGGAAGGAGCAACCCTGGAGCCAGGTCAGGTTAAGCTCCAGAGGGAAACATCTGGACTGAAAGCAGTGGGGATATGAGGTTTGGGGGGGGCGGGACATCTGGGTTTAAGTCACAGACTCTGGTGCTGTGGTGGGCTTGGCCGCTGGTCCATCCTTGCTCTTCACCGCTCAGCACCAGCCTTGTCGCTGCTCTGGGACTTGATTTTCTCAGCCCAGAGGCACGGCCGCGGCCGGCAGCGGTGCCAGCCAGAGACTCAGCCCTCGCGTGGCGGTTTGAGTGGGGTTATGACGCATCTGCATCATGGAAAGGTTTGGGGATGAAAGTGGAAAATACGGAATTACCGTTCCTGTCCTATTTCATATAATCTGTATTGTGTCTTTTAGCTGGTTTCCCCCCCCCCCCCTCTGCCTAAATAATTGTNCCGTGAGATATTCCGGTTTCCCCGGGGCTGGGAGCTGGGGAAGCTCCTGGTTTTGCTGGGGGGTTGCTCTTTGGCTCACCTCTGGCTGGGGCTCCTCCGCACAGCGCTGCGGCAGTCGGGCAGCCCTCCCTGCCTCTCCTGCCTGCCAAGTTTTCCCCATGCGCACCCTCGGGGAGAAAGCTACCTAGCCGGGACAAAAAAAGGTGAAAAAGGATCACAACAGGCAATATTGTGCATGTAGAGTGAAACCTTCGGCTGCCGCCGAAGAGCCCCCCGGCAGCACGGTGGCCTTTGTTCGTGCTCCCTCGCCCTGCGGAGCCTGCCTGCCTCCCCTCTCCCAGGCAAGCCTTTGAATTTTTATGCCGGTGCCTTTCTTTGCATTGACCAGAGTTTATCACATATCTCTGGTTGGGATCCTGCCTAGCTTAGCATAAGACAAAAATGGGGAGGAAAAAAAAAAAAATAGGCTGAATAATAGGATGGATTTGTAGCAGCTGAGGATTTGCATTCAAATGTTCGCCAGCCTCCTCTGAGCTCGAGTTTTATCATGTCTTTACAGCCAACAGCTTGTTTATGAATAAAAAATGTGGCATGAAACCAGAGGAGTGAGTTGTCTTTGTTTTGTCAAGTGTGCGGAGACAAAATGCTCGCTTCTCACAAGTCTTCACTTCATACAAGTCTTCTGGGACGGGGGCAGCTGGCCGCGGGCTGCTACCTGCCCGTTGCCATGGCCAGCGGCACCTCCACGCACCCTCCATATGCATGAGCCCGAGCGACCCGCCGGGCGCCTATGCAAAGCAGCCCCTGCTTTGACAGGCAGCCACTTTATTAACTCATTAAGCTCATCTTGTTCCTTTAAATGCAGTATAATTACGAATAAAGCTGTCACACTTTGTTTGCAGTTATATAATTTAGCTAAGTGCCACTACGACCTGGGCTGCGAGGAGGAAAGGGAGGTTACGAGCCGGGGGGCGGAGGGAAGAGCCGGGCAAGTTTGAGGCCATCCTCGGCGCGGCTTTGGATGGCGAAGCAAAGGGCGAATCCGCAATAACCCCATCAGCTCCAGCGCGTTGGCACAAGGAGCATCCCTCCTCCCTCCACCGCTGCTGCTGGAAAGGGAGAGAAGGACAAGGGAGAGCCGGCGGGTCTGCCACGCGCCGGTGGGGCCGCAGCCGTGCAGCGCGCCTCGTGGGTCCGCTCATTTGCAATTAGAAAAGCACCGGCGCCATGTTCAGATGAAACAGGAAAGTCGTTCGTCTCTCTCCTCGCAGCGCTTTGCGGCCCTGTGCGGGAGGCGAAGGGCTGGCGAGCGGAGCGGGCTGGCGTGCCCCCACCTCCGGCTTCAGCCGGAATACAGAGCAGGGCTGGAAGCATCATTGGTAGTCAGGGCACAGAGCCGGGAGGGACGCGGGCTGGAAACCGGAGCGGGAGAGGGGAGGAGAAGCAAAGGAAGGCGATGGCATTCAGAGAGCGGGGGGAAACAGAGGGATGGGGGAGAGACGGGGAGGAAAACTTGGGAGGAAAACGCCACGAGGCCTCTGCTTCGTCTGCCTCCGGCGGGGGAGCGCGTGAAAGGCATCTGCCACGAACCCCACGACGTGTGGTGGGAAACGCTTGCTTGTAACAGGGACGGGGGCTTAATGCCGGGGAGGGGGTGATGCGCAGCAAGGACCCGGGGGAGCTGCCGGGGCTGACAGAGGATATATCCCACTGGAAAGCATATTGGGTTGTTGAAGAAAAGACTTTTTTAAAACTATTTCTCTCCTTTTTTGGAGCAGCAGGAAGAATGGAGAAATATTCAGGTGAGAATAAAGAAAATTATGCAAGGAAGCTTTTTTAACACCTGACGCAGGTGCAGTCACCTTCCTTGTCGGAGCGGGAGAAGGTCTCATTCAGCAATAGTGCTGGCACAGGCCCCTGCCGCTGGCATGGCCTTGGTGCTCCATCTCTGTTCACCCAAGTGCACGTGGAAAGCGGGATGGTATTGTACCAGGGGAGGGAAAAAGAGAGGGATCAGGTGCGTGAGAGATTTCAGCCACAGACACCTAAAGAAAGTCGACAGAAGATGCACGCATTTGAAAGCATCCCTGACTTCGCGGCGCGGAATGGGCTTCCCCGGGCACCAGGGAAGGAGCGGAAAGCCGTGTGTCTGCTCGTGGAGGCCGTGGGAGCCCTTCTGTGCTCTGCTCGGGCAGGGAAGGTCTGGCCCAGCGCCGCCGCGTCCCTGGGAGCTTTGCTGAGCTTTCCCGCGTGTCTGCAGGATGAGGCCCTGCATCAGCAAAAACTAAGGCTGGCATCTTCTCAAGGGCTAAACAAATTAGCACCTGATTAAGGTCCCAAATGCCTTCGGTCCAGTTGGATAACCCCACTCCGATGACATTAAAAGAAGGAGGGTTGGTGCCCATAGCTGATACATTCCCAGCAGAGCCCCTGTGGAGCTGGAGGGGGAGTCTGCAGCCCCACAGCATCCCCGCAGGACCTGCTGCAGCGCCGCCCCTGCCCAGGGATGGGGACCGGGGCACAGCCCCGGGGCAGGAGCCAGCGCCGGCATGTCCCGCTCACCTCCTGCTGGCACAGCAGTCCTCGCTGCCCTTCCTTACACACAGTCGGGGCAAAACCCAGCCTCAACCGAACGGGAGCGACGAGGTCCCGCTCCGGCTTGCACCCGCGCATCCCGGCAGGGTGAGGACCGGGCTTGTCACGCACAGCGCACTGTAATGAAGAACAGCTCGTTTCGAAGTGCTAGCACGGGAAACAATGGGCTGCGATTCATTTTCCTGGTTTTGCAGAAACTCCTCTAAGGCCGTGTCCTAGATTTAGCGCAGGTTCCGATAAGGCTGAAAGAGATAAGTCCCAGATTGTACCGCTGTGCCCAACAGACTGGTTACATCGTGCTTGATGACACTTCAGACCCGTTGTCATGACCCCATATAATCCGCCATCCTGGACCATCTGACACACATTTACACTTAACATTTTGTTAGAGACTCTATAAATGAGATCTCTTTGACCTTCAATCCTTGGCTAATTGCTAGTTTCATGTACAAGACTAGCCTAATTTTACGTGATAATTACCTGAAAGTGGCAATACATATGGCATTGCATGTTTGAAATGTCAGAACTGGAAAAATATCAAGTGGCTGGAGTCTTGGGCAAACGGGGGGAGAGGAAGGGTCACAACAATATACTTTACTGCTCAAATGATGAAGAGAGACTATATATCACTATAAGCCCTAGTAAATAGTATACATCTGTAATAAATCCTGTGCATAATGTTTGTTGAAGGGGGTTGTATCCGTGTGTGGCTGGATGCTAAGGCAGTCGTAAAACAAGAAGCGATCTTGAATTTGCAAGCCGTTAAGTCATTCATTCAACTTGTTCCTTTTCACCCGGGAACCCGCACTCCGTGTCTTGTCAAATAATCCTGAATTTCTCGTACCACGTGGGTACAAATCTGATCACCTCCCGCTATGGGCAGTGCACGGCACGGGTGAGGGGTGAGGAGCAGCAACGGGCTGTCGGGGCGGGGGGGCATTTGAACGGTGCTTTTCGTGTTTGGGAGAGTCCCAAGGGGAAAAAAAAACCAACTATTTCTGCAGCTGAGTGGGTGCTGGGTGGGTTTACCCGGCCGTGCGGTGCCTGGCGAGGAGGCGGGAGTGGGCCGGGGTGGTGGGGAGCGCCCCGAAAACCTCCAGCCCCCCCGAAGGATCCACCTGGAGCAGCCCTGGTGTCCCAGATCCTCCCTAATTGCTGGTTGGCTTTGCTGGAAGTATGATTACGCTGCTTGTTTGCTTACCAGGGTGTAACCACCAAACAATGTCTCATCCTGTATTTGGATTTAATTAATTGGTTAATAAGATTATAATTAATGAAAATAAATTAAAATCACTTCAGTAATTAATTCACTGTAAACATTATTGACAACGCTTCCTAAATACTGTAAACTCAGATTTAAAGCCCTGGTTAGGAATACTGGGTCGCGGGATCGCTGTAATTAGAGGTGGAACAGACCTATTGGATTATTGAGCATATCCTGACAGAGGGGAAGGTTATGTGTCCATATCTATATATATATATGTGTATATGTTGTTGGAGTTTTTAGCTTATCAGCTTTCCGGTGCTGCTTTAAACGGGTCAGTGATGGTCCTCTCCAACAGATGTTTTTATTAAACTCATGAAAAATACATTTTCGGGTTCTCAGACGTCCCCTCTGATTGCAGTTGTCTGAAATTTTACAGCCCGTTTTTAGACACGCAATCCTGTTTTTTTCCCCGAGGCTTCGTGTCGGCCCCGCTCCGTGTGCCGGCTGAGGATGGGGTTTTTAACATCTCTGAAAATGATGCCCAGCGAAGGAGGAGTTTCAGCGCTGGGTGGAGCGGGAGGTTTCTCCCAGAAAGGGTGAGGGGGACCACGGCTTCATCGGCGCTGCGCTCTCTGTGTCTGTCTGGAGGCTTGAAAAAAATACAACCGTGAAACCCTGCTATCTCTTCAGCGGCGTTGTTCGGCGACGGCCTTTGGGGACGAGGGCTCTTTGAGCGATAACACTGCACCCATGGCTCCGCTGCTCCCATGCCGGGCATTGGGCTCTCTCGGGGCTTCGGGTCCAGGACTCGAGCAGTGGGATTTGGGCTGCAGCATCTCTCCCCATCCCTTTTCCGTCCTTTACCCTGTCTTGTGGCAGTCTGCGATGTAAATAGTGAAAATGCTCGCTGGAAAGAGGCCTCAAACACTATGTTTTAATTACAGTCCTCAAATTATGGGATCGGTTTGCAATTAGAGGCAGAGCTAATTGTCTGCTCCCGTCCTGTGCAATCCACGTTTGTAGGAGCTGGGAGAGGAAAGCACACGGACACACCGCCGCACACCCTCTTCTGCCGGCACCTCGTGCTTCCCGCTCTGCTAACAAAGCACATTTTGTAGCCAAACGACGAAATTCCAGGCATTTGCAGTGCGTCTTCTCCCTGCGCTGTCTCGACCCCGGTGTCTGTTTTCTCAATGTAAAAAGCTAATCCTTTTAGAAACATGTAAATTGGGAAACAGACCCGGTGTCAGCCCGAATCATGTCTCCTCCCAGGTGTTTGGTAAGATTAAGCGCTTTTCTTCTCTGTCCTTCTACGCGAACTGATAAGGGGTTGTTTTATCAGATAGTAAAATGGTAAACAGCAGGGTTAACAGGTTGGTAATCATTTTAGTGCAAAAACTTTAGGGAAGCAAGAGGTATTTGAACTTTGGCCTCCTGTGAGCGACTCAGCCATGTCTGGACACCCCCCAGGTTGCTCATCTCCACTAATTGTAAGATCCAACAGCTGAATCCAGTATTTCCACCTTGTCTGGGATACGTGGGCTTGGGTGCTGGCATTGCAGCCCACTGGTGATCTCGGGGGGGGGGGACAAAGGGAGGGCCAAAAAGGACCCACCCTTTAGGAAAATGCCATTATCAGGTATATGATCTTATTTTTGTTTGCTCATTAATTAGCAGAGAGTGGCCTGTGCGGGAAGGGCCCCGCGCTCTCCCCATGCACTCCCCGTGCACCAGTGCTTTCCCGAAGCTCTGGCCGTGCCAGCACCGATGTCCCAGGGGATCCGGGGGGGATTCGGGGCACATGCTGGCTCTAACGCCCTCGCCCGGCGCTGGGGCTGGGTGGGTGCCGTGGGACGGAGCGCGTTTGCCCGTGCGGTGCTGCACGCAGCCGCCGTTGGGTATTCCTGGTGCCTGAGCTGGCTCATTGGCGGGCAGGCAGAGCTTCACCCCTGCCTGCAGGCTGCAACGTATCCGTACCCAAAAATGCAGCTGACGTGGGAGCAGCAGGATTTTTGCCCCGTGGGAGCTTTGCCGTGTTATTTTACACCTTCCAGGTTCTGTTGGGTAAATACGTTTGGCAGAGAGAAGGGCTGAGCTCTGTGCAGAACAGCCCCGGGCTCTTCGCAGACCCCAGGAAGGCGGTGACCCATATTCAGTAGATCAAATAGCTGTGCTCAGCAGAAGTCCTGCTATAAGGTACAGCGGCTTGAGGCTCCCTTCACACCTACCTGCCCCTAGGACCCTGCAAAGCAAGGGTCCGGCTCAGTGGCGGAACAAATATTTGGGCTGAACTCTCCGTAACGTTCCCAGCCCACGCAGGGAGTTTTGCCAAGCCCCGGCACGCAGAGACATCCCTTGGGAGCTCAGAGGAGGTGGTTTTCTACAGGGACAGTGCTGCCTTGGTTCTGCTCGCAGCCCCACAGCGACGTGGCACGGCACCCACCAGCGGTCAGCGCTGGATGGGACCAGACCCTTTTCCAAGGCAGAGTCACTGCCTTGCCCCGTGCACGCAGGCCCGTGGCTCCATCTGGGCCAGCGTGGTGGGACGTGTTGTGCTCAAATCCCGCAAGAAACACGTCGGTACCCGAAAAGAAGTGGTGGTTTAACTTTTGTTCTGAAGACCAGCGTTCCCCTTTAACAGACCTCCTTGCAAGGAGGTGCCGAGCTCCCCTGGAGCCCCGAACATCGGTTTTTGTGTGCTTTGGGGAGCAACAACTCGTTTTGGAGCCGCATTTTCTCGCCTGCCACACCTGCGGGTGCGAGGTAGGGTGCATGGTGGGTAGCACGCTCTTGCCCTCGCTGTGTTTTGGCCGCAGGAGATGGCACGCTGCTGGGTGCTGCGTCGGGAGCGGCGTGAAAGCTCCCCGCGCCCCGTGTGCGGCGCGCGTCCAGCCAGCCAGCAAGCAACTGCGCCGCCCAGATGCTGCCTTACGTTAGCTCGCCTCTCCTTTTATACTTAAAGCATGCATCATATTTTGTGCTGACTTAATACAACATGGATAGTTGTACTTTCCAAGTAGCTGGCAACCCTTAATCAATGTTAATTGGCTCTAATTAGCATATGTTAATTAATGATATTTACTACAAATTAAAGGTATGAGTGCTCCCAGAGGGTTTCCTGTTCATCCAATTAGTGCCAATTAGTTGCAATTAACACGTGTAAATGAGATGCCATTGAACCCAAAACAAACAGCACATAGTCTGCTGTACTCGCTTGCGGTTGAACTTGAGCACGCGGTGGCGAGGGGAGGGGAGAGGGACTGCAGAGGGCTTTTAAATAATGGGAAGGTCTCTAACGTCTGCTTAAGCTGGCTCATTAGGTCTGATTTTGCCTCTCACTCTGTGCGAGCGAGTTGAAGGAAAGTTGATCTGAATAAGAGCCCTTGGCAGAGTAGATGGGACGTGTTTCCTTGTCCAGTTGGGCTGCGAAAGGACACCACGCCGTTTTAAGAAAGCTGCCGTGGTCATATTTGCACCTAGTCCTCGCTTTGCATTCGGCAGGGGGGATACGCAGCTCCTTCTGCGCCCGTCGGGAGTGCGGAGGGGACCCAGCCTAGTACTCGGGTGCAGGTGTGGCACGAGAGAAGCCCACGGCTGTTCCAGAGGACACCGATCACCTCAACTAATTCCTCAGTCTCCCCTTGTTTTTTCCCGGCCAGTCTTCAGCACCGTCATCAAAAGGTGCGCTTTCGGTACTCTTTCTGCTCCTTTTTTTGGCCTGAGGGTAAACGCATCCGCCAAGGTTTCTTGCCCTCGGCTTCGATTGCACATGCAATCTGGCACGCAGCAGAACAAATTGTCATAATTGTGTTTAATTAAAAAGCGTAAATGGATTATCTTCAGGTAAGGATGATTTATTTAACTAATCAGTCTGATCACAGAGAATGTATAGTCTGGACACAGAAATCATTTGGGGGAAATGGGTAATTCCTTTTCCCATCAGCCCCAAAGTCAGTCAGGATTTTAGCACAAAATCCAGCCCACAGAGAGGGGCTAAGCCAAGCGCACGACCCTTCATCCCGAGGGGTGTTTTTGAACATCCTCTCACCCCCATCGCTTGCACGGGAGTTACTCTTTTCCTTTGACTTCCCGTTTTCAGATACAACCAGCTGCATAGTCCTGGTTTTGCATGGTTTGTGCCACACACCGCGGGCTCGGTCCTGGGCTCCACGGACACACAACTCCTCGCCCCGTAAATTGGTCGGGGTGGGGAGGATAACCCTGGGTGGGATGGAGCCGCCAGCACCGCTACAACCGCTCCTGCAAGGCAGGGGTACGCGGTTCGGACGCTGCGCCCAGGGCCAGGCACTGTAAACACCAAACAAGCATAATTAATTGACCATCTGCTTGAAAAGCCAAGTGTTGGGTGGCACTGAAGTATGACTGCCGTGTCGCGAGCCTCCGAAATATCTCTGAGAGTTGGGTGCTTCGGGTGCTGATGTCTAGCTCAGGCGTCCTGAGCTTTCCTTCGGTTTTGTGTGAGCGCTCCTCAGCTTTGGAGGTGCTTTATGGCCGGATGCAAAGCCTGCAGCTGGGGGGGTTGGCACCTCCCGGGCTGGCAAGGGAAAAAAAACTAAGGGAAGGGTGCAGCCAGCACCCGCGCGTCTGGAGAAGGGTCTTTGCAGACCTCGGTCCTCGCCTAACCACATAACAATTCCCTTGTTGTGGTTGCGTGTTTGGGGAATTATTTGAAACCATCACAACGTGAGCTGGGAAATAAGGCACCTGTGGTGTTTTCTGTTATTCCTAAGAAAATTCTCCTTGTGTTTAATAGGTGATGTTTAATAAAAATGAAAATGAGCTTATCCTGAGCAGGCATGCACGCCAAAAGCTGGCATTTAAATTAGAAATTATGATTTAATAACTTGTCAAGAAACTCACCAATGTAACAGCGTGATAATTATTGAAAGGAGGCTTCATAAATACTGGAATACCGTGATCTGTTATGAGAACCGAGCTCATAAACGCCCGGCGATCTCTGCGTGCGACTGGGCTGCGAACCTCTGGCCCTCAGCAGGAGAAGGCTCTCAGAGAAGTCCTCCCCGCGAGGTCCTTAGGGCGTCCCCATCCCAGGGCTGATGTACCTGGAGTTTTGTTCGCTTCGCTGTAGGGTTGCACACACAATAACGGCAGTTGTATCCGAAGGGTCCTCTGTGGGTGCGAAGGGCGGGCAGGGAACCACAAATACCCGAGCAGAACGCGGCAGGGAGCGCTCCACCTCTCCAGGACTTCGCGAGGAGGCGGTGGGGAGGTGGATGCCTCGCCACGGGTTTAGCGGCAGCGCTGGCACAGCTCGGGAGCAGGACAGGGCTGGGTTTGCAATCGCAAGCGGGCTGCCGTGGCGGGGAGCCGGGCCGTGGCGAGTGGAAACGGAGCCGCCCAGCGCTGGAGGCAGAGCAGACGGCGCGTGTCGGGGCGCTGGGGCCGGGGAAGGATGTGACAGACGGGGCTGGGGAGCGCGAGCGAGCCCGCGCAGAGGGTGGCGCGGCTTTGCCCGGGGGAGGTTGGCCACGGCCCAAGGACGCCGTTCGGTGTCCAGCTCTGCCGCGCTGAGCTGGTCCTGCCGGGCAGGAGAACACGGCTCCACCGCTGAAACCTCCGAGGTGCTGCTTAGAGACAGACCACGCTGGCTGGGCAGAGTCTTCTCTTCAAGTAATCTGACAACAAAAAGTATTTATAGTCTTGGGAGGTCACAATTGCTCCTTTGCACCCCCTGAGCCTCCTCTAAACCCTTGACTGATTTGCTGGGAAAAATTATCTTTGGTGAGGCCTTACTGTTTGAATGATGTCCCATCTCTTAATTTAAACAAAACGTTCACATAAGGACTTCTTAATATATACACTTTAAATTACAATCTTGACTTTCTGTTGGTTGATTATGGCATATGACTCTCAGTTGGAAGGCCATTATTTCTGCTATGATTTACAAAGCAGTTAAAGCGAAATCTCTGTAATAAATATTGAAGCATTGTAATAGATAATTCCCTTTATTTAAATGCGACAGACCCCTTGGCACGATGTTTGGTTGGCAGGAAAGGCGTGAAAAACCCGGACAAAAGCAACTGGCAGGCTCAGGTTTTGGTTTCTGGCTCAGCCACGTGTCCCGGTGGGGACCGGCATCCCCGCGGGAGCTGAGCGCTGGGTCTCTCGGTGGAGGGTGGTGTCCCCATGGGAGCTGGGTGCTGGTTCCCACGGGCTGAGAGCAGGGAGCCGGGCTCAAAGTTTTCCCATTAAATGTAAACCGTTCCCTTTATGTTGCTTATAGTATGATGCCTTAGCACGTGCTGTGCCATAGTAAAAATGGGCCTTAAAAGACGACCAAAACAGGAGCATGAGAGCCCAGTGTTTATAGCAGATTCCTGCCGTAAATTCAGGGAGTGGAAGTGGACACCCAATCCAGATTAACTGCGGCGAAGGCAAGCAAAAGAAAACTATACAGGGAAGCCAGAGATTTACTGCAAACTCCCGCTACCACTATCCTGTGCCATTCAGCAAAGCGCTGCAGTCTCCAGATGAATCAAAGCAGCCGCGGAGGGCGCGTGGCAATAACTGGGGGTTTTGGTGCCCGGCCCTGGGGCTCCGTACCTGCTGCTGCTGCTGCCCCTGTGGCTGCTGGAGCGACCTGGGTGCCTGCCTGCGGCACGGGGATTGCACGTCTCTGCCGCTGCAGATCCTCAGCCGTGCATGCAGGCGCGTGCGGCGTTAGCAACTGCATGAGAAAAAAAACAATAATTGAGGTGGCAGCCCCAGCACCTGGGGTTTTTCCCCGTTGTTGATGGTTTTTCAAGCTCACCTTGTAATTCTGGAGCGGCGCAGGGATGGGCTGCGGCGTAATGTGGGGCGGCGTCAGCGCAGGATGGGGTTTGTGGCTGCGGAGCTACAACAGGGTTGAGGAGCTGCAGCAGCTGCCTGCGGCGCTGCCAGCACGTCGTGGCAGTAGCTCTGTGTAGAGGGGCTGTCAGAGCTCTCTGCCAAGTCCAGCAACCAGACCCTTTCCATCTTCAGTCCCCCGTGCCTCAGTTTCCCACTAGGAAACAGGGGGGGATCGTACCTCCTCCCTCTCCTTCTCTGTCGTGTTGACTAACGCTGTAGTTGGGCAAACAATTAAGCACCAACTTTGTGTTTCGAATGTAAGTGGCGGTACAGAAATCGGTGTAACTGCACAGAGCTTATGTCTAAGAACTGGGCTGGTTTGGGGACCATCTCTTGTTGTACACATACAGAGCTCCGGTCCTGATGTGACCCCGTCCCAGATGAAACCTCATTTGCTGTCGTGCAAATACTCTTCCTAATATTAGTTAAATGGCACCCTGGAGCAGCCAGTGCCTTCCAAAATCTTGCGAATCGGGCCCTTTCTGGCCAGGGGAGCTTTAGGAGAGGGTCTTCCTCCTTGTCGATTTTAGCCGGTAGGGAAAGGATGCTTCGAAGAGCTGCTGTGGTCTGTGCTGATGCCTGGGCTGGCCGCCCTGCTCTCCTCTGGGTGGCAGCAGGATGGGGGCACCTCACCGCTCGGGGATGAACCAGCACCCTCAGCTCGGCCCGACCCTTCTTCCTTTAGACTGACATGGGCTGTGAAGTCTGTGAACCGCTACTCCTGTTCCTGTTGACACCCCCAGAAATCCAGATTAACTCCCTGGCTTCACCCCATAGCCCTGGGTTTCGGGCACCCTGACCGTGACGAGGACCCGGTGCTGTGGCCGGTTCCTGCCAGCGCTCCCTGCTTGTCGCTGAGTTTGGTGCAGGTACATCCCCCGCACGCTCTCGGCAAAGTGCGTTTTCCTCCATTCATCCAGCTGTGTTGCACACGTAAACAGCTGGAACCACAGTGAAGATCTTCATACAGCAAATTCAATAGGGAAGACACAACGGGCCCTTAACCAGCTCCACGCTGGGGAGAGGAAAGGTTCCCACTGACTTCAGTAGTGTTTGGGTCGGGACTTCAAAACAGCCAAATTGCTTGTGAATTTTATTTTCAATTAAATTCCGACCGTAAATTCTGATTCCGACTGTGAAACCGCATGCACAGTTAAGGAGAAGTCCATCTGGGCTTCTCCCAACGCTTTGCAGGCGGAGCGGGGCAGGCGGAGGGGGCTCCGTTTGGCAGCTCTCAGCTGGCAGAGCATCACCTGTGAACTGCTGTTAAGTGCAAACTGCCGCACTTGAGTGATGCACAGGAGGTGGCTTGGAAGAAGGGATGCCCAATGGTCACTTGAAGCAACTTCCATCTGAGGATCTCAAAGCGTTTTAGAAAGGATTATGCTTTAAAATCGCAAAGCCCATATGAAGCAGATAGTTTACTTCCAGTCTGTGATGGCGTGATAGAGTCACGAGTAGAGATCGTGGCGTTCCTGGGATAATAAAGCCAAATATTGGCTGAGTCAGGGACCAAACGCAGCCCTCCGAGCGCCCCTCTCAGGCTACTCCCGCTCACCCAATCTTGCCAGCTCCACACTATCTAGTCAGCTCTTAAGGATTACAAACTTAGATTTTGCTGAAAAAACGAGTCTCATAAAAGCTGAGAAACCTCACCTTCACAAGGGAAACATTAAAACCTGGCTTATCTTGGTCAACTTGTAGCATTAAACCATTTTTATATTTATTTGGAAAGCATCAGAAACAAAAGAGCTTTGGTTATTTCTCCTTGTTGAGATGTGTGCTTGTTTCTTGGTGGTTCCCAGTGTCTTGTTCATCCCGCTCCTTTCTTTCTTATTGTGTGACTGGCCATCCTGGAGGAAACTCTCGGGGATGAGTAGAGAGAGGGAAGAAAAAAATAACAAACTATGAAAGTGATGGGGAAAAATTGCTCTCCTGTTTCCTCTAAACCAAGAAAATGTCAAGGAAAAACTTTCATACAGATTTTTCCAGTATTTTTCAGTGAAAATTATGTTTCCTCGGAGAAATTTCAGGTCATTCTATGACTAAGTACTGAGTCTGCTTATTATTCTGTCTGGTGCTCCAGGTTTCGGGTGGGTTTTTTTCAGTAAAAACAACTTGAGAGAGAGAGAGAGAGAAAGCCTCTTTGACACTAAAATCAAATAGGTGTGTTCGAAAGTAATTGAACTGACCTGGAAAAAAATGCTTAGTCAATAATTTTGAATTATAAAATGACCATTGTGCCACACCAGAGCGACCGGGGAAAGCTCGGTGGTGACGGCCAGTTGTGGCCATGCCGGCGCAGCGCAGGGGGCCGGTGCGAGGCGCAGGCAGGGAGGAGCTCCTGCGGGCGCAGGCGGGCGTGGGGCAGGGTCCCCCATGCCCAGCCCTCCCCACCGCGGTGCAAACACCCTGCCTCGTCCTCCCCATCACCTCCATCCGCTTTGGCACTTAATTAGACGAGGAGACGGCGGAGCGCTGCCGGCTCCTCGAGAGCGCAATTATCTGGGCAGCGTCCTCGGGGGCCGCAGCGCCGCGTGCCGGGGTTGCAAACGACGATGGTTTCCCGTGGCTGAGATCTCTGCCGAAACCTCGCTGGCGGAGCCGTTCCCGTGCTTAGCTGGGTCTGGCGAGATTAAAATTCGTGACTTGTGAGACTGTAGGGTCAAATCGGCCGGGGACTTTAGAGTAAAAATCCATCTTTTCTTTCTTTTTAGAAAGAAAAAACAAGGAAAAAAACTTTTTGGTTCGGTTTTGCTTATTTTTGCTTTCTCCTTCCTTCTCTTTTTCCATCAGGTACCACCCCTTCGTTATTAAGAAGTGAGGCCGTGGCCCGAAGCCCCACCAGGCCAGCTCTGCCGCGATGGGCTTGCAGTGCTTCCCCCTCCGTGTCATCTCCTTCATCCCAAGAAACGCCGGCAGTTTGTCGCCGGCTCTGGCCAGGCTGCCATACCTCTCCCCTCCCCTCCCCATCAAACGTGGGGCACGGAGAAAGGTTAAATTCAGGTCAGCCCTCCCCAGTCACACGTTGCTGAGAGCATGCCTTGGAAAGCCGCAGGGATCCCCGCGCTGGCGGTGCCCGCCGACTCCGGCAGCTCGGAGTCAAGGTGAGAACGGCGGCGGGCGCGGGGGCCGCTGCCCCGGGGAACGGGTTCACAGCTCCGTGATTGCTGCACCGCGGCCCCCTCCAAACAAACAGAGCTTACGGCGAGCTGGGGGCGAGAGATGGATGGTAAACAAATGCGCCTTTGAAGAGTGACAATGAAATAAATCACCCGTTTACTTCGTTGGCACACTTGATAATGCCATTATCATAAAGGGGGGACTGTCGGGGACGGCTGCAATC
>VZSZ01012237.1:1462-73424 GCA_013398815.1 Ibidorhyncha struthersii
TCCCTCCCCAGCTCTCCTGGAGCCCCTTTAGGCACTGGAAGGGGCTCTGAGGTTCTCCCCGGAGCCTTCTCTTCTCCAGGCTCTGGAGACACCCCCAACTCTCTCAGCCTGTCCTCCCAGCAGAGGGGCTCCAGCCCTCGGAACATCTCCGGGGCCTCCTCTGGCCCCAGTCCAGCAGGTCCATGTCTCTCCTGTGCTGAGGGCTCCAGACATAAGAAGTGGGGTGCTGCTGTGGACACTGGGGCAGGAGAGCCGAGGGCCCCATTCCATTCCCTCCACAGTTCTCTCAAGGGTGGTGAGAGACCCTCTGTGGTGAACCGCAGGCTTTCCCGCACCCACGTTACTCTGCTGGGCCTAGAGAGGAAAGTGTAAACCTAAAAGCAGTAACAGAAAAAGTAAAGGTGCCATGAATTTAAACCTTTTTAGAAGGAGTCACATGGAAAAGATGAGGGGTGATGGGTACAAGTTACTCCTGGGGAGATTCCGATTGGATACAAGACAAAAATTTACAGAACGATCAGCCGTGAGAATAATCTCTGCATGGAAGTGGTGGATTCCCCATTACTGGACACTTTTAATATTGAGCTGGACAGTGTGCTGGGCCATCTTGTCTACACCATGCTTTTGCCAAGAAAGGTTGGACCAGATGATCCTTGAGGTCCCTTCCAACCTGGGATTTTATGATTCTGTGATTCTTTTGGAACCAGAGGGTACAAGGGCACCCACGCAGTGCTGTGGGACTGGGGAGGGTGTCCTGGCCTGGTGTGGGTACCACACTGTGTGACATGTAGGTACCACGGGGAAAGTGGCACCATGGCGCTGTGCTGGCGCGTGGGGAAGGCAGCCCTCCCTGGGGGCTGTCTGGGGGACACCAGCCACACGTCAACCCCCTGTAAAACTTTTAGCTTTCTAGATCCCAGGCCTCGTTTTCACTCATGTGTATCTTCCCCAAATCCTACGCTCAGAGATACTCTCTGATAAGGACACGTGGCCATTTGTTCCCCACAGTGAAATAGTGAGGGAAAACCAGAAATGCCTGAAAAGATAAGGGCCTTGCCAAGGGGCACGGAGTGCAGACGTACCATGTCATACAAAAACACCCGATCACTCTGAACTGTGGAAATGTCACCATGTCAGCGCTGGGCCCCCCTCAGCGGTCCTCCACAAGATGGCCTCCCACTGACCACCAGTTATCAACGTGGAGCGTCCCCGACACTGATGTCCATCTTCCAGCGTGGCCTTAAGGCCTAGTGAGCAATGGGTGCTGAGGGGGCTGCCCCACCAACCTGGATGTTCTGTGGCTGTGTTACACAGGTGTGAGGACGCCTGGTCTAGACGATGGGGGAACTCTCTCTGCAGCTGGAGGCTGGGTTTGTTTCTGGAGTCAGAACTGCCCGTGACCCGCTCCAATAGACTCCTCCGTCACGAGCCCCCAAAGCCACCAGCAGCCCCATTTCTCACGTGAAGTAATGGTTCAGAGCGAGTAGTCACCTGCTCATCACACCTTTAGCTGACCTGCTGGCCCTCGTGGAAGTCAAGCTGGAGCCTTCTGTTCCCAGTGGGTACTGAGCACAGCACCACCTTTGGTGCCTCCAACGACAACTCCATCACGTGTTGAGTGTGGGTCAAGCAGGCCTTTCTCTGTACTTCTTCCTTGAGCACAAGTTGCCATAATTTTGCCTGTGCTGCAGGCTACTGAGCACCCAGAATACTTCAGAAAAGCTTTGCAAAGGAAGAAGGGCACAGGCGTCCTCCTGGGAGGAGGTGGCACCCAGTGCCATGAGAGCTCTGTCTTCTGCCCCAGCCATGACATTTGGAAGAGGGGACCTGCTCACAGACCCTGGCACGTGGTGTGAGAGTATGTAAGATGGATGACACTGCGTGGGACGTTTATTTGCAGAGCTGCAATGGTCTTCGCAGGTGTAAGTCATCCAGACATTACAAGCACACTGGGATGCTCCAGGTGCCAGAAGAAGTCCAAGGCACAGATGATGATGTGGGCGGTCAGGATTTTGGCCTCAGGAGACTCATGGGGACATTTGAGGGACAGCGTACACAGCCAATGTGGCTTACTGCTTTTTGCACATCAGCTTCAATGTGTCTTCAACGACTGCCTTGATGGCCGGAGTACCGAGTTCATCGAGGCTCTGAGTCTGGAACTGTTCCTGAGCAAACCCGCTGACAGCTGCTGGACCCCGGCTGCGTGCTTCATCGCGCTCCCTGCCGTAGGTGTTTCTTGGAATACCCTGTAGATGAAGAGGCGATGTGGGAAAGCAGCGGTGGCCCATGATGCAGACGATGGGGTGCAGTCCCATGGCCCCCGTGGGTGGGCAGAGCAGGGTGGTGACAGCCACAGCTCCACCGCCGGCGCAGCTCTCCTCAGACAAAGGTCAGTACCTCACCCGTGAGGCCTGAGGCCGCCCGGGAAGCCCTGCGAGGGTCTGGGAGCTGTGGGTGACGGGGCACCTACGGCGCCTCTGCTGTACCCCGGGAAGGCCTGGGGCAAAATGGAGCTCCTGTGCCACAGGCTGGGGCCGGGGCAGGCCCGGGGGCAACGCAGGGCGGCTTGGGCTGACCAGAGCCGGCAGAGCCCGCTGACGGCCTGGCCTGCCCTCCCCTCAGGTGGCGGCCCTGCAGGGTCATGGCTCCCGCCGTGCCTCCCTGCTGGCGGGGTCTGGGGCATGGCGGGCAGCGAGGGGAGATGGTGGTGGCGAGGGCTCCTCGTTCGCTGTACCCCAGAGCTGGGTGTCAGGGGACTCGGCAGGCTGGTAGGGCTCCAAGCAGAGCCATTTCCCTCTATTATTAAACTTTTTTTTATCTGTGAGTTATTATTCCCTTGGCACCGACAGCGCTAAGAGTGCTGTACACGTACAAAGAAAAGACAGGGCCGGTGCCAAATTGCTTATTGTTTAAAATGCAGATTTTTTTTTTTTTTCCCCTCAAAGTGAATCAATACAGAGAAAACTGGAGGGAAAAAAAATCGTATGAGCCCACAGAGGAGAGAGAAGGCCTTGTTTAATTATTTAACCCAGCGGTGCGTCCAGGATCTCCAGACACCACTGAAGAGATGAAGCATCGGTAGAGATGAGTCTGGGAGAAACAGGGCCTGGTGCGTCGTGGCTCGGACGGCGTACGGCGAGGAAGAGGTGGCGGGGGCCGACGTTGTGCCGACAGCAGGCCCTGACGGGTGAGGGGCTCACAGACCTGCCCAGGACGGCTCCCCCGGGGCGGGGGGTGTCTGAGAAACCATGGGCCAGCATGGCGGGCAGGGCTGTCCCAGCCCCACTCCTCGTTCCTGAACGCTTCCTTGGTGTCGTTTCTGGCCCTCGTGCTTGGCCATCTCAGTGCGGCGCCTACCTTGCCGAAACTTAGCACATTTACCCATGCCCGGCATGTCATTTCAGTGTTTCAGAAGAAAGAAGTTGTTAATGTAATAATTACGGGTGTAAATTACCGCTGATTTGTGCCCGGCCTGTTTCAGTTATCAGCCATGTTTTAGTTCTGGATTAATCACGTCATAATTAAATCCATTTTTAATATTAGCAATAAGTGAAGCACTGGTGGTATTAAAGCAGTGTAAAAATGCACTACTTTCAGGGAAAATAGAGGTAAATATAATTATTCACCTCACAACAGTGAAATATTCATAAAGCACAAAATGTAAATTTACGGTGACATGTAAGACTTCACACATAGTAACACAAGCGAAGCTCGTTTCTGTAGCAAGACCCTGTCTTTCTGGAGTACACTGGGTTGGCAGACTGAAAATTAATGCAGAAGCTACGGTTAATAATGGGCTTTGGGGTTTTGTTTTTAAATTAAATAGGAAAAGGAATAACACAACTGCTGTACTGCCCCCAGTATTATTTATTTTGCGATTTTAGCCCACTGTATTTTATACTGTCCCCATATGTTCAGTTTTCAGTGTGCCACAGAATTTGGTATGGACAATTCACAAGTGCAGATGTTGCTGCGGACCGAGAGGGCCTGCCGGCAGTTGGGTGTTTTACCGCCTCAGAAGACACGTGGAAGCAATTTGGAACTGCGTGACGTTAGCTGAGGAGCTCTGTTAACATGGTGAGTGGTGTTACAAGTGCGAGCGTTGGATAAAAGTTCACATCTTTAGGTTCCTGGATGTGTCTGTTAACTATATGTCTCCAAAAAATTTTTTTTAACCCTGCCTGTAGACTTTAATAGCAGGATAGCAAAGTACTAGACTGCATTTTGTTCCAGTTTGGGGTGATGATTGTGCCCTTTTTCATTCCTGTAAAAATCCATCAAAATGCGGCCTTACCATAAACTCGTGAAAAAGTTGTGTGTGCACATGTTCAGTGGATACTCTTTATGGATTTGCAGATAAACTCTTTGGAAATTTTATTGGAGTATTTTGAAAATAAATTGATTAATGTTATGAAGCGCTGTGTTGCTACAATAACTGACGCCATGTGGAAATCGCTGATTCTGGCGGCACGGCATGCACAGCCTGCACACGGTGCCATTAACGAGTCCTAGAGCCATGCACCAAACGACAGTGACAAAACAAGTGGCTGCATGGCAGTTTGCTCAGTGAGCGCGATCCGCTCCGTGCACAGGACCAGACAGGGGCCCTCTGGAAAAAATGGCATGTGAGGAGGTAATTAATGCCTGTGTCAAAAATGTGTGCTGAAGAAGCTGGCTGCAGCTACAGCATTGATGCTCTCCTGTCCAGCACCGCAAGCGGTGCTGATGGAATGGCTGCTGCTGCCTGGCTCTCCGTGTCAGTGTGTTTATGAGAGGCTTCTTCTCCCAGGGCTTTCCGGGCCATGCTCAGCCTCAGGGCTCAGGGGGCCTTCCGCCGAGGCGGAGGGCGTGCAGCCCCGTCCCACATCTCGCCCCGCAGCAGTACTCTTTCCCTCCCGGAAGGGCAGTGACAGCCCAGGAGTAGGGGAGAAGGGTGCAGGCTCTGCTGCTCAGCAAGTTCCGTGCTCTGCACAAGCAGATAAAAAGAGCCACGTTGGGGCCAGGACAATAATTAAGACAGCCGTCTTTTCTGAGCTTTTTTTTTGGTGAGTCATTTTTAAAGGAACGAGGCAGAAACCACATTATTGCTAATGACTCCTATGGGTGTTGCCTTTCTTTGCTTGGGTATGCTTTAAGTCATGTGTAGTGAGAGGTAATTTTCAAAAACTGGGTGGGTTTGGCACTGAATCGAGAACGTATCTGTGTTTTGCCCAGAGATAACACCTTGCAATTATTTCCCCCCTTCACTTATTTGCTCTTGAAGACTGAAAACGGGCAGAGGACTGTAGGCCACACACATCTATAGAATATTACACTTCACTTTATTCATAATGGTGTTTCAGATATTGATTGCTAAACCACCAGAATAGAAAAGTAAGTCGATAGTTTTCACAAATTTAGAAATAAGGAGATAAGACCTGGTGAGTTTCTTTAAAATAGCCTAATGCAAGGGCTTCCAGCCTGTGCTCTGGGAAGTTGCACCATATACAAACTCACCATTTGTGTATGACTATGCCGATGGTCCGTGCAAGTGTCAGTGAGCTAGCAGTAGTAAATTTAGGGACCCTCACCAAAATGAAGTCCAGATATTGCAGTTCTAAGAAAAAACCTTAGAAGTGTTTGTTCCAGAGAGAGAAGTTAATGGCATGTATTTTTAGGCTACGTAATGCATGCCTGTGAAAAAGTTACTACTGGTCTTTTTGGGGAGAAAGTCTAGCACCCTCAATGTTTGAGATATGCCAGGATTCAGGTTGGGTGAATTATAAACTGGTAAAAATTGTTATTTCTCTTCTTTCACTTGCAGGTGCTTAAATAAACAAGAATCTTCTCTGTGCCTACGGGCACGCTGCCCTCAGAGCCCAGCAGTGGAGCCTCAGCTTGGAGACCACAGAGAGTTGATGGAGCACAGTGGACAACCAGGCTTGTCTCCTCAACCATGCCTCAGAGCCACACCATCCAAACCCTCTTGGAATCCCATGAGGTAGGAACTTGCTCAAGACCAAACTGGGGGTGGGAATGAAAAAAAAAAAGGCTTATGAAAGGCTTCCAGACCTACCCAACAGCACCAGTGTGCATCCTCACATCTGTGATGTCACACCCTCGAGAAGAGGTGGAGACAACTGAGATGACCAGGTTGGGCCAAGGTAGTCTAATTATCTTCCCTCCTGCTAATCTTGTAGATTAAAGAGGTACGATCCAGAGCTGCCATGTCAGTTTTTGTGATGAAGCAGGGGTGGAACAAAGTTGAATTTAATAAACGGTATAGAATAAACGCCCAAACCACTGAACATTTTGCTTCCTCCAAAAAGAAAGTGGAAAAACGAAGCATGAAAAACCCTCATGGTTTCTATGCAACCTCTAATACAGCCATTTGTGCTTCCTTTTTATATTCTGCTTCAGCCAGGAAACAAGGCAAAAAACAAGGGGACAGAACTATGGTTGAAGTACTTGACTTTGTGACATCAGTAGCTACTTTTATGGCCGAATTATGTAGTTAAATATGTATATTCTATAGTTTGTGGTTGATTTTATAGTTACAGACATTTTTCAGTCTCTTCTGCTTCACAAGTATGTATGGGCTAAGTCGTATTTGCAAGGAACCTTGAATCTGTAGTACATTGTGTAAATGGTACATACTTTTAGTAGTTAAATCCTGTAGTCATTGGGTCAAAATTCTCATTAGAATTAAATTCCCATTAGAATGAAAGGGAGGTTTAAGTAAGGACTGAAAACTTTCACCATGGCAAAACTTCTGCGGACAAGGAAAGAGGAACCAAGAAATTTCCTAAGAACCTCAAAATCCTTCCTGCAAAATTTAGTGGCAGAAGTCTGAGGCGATGAACTGGAGGAAGAAATTTGGCCTCTGCAGATCAAAATGCTTTCACTGATGTCTTCAGGAGTGTTTGGAGTGTCCTATACCTTGTCCTTTTGTCACAACAGCTGCCTGCTTCAGAAATGCCCATTTCAACAGAAGACACTCTCAGCAGCAAGGCTTTCCTGGAAGCGAGGGTGGGACTGCATGATACATCCTGAGGGATGTGTCCAAGTCCTATGAGACATCTGCTTAAATCACTGTAAATTTTTACTGCTGACTTTGATGGGATTAAATAGGTCTTAAAACAGCTAAAATCTTATCTGGATCTCATATGAAAGGTCTGTGAGCCAGTGAGAAAAGCACACAGTTCTTAGGAGAATCAGGACATGCTACTTCCATCACCTGTACCTCTGGCACTTCGTTTTAAGCTTTGTGACACTTCAGCTCTCTACAGTTGACATTTCTTCGTTGGCCTTTTCCCTTAACATTTTGCCATCTATTTTCTAACATCTAACAAGTAGCAACTGAGCTCTTAATTGGCTCAGAACCATTTCTTTCCACAAAACTGTTTCATCTTAGCGAGAAGAAGCTGGAGGTACGGTCTCTTGATGTAACCAGCCTAGGGAGTAGTCAGCGTGTGATTCCTTGTCTGGTTTAGGAAGGTGCTTTAGCAATGGGTAATAACCTACAGTCCTGCAAACAAGGACATCTGACCAATGGGATATCTCTTGCTGCCACGTCCAGCTATTACTAGCACTCAACAGTGTCCGCAGCATTTCTTTGAAGCCCAGAAAGTCGGGAGATGGTGATTGCTACGATACCAGCACCTAACCAGCTACGGCCTCTCTGCTGGCAGCAGTCTCACCTTTTGCTGCTCCTGGGCAGTCTCATTACGTCCAGCCTGTCCACAGAAACAAAAATTGTGCTTTCACCTTTCTTCCCTTCTCAGATATGACTGGTTTTGGAACTGATGGGTTGAGAGTTTGGAGGGAAATTCTGAGAGAGCATATTAGGATTTATGTAAGTAGGAAACATCATTCAGAGTAAACCAGAATGTGAGTCTAAAGAGGAATTGCTGTGCTAGAATCACATTCCACAGGGATGCTTCTTACAGAAAGGAGATGTTGCTTTTTGGTTTGTCTGAACAGTATATACAGCAAATTTAGAAAATAGCACTCTTCTTCAATAATAATAATAATAATAATCACAAAGTTATTGTAGCGTAGGCTTAGAGTAGACTCCCTTTGTCAATAAGCTTCATTTTAGAGGCTAAATAGGTGCATATTATCAAGTTTAGGATAAGTAGTGTAGTTTAGTAGACAAATATCCAGTACAGTCTCATTTCCACAGAAACAAAAGAACCAAATGAGTAGTTAATATAACTTCACTAATTTCAGAACAGTTTAACTAAGCATAAGTTTCATCTATTGCCTCAAAAATATTTGTTCTTGGATTTCCATGGAAAGATAATATAGGAGGGAGAAAAATACTCTTCTGTACTTCTGTGAATTCCTATTAAAATTCGGTTTACTTTCTTATTCCCTAGTGGAAGAGTATGTTTGATTTCAATTAAAATGAAATGTCATCATTTTAGGACATACTGCATAGCTTTAACAGGTATGCAATACCTTAGTCGGTTAGGGAGAAGACATTGGATTTGGAAAAAGGCCAATAGGTATGGGGGATGTTTCACATTCACGGTGAAAATGTGTGCGTACATGTATTCTACCGGTACGCTGCAGGGACAGTGGTTTTCCTCTTGCCTGCTATCTGTTGTAATTGCAGGGTTTAGGGCTATCTCTGTTAGACCTTTCAGGTGACGGATTTCCTAAGTCCTTCAGCCTCATCGTCGGTTTCATGGGTCTGAGCAGTCATGGCCCAGTTGGAAATGCTGTGTGCTGGAACCATCCACTGTGTTCATTGGCAGAGGTGGTAGTCGGTGATATTTTGTTCTTAATAAGCCTGTACAGTATGTTCTGTAATTGAGGAAAGTCCACACAAGTGAATTTTAACATACAAAAATCTTCTAAAAAAATATTCTGTTCAAAGCATCATCCTACACTCTGTTTTTTAATTTGAAAGAGGTTTTCCATGGTTTAGGGTTTTTTTTCCATTTAAATTTGTCATGTAAAAATTTCTTTTTGAATCAAACTACAATGAAGTTAGTTCTGTACACTTACTTCCGTCAAGTAAATGGGCATATGTAGGTAGTTATGAAAATGCATAGGTCGTGATGACAGCTTGGCTAAGAATACAAAATGTGCAATAAAGCAATTTCTTATAAAGGTTTCAGCGGGTATCTTTAATATTTCCGAAAGAACCAGCATCTGGAAAAAATGTTTTTCCCTTGGAAACATTTCTAAATTTTTTTTTTTTTCATTAAGTGATAGGGAAATGTTATTTGGAGGTGTATCATAGCTGACTAAGTTAGTGAAGAGCAAGTAAAGCAAATTTTCCACTGGTTGTCATCTAGTTTTAAGGACTAAAGTACAGCAAAACTTTCTACTTACAACAATATAATCTATGGCTTTCCTCGCAAAGCAGACAAGTGAAGGTGGGAGATGTTTGGAATGAGACATGCCACCTAAAAAAGTCCATTTCACACAAGCAAAAATGTATGTGACGTGTCTAGGCTTCTGGATGAATTCAGCGTGCTGAGGAGTGTCATCTGTGGCAACTGGCCTGTGCTTTCATTTTGCAGGACCAACACCTTTGTCAGGGTAATGGAGGTTATTTCTCTTTAGATTTTGAATTGAATCACCATAGTATATGTATGAAACAAATTCTTCTTCCTTTGGGTTTTGTTTCTTTTCTGTTCTTTCTTCTAGCTTGGTATTTGTGAGCAGTCATAAATATAACTGTATGGATAGCAGAATTGCCAGTTCAAATACAACTCCGTCATAATTTTTGAAGGGAAATGCTATTTCCGAAGTAGAGGAAGAAGTTTTGAGTTTGATGAGATAGCATCATAACATAGCCTTTCATAGAAAGATGTATTTGAAAAGTTTAACTCAATGTGCTTTGGGAAATGTTTAATGCCCTTATTTTTCTTATGTCAAAATTGCAACTAATATTTTAATTCTATTTTAAATTCTTATTTCAAATATGGAAGATAAAATTTCTTGATCACGCCTACTATGTCAGAAAAACACACCATGTAATTTCTCCCATAAAGTGTAAGAATCGTCTTAAAACTACCTGGAATTTTACTGCATAGCTGTCTTTGGAAATCTGCTTCAGTCCTTTGATTGATAAAAAAAAGGTCTTTTCATTCCTCATGTAAACATAAGCCTGGACTATATTTTTTGTTATTAGTATCATCCTGTAACTTAAGTTCTGCCTTCTCTCTTGTGTTTGCTTCTTGAGTTTGTTTATGACTAGTAATAGAAATCACGGTAAGAAATAGAAATCACATGGTAAGTTCCTTGCACAATACATTCTTCATTCTCTTCTAAGTCACCTTTCCCTACCTGTGTTTCATCCTGAATCCATCTTTTCTGAACAGGTTGACTGGAATTACATGCAGCCTTCCACATACAGCCCTTGTAGCATCTTGTACAATGCAATTAATGGTTGCCTACATCTGCTAGAAATAACCTGGATCACATCCTGGGATCACTTTGATTTCTTACAACCATATCGTATTGCTAACTGGTATTTATCTTGCAATTGAGTAACATGTCCAGATCATTCTCCTGTATTATTTCTAACTGATGTCTTTCGGGTTATAGCCTTTTTGTTATGCTTATCAAACTGGTAGAGTCATCTTACCTAATCTTAGCAGGCCAGGTGTGGATCCTTGGCTTTAAAAGAGGTGTCAACAAAAGCTATGAAGAATCGTTCTCTGGCGGGTTCCCTATCTAGCTGCATTTGACTAGAAACCTGGCTCTGGATGACTCTGTTTGATGAGGTGAATCACTCACTAAGTGTATTTTTCATCATGTATTATTAAACCTAATCTTCTTTCTATTGCCTCGGTCTTCATTGTGCAGATCTTCTAGTATGATGCTCCTGTCATTGCCATTACCTCCCTTAATTTGTCACTGGAACATTTCATTAGCGTACTCCTCCCCTTACTACAGAGTTCATTGTTGAAATAAGCAGCAAGATCAGTTCCAGCAATGATCCTTGATGAATATTGTGGGTTATATTCGACCAGTACGTTCAGAAAACTTAGTCAGCTCCTCTTTTGTTAGTTGAATATCATATTTTTTCAAGCGAACTAACATTTTTCCTGTGTTAGATTATCTAATACTTCCAAAGTCCAGTCACACTAGGTTTAGATTGCTAAAATCATAAGGTTTCCTATCAGAGGAAAACATTACATTTGTCTAACATGATCTGTCTTTCATAAGTCATTCTCCCACTTACGTCCATGTGCAAATTATTTTCTTCAAAACTTGTTCTTAAACCTTGTATATTAAAGTCTAGCTAAGGGTTTGGTGGCTACTAAGCTTTTCTTAAAATATATCGATGTTCGCCATGCTTCAATAATATGTTTGTGCTACTCGTTTGATAGCCTGATAATTTACGGTGCCAGCTCTTTAAATCATCTGGGCTGGAGATCATCACCAGATTGAGCACATTAAAGTTTTTGAGTACTGCTTCCATCTCAGATGCAATCATTTTAATTTCTCTGACTTTATTCTCATTATTTTGTCTATATTTTTGGCATTGAACTAATATTTTTATCTGTGCAAAGGTAGGACAAAGCTTGCAAATTCTGCAAGTCATATGGCTCTTGGTTCAAACATCTTTTTCACATAAATGATGACATTGGAATAGAAACTTAAGATTTGGAGACAAGATTTTTTTTTTTTTGGAAACTTAAGATTTTCTAGGAGGCATTAGGAACTTGAATCTTACTGACCTCTAAGGCAGGAAAGAGTGCCATGGAAGGTTTTAGCATCTTGCGCCAGTAGTCAGTGGGAGTATCTACAGTCATTTCCCAAATGTCATGGGAAATACAATATGAATTTATTTCAGTATTTCAAAGAGTCACCATTTTCCTCAATATCTAGAGAACGGATATCTGTCTCTGTCTTCTGAACAATTTCAACCAAGAAAAAATATCCTAAAGAAGTACTGGAAGAAGAGTTAGCATATGGAGCCCGGGCTCAGGCCATGGGCAGCTCTAAACCCACGGTTACTGGGTGGTGCTGACGTGCTGCAGCTAATGTCTTCAGAGAGATGGGACAAGTGTCACAATTCACACAGGAACAAATCTGCTCAGTCAATACTGGAAGAACACTAAAGAAAATATATCCACTTGGAGATTTTATCTTCTTTCTTCCTAGAATTTAATCAAACAAGAATCATTTAGTTACTCGTTTTTGTTGAAATCAAACATGCTTGTTCTTCACTTGCAAAAATAGGAAACTTCTTTCAAAGTGACACTCTTCATGAAAGAATACAAGCGTGCAGCTGCTGAATGACTAAGTGATTAAAAACCTTAGTGATGGCTAATTCATTGGAGGTGATATGTTTACACTCAAGGCCAAGTATCATAAAAATAGCTGCTTGGCTTTTTCTTTCCTTAATGTGAAGTAAACTACCAAATAATTTTGAGTAGGTCTGCAAGAGTTTTTATATCCACTTTTGCCCAGCTGAAGTCAGACTACAACAACCAGAACAGTCTTCTGTCTAATACTCCTCTTTTATACGTGAGTCTCCACCTTCACAGTTTTTACATGACAAAATATTTTAAAGTATCTAAGGCCGAGGGGAAAGTTCACAACATTTTATAAAGCCTGTTTTAAAAATGCCAAGATAGATGGCATTTTCTTGGCTCGTATATCATGTGGAGGGACCTTTTTAGAGAGTCTATGAGATTTAATAGCCTATTCACCCAAATGGTATTATTTAACATATTGAGTGTTCTTTGAAGTCTCTACATTAATGGTGGAAAATAGCTGTTATTATTACTATATATAAAAATATATGTATTAATAACATATTGTTATTATTATTATATATGATTTTTATTATTGAGCCCAGATGCATAGAAGATCATCAGACATTCTTGAGTTTGGATACTGTGCGCTGACATACATTGCTTGTCCTTATAATCTAATTAAAAGATGATGTAAAAATACATGGGAATAAGAATAGAAAAGGGATGAAGAACCAAATAATTGGAGGAGTACGTGGTGGTTGGATTAGTTATTTTCACAATTAGCTACTTGAATTAGCTACTTGACAAGCAATGTAGAAGAAAGAATAAAGGGCTATCTCTGACAAGGACAGTATTTAGTGAAACTGCTACTGTAAGTGTATTATGATTTAAATATAAAGAGCTTCAGGTTTCAGTTAAATGGATTTTGATTCTGCTTATTTTTCTAATGCTAGATTTGTTTCATTTCCTTGTTAAGCTCCTTTTATTAGACCACGCGGTGTATGATAGAAATTTCAACCTTTGTTTCAAGTGCAACAGAGTTTTCTGGGAACAGCCTAGGACATAATCTAAATTTTTTATTTTGAAAAAAACAACATGTATTTCTGCTTAACAAAGAGCTTGAACATAAAATCTTACCTTTGATTTAAATACTGCGAACGGGAGACACGGGTATGTTATTTCTAGATCTAGGAGAAGGTCTGCTTTGCCATCGATCATCTCATAATTTTACCAGTCTTTTGTCTGGTGTGGTCATCAGAGGTTTGGTTATATCGATCTGTCTCTGTTTGCTAGGTGGAGTGACGTATCAGCAGGGGAAAACAAAGGGTATAGCTATGTGAAGACTGCTAAAAAATCTATTAGCGTTTGGTCAAAATGAAGTTGATGATTATTTGGGATGAATAGGAAGAAGGAAACTCTACTAGAATTAATTTTCACTAAAAAAACTAGCGAACTAGTTTCAATGTTTTGGAGAGAAGCAAATTCCATATTAAACTAAATTTGGAAGTAGGTCTTTGGTCTTCCACTCAGAGAGTGGAAAGATGACATTGGATGCATGTAACCATTTATTTATGGAGAGAGCACTGTATGTGTACATATTACATAGATTTTGAGATATATATGTATATTTATATACATTAATATCTATAACCAATTAAAATTAGTACAACATCTGAAATTGCAGGTGGGGTACATGAGATACTCCTTCAAAAACTGCGAGAGTTGTTAGACTAATGATCGTTATAGTGTTCTGTTGATGGAGGAAGCAGGTAACCCACTGCATAAAACGTACATTTTTTCCAGTTCACATAATGAACATAGGTGATCAGGGACTGTCAGATTTTTATGTAGTGCAACAAAAATATCAAATAAAATAGAAGACTTTATCTGGAACATGCGTTCCTTCATCATAAATGGATTTTCCCTAGAAATTTTAGACCGTAGTTGAAAGCAATGACCGTAGTTGAAAGCAATGGAAGACTTCTGGGAGTTCATTACAGTGATAGATTAGTAATTTGTCATGAGACTACCACTGGAAATTAAAGATGGTTAAAGGACAAAAATATCAGTAACTTCTCATAGAATTATAAGGGAAAGCCTGTTAAAAGAAAATTTATTTCAGAGATTAAAAATATAGGAAAATAGAAGCACTATTCAAACAGGTTGTTGTAAAGATTCTGCAACCGTGCAGAAAGTTTAAATTGAGCTTGTTGATGTTAGTAGAATAGTTTCTCATTGTCATGGGGGGCTGGTCTCATCTTGGCAATTTCAGTAAATTTGAGCTGATTTTATGGGGGGATAGTTTGAAAAAGTGTAGCAGCAAACCACCATATTCAATCTAACTTTGACCAGAGTGGGATTTAGCTGGGTTTGTAGCTTGTTTCCTGTAAATTGTCCCTGATAATTTCTGCTCTTTTGGGCCCTGTAGTGCACATGGCAATCCACAGCTGTGAAATGTGGGTGTCCGCTGGCTTGCAAATGCTGCCAATTTAGAATTTCAGCAGTTCGCATGTACTTTCTATGCACTTATTTGTGCAGTGTTTGAATAATCATAGAATAAATACAGAAGATGAAATATATATGTTGAAAGAGTAAATATATGTACATCTTTCACATCGTATTTTCAATATTATCAAAACCAATAAAATATCTTTTAGTACTCGATGGAAAACTGGAGCACTTCATGGAATGCTGTGAACTTTAGTGTGTTTCCTAATATGAAGCTGGTCAGAAAATTTTAGTGACTTCTACATTTCAGAGAGTTTGGTCAGTAAAAGCAAGTAGTGGGGAATAAATCAGTGAAGTGAACTGAGAAGAAAAAAGGACTCTGTCGGACAGCTTTGTAAATTTTTTTTGAAAGTGTGAACAGGACATCATAGAGTTAAGTATTAAACATGTATGTAAACCAGCAATATATATTATAAAAGTAGGATTTTTCATTCTACTGCAGTTAATTAAAAAACTTCCTGTAAAGAGAACGTAAAATCCTCAAGGAGTCTTTCCATGGATGCCAAAACGTTTGGGGAAGAACTACCCAGAGTCCACACCCCAGCTTTCAGGAAATACATTTAGGGCTATTTTCTTGATTCTTAATTTAAAGTAACCGTTCTTGCTAACTACATAAAGGAAGATGCTATATCAAATTTGGCAGTTAGATATACAAATGACCAATGAGACAGTTCAAAGAACTGCAAGACAATCTGTTCAGCTGTCTTTGGCTACTGCTGTTTCAGCTTCTGGTAAGTCCACTTCACCCAAGGCATCTGGGTTTAGTAAAGCAAGAGCAGCATGAACGTGCGACCATAGCTGACCAAATAACAGCAGCAAAGCCTATTGTAGCTGCATATCTTACCGAACCCACAATAAATCACAGGTCTGATCCTCTTGACTATTCAGAATCCAAAGAAACCATCTGGCCAACATTCACACTTCTGGCTAATAAGGACCTTGGAAGCTCTCCCACTATTGTGTCATGTGGACGAATATGCAAGGCAGGAGGGTTATATTCTCACTCTACAGGGTGAGAATATACTCTGCAGCCTCACTCTGCAAACTCTTTTTGGTTTAAATTTCACATCCACTCAGGAGCTTATCACTGTCAAATTTGACATCCTCATCCTTTGTTACCAATATCACCATCCCTTCCGATAAAACAGCGACCCTCTGGGTCTTTGCTGAGTTTTCTGTCTCACACTTTGCATAGTGTCCACTGTCACTGCAAAAAATCACCCCAAATCCTCAGAGATCCCATCAAACAAGGTGTTATTTTTACAGCCGCGAGTTCTGGGTGGACGTCCTACCTTGTTCCCCTTTCCACTCTTTTGAACTCTTTGCTCTTACAGTTGGCTTTTGCATTGAGTTTTTTTCTTTCATATGCCATCTTTTCAGGATCTGAAGTTGGGAAAAAATCTATCTTCTTGTAAGAACACATTCAGTATGAAACCAGATGCTTACTTCCTTCCATCTATTTTCCACACCCCAGGCTTTACTCAGAGGATTGCAATGAAACAAGCGCTCTCGGCAGATGTCTTTGGACCACTGCGGTGCTTTCCATGGTGGTAGAGCAGCCTTTACTGTATCAAAGCACTCGATATTTGAATGCACAATGACAAGAAGACACTTAGATATATGCTCAGAAGTAGGGACACGAGTGGTTTTATCTCTGTGGTTTTAAGCACACACGTATGTGCTTAACTCTAAGGGTATATTTTTAAATGCCGGTTAAGCATGTGCTTCATGCTTAAACACTGTGTTGAATCAAGATGGGAACACACATGTGGTTAAAATTAAACATGTATTTAGTGCTCTTTTGGAGGCAAAACCTAAATTTCTATTTTTAGGCTCTGCCTCAGGAACTATGCCCTCTTTCCTTCCTATGACTTCAGTATTGAAAGAACCTCCTCTGACAAAATGTATTTTTCTTTATCTCTGTGTGGATTGCAGACATACTCTTTTTGGTAGCGGTAACTTCAGCTGTGATCTAAAGCAAAGCGCTCTGAGTCTCTAGAAAGTTCAAGCTCGCACACTTCGATAGATGTGTAGCAAGAAGCTCACTGCATCATACTGTTCCTGGCTCTGGACAGCCTACAACAGACAGCATCCTGTAAAAGCTTACCCTAGCTATGACTCAGGATAGAAAATCCTCTTTCCCAGTACCCTACCCATCACGTTTTTTTCCTACAGGTATAAACAGTGAGATGCCAAAATATCACCCGTAGAAGAGTAATGCTGTTTCACAGCAGTGCTGAAACCCTGGCTGTCAGGGAAAAGGAGAAGCAGGACTGCCAGGGCTGTAGACCGCAGTGTCTTTTGTTAGGCCAACAGATAACTGGTAACAGTTGTCAAGCTTTCGGTAACATAGTCCTTTCACCAGTTTTGGCATCATTTCACTTTCTTCTCTGCTTTAGTAATAAGTGTGTATCCGTAAGGAAAGGATGTGGTAAAGAGATTTTGTCCAAAGGTATGTTGGTTTTTTTGTCAACTCTATGCGCTGTCTGAATTAAAAACGCATACTACCTTTCCTTGTTACCTTGCCTTTCCCAGACCTGCAAGGGCGAAGAAAGAGATTTTGACAGCACGGGGTACAAATTAAATGTCTGGAATGTTTAAAACAATGAAGACAGAACAATGGCTGTGAGGGAACAACAAGGTTCTGGACATGTCAGCCACATGTCAAGGGCACCAGGCAACGGTGGGGGTATTGTAGTAGATTCAGCGTATAAAACATAGGATCATTCTAGACCATTTTCTCTGTGAGATGCAGTGAAACATGCAATTACATTTCATTGACATGTCATTGCATTACCTTTAGAAGTTCAGGACATGCTGTTGTTTGAAGCTTCCAAAAACCTCGTATTATTTTTATCTGTGTAAAGTGATGTAAAGGAAAGGAAGATTCTGTGCTTTATTTAGTGATTTACCAAACAAAGACTGTTTTCGTTTGTTTCTCAGTTTTTAAATTGATAACAATACAATGTTGTTCCAGTAATAAGACTGTGGCTTTCTTTGGTGAATGATTTAATACATGAAAAACAGGTTAATTGCTCCTTAATTGTCAGTCTTCAAGTTTTACCTTATATTTGGGTTGCATAGAAAATTGCTGCTCCTAACTTGTAACACACCGGTAAGCTGTGACACGATTGCTCGGAGTGGGCTACCTGTGAAGATTAAATACAAAACCTTAGAACACCACACTTGAGCTAGGAGACCTGCCTTGAAGGCTGCATTACTTTTATCAGCCTGGTGTTGTCAACTGAGGAGATTCTTAGAAATTAAACTCCAAAATTTCGATTGCTAAAATTAGATTAATTTTACAACTTATACTTTACCTTTAGAACTGAAGTTTCAAATTCTTCTTGAAGTAAGTGTGACAATGACTGGTATAACTAATGCCCTTTTGCCCCTATGTTATACATTATGAGATTAGATGTAATTCATTTTACTATTCTGAGCACTTGTATTTTTTGACAAACCACAGATTTCAATATTGAAAATACAAAGCTGTATCATATCCCATAGGGTCTTACCACCTCTTTCTCTGCTAACAATCCTTTTTGTTCAGCAGATGCTAATTACATTTTTCTCTCCAACTGGCTAACTGAAGAACACATTAAGTTGAACTCTGCACAAGTGTTCCACCTGTACTTAGCCAAAAATTTCCTGCTTCTTTTTCACAGTGGTATGAATGCTTTGTGCCCCGAAGTTTGGCTTTTTTCTGGCTGTATCAAATACTCTTAATAACAGGCGATACTGGTCAGGTGTACTGTCCTTTTGTTCACATAAGAATCTTCTAAAGACTTGGTTTGTTCAGGTGCCCCTAGCTCTTTGACTCAAGAGCAGGCCTGTGCTTTAACACTTGTCTTTCACACTGGATCATACTCTGCTGGATCTCAAAGCTTCCTGCCCCTCGCGCACACAACGTATCAAAGCCCTCGTGGTTGCAGTCAGGCTGAGCTCTGACTGGGGTGGCTTCAGCCGAACCTGCCGTATTGTTTCTTCCACGGAGCCCAGAGGGCATTTGGCACAGATGCCGATCCTGAGGTCTGTGGTTGTCCTAGATCAAATGGCTGGTGGTAGCCCATGGCAACTTCCAAGGCATCCAGGTCTGGAGGGATCCTGAGCACCCAATCCTGTGGCTGCGAGCACAAGGAATGATGTTTGAGCACGATAAACCTGAGTGTCCAGGCTTCACGGAAAAACCTTTGCTCACCTGGGGTGAAGGAGTACAAAACACACAGAGAGATACACGAAAACGGTCAGATTTTCCAGACCATAGTGAAGTTAAAGGCTGTAAAATTTACTTACAGTTTCCTGAAAGGAGACTCAGCTTTCAAAAGCTGACATATCTTCATGCTGTAATGAAAAGCTTTCTGGTCTATTTAAGGCACGAGATGACTAGCTGAAGTTACAGTTAAGTATTGCAGATAGAAATTTGAAGTTACTCATCAGTGCTACCTACACATGGGAGCCAGGCCACCAGACTTCTTCTGTTCTTTCAGATTATTTGCTTTGCTGTAGAACAAACCCCAGCCAGAGTGATATTTGTGCCAATATTTCTTTTTCTTTCGGATAATCCATTGTGTGGGATGAAATCTCTATTTCTGCAAATGTTTTAAGGATTAGAAATTCAGACAGCACCAGGTTTTAAATGTAGCTCTTCTGAAAAAAAGAGATAGGACAAAAACAGAGCTCTAAGTCTGGCTATTGCTGAGCAGGAACCGTACGAGCAAAGGAGAATACAATGCAAGCAAATCTGAGGGCCAGATCACTCGGTAAAACCTAACAATTACTGAAATAATAGACCAGAACATATTGAGTTAAATTAATCTCCATTGTGACTTCACTGCTAGGAAGAGGTAGGCTGGTGATGGAGCTGGCTTGCTGTTCCCGGGCTGGTTGCTGCCGGCTTGCCGTGGCGGGGTGTGGGGTGGGACCCTGCCGGCCAGGCAGAGCTGGAGGGAGGACAGGGGACACGCTGCATGTTCGCCCGCTTCAGTCCTGCGCCCCTCGCTTCTGTCACAGGGTCGGGTATCCTGGGCACAAGTTCTTCTGCACTGGCTCTCTGCTTCCTGAGCGTTTCACCAGGGCTTACCCGGCTGTATTTGGCACCAGGAAAGTATTTTTATATATGGGGCCTCGACCTTAATGAGTCAATAAAATGACTGTAAAGCAACTTCTTCCAAACAAAACTGCCCTTGTTCACTAACTGCCATGGAGAAAGGGTAAGAAAGTTCAGGTGACTGGCGCTTACCTCCTTTTGGCAAATCTTGACTAACTCCACTCAGCCCAAATATCTTCTGTGAGCACAGAGAAAAAAATTACACCTCCGTAGGATGCTCCTCTGCCTGTCCCTGGCAGTGGCCCTTCTGCTGCTGCTTTCTCCTCAACATGGTAACGTAGACTGTGGTATTCCCTTCATCCTAGGTTCAGACCTTGCAAGTCCTTAGCTGAGGCCATAAAGTAGGTCTCCCTGCAAATAATATCTTCTTTTCTATTTCCTTGGTGAGCCTTCATTTGGCTACTTCTGTATCTTGTTTTGCTTTATGCAAAAACATTCTTTTCCTAAGATCTTCTTTGAATTATGCGTAAGAAGTTAAGCATAATAAAAACTGTAATACACATGACATTTAAAAGAAAATTCAGGTGTGTGTATATATTCATTCACTTTTCACGCAAAATATCTTGTAATTAATGGACTAACTATCTACTTTCTAGACAAATCTGTCTTCTTCTCAGTCTTTGCTCGTTCAACATTATTTAAAATATGTTTTGCAAAGATACTTAGGTACCTTAACAGCTCTGCTTTCATTGGCTTATTCCTGGATTTAAGCTCCTAAATCACTTGGGCACTTTTACACAACTCGTTCACCCAAACTAAATAATCTTGAACAAATCCCACATTTTTAAAAAAAGCCTTTTTTTTTGAAGCTGTTTCTAAGTGACTTTAATTTTTCACATTATATAAAACATAATAATTAAATGTCTTATTTAAAAGAAAATATTCGTGTGTGCTATCATCTATTCATTCAATTATTCAGTGGAGTTTTGAACAATCAAGCCTAAAAAATGAAGGCATGAATAGAATGATGTTGCAAATGCACCAACTTCTCTATGTGGCCTTCATTATAATTGTGAAGAATAAAATTTACATAAATGGAGAATGATGGGTTTTGTTTTGTTTTTTAATGTTCCAAGATGACTATTTTATCTGTGCAATGTAATCTTGGAAACAAGAGTAATTGAAAACATCAGAATACTATCAGAGTGAATATAGTATATCATACAAAAATGTTCATTTTGTACCTTTTATATTGCTGTAAAAGGAAACACTGAAATAATTGTCCACATAATTGTTTCTTTTACTGTTATTGAATTCCACAAATATTAACAACGGAAAGGAAGGGCTGATACTTTGCCTTCTCCTGACCTCTTCCTCTGTATATGCTCACAGATGATGGATATTGACAAAACTGTTATTAATCAAAAGAGATTCCATTTATCTAATGTCCCAAGTAGCTCTAGGGACTGAAGGGCGATATTGCCTGAGACTATTGCATGGGAGGAAAGTAGAGTTCTTGCCTTCGTGGCTGTGGATAAGAACTTGTACATCTTCAGCATTCCAACTTGAGAAAAATGAGAAGATCCAGAACACTTGACTCTTTTTTACATCATGTTGTTTAACTCTGTGTCGTTTGACAGAAGAGGGAGGAAGTAATTCAAGGCTTGAAATGTTTATAGCTGCATGATTCCCAAGTAAAATGATTTTTAATATTTTGCTTAGCAAAAATATATATAATAGTGCTGAATTTATTGAATGATAGGTTTTGAAAGGCTCGTTTCATTTCACTTTAAATTGCAAGAAAATTTATTAATGAAGGACTGCATTTAGCAGAGCACAGCTTAGCTATACCGTCCATGTTTTTGCGTAGGGTCTCGATTCCAGCTTTGGTGCACACTGGGGTGTGCATCCCCGTGAGCGGGGAAGGGAAGAGCACCGCTCTGCCCTCTCAGCAGCCCGGCCCCGAGGACCTGCTGACACCTACCCTGAGCGTGAACCTGCTTGTTGCAAAGTTTTATGGCAGCACTGTGAATCACCAGGGTGTGCTCCTGGGTGCAAGGCCATCGACTCCCATTGGGAACAGTGAAGAAAGGGAACCCAACATCCAAATCAAAGTCATGTTCCCATGGAGATTTCTGGATTTTTAACAGTATCAGTGTAGAAAGATTAGAGAAGGAAGCAGCAGCCTTTGCTCCCTACAGATTCTCTGTAATAAATGGAGTTATAAAGGAATGCAGGATGCTTATGGCAGCTAGGAAGGGGCAGTAAGGGAATGATTGATGCATGAACGCTTAACGCAAAGAGCCTGGAAACTGTTGAGCAAGGAACAGCAGATCTCAGAATTATGTTATGCTTCTGGCAAAGGAGCTGGCATAATCTTTTTGGTTGATATCATCCCAGAAACTATGGTTTATTTTATCTAAAATAACCCACTCTAATCTCAGTCCAGATCATCGCACGAGTTCAGTGGTCCCCAACCAGTGAAAATGTAAGCTTCTCTAACCAAGTGAGAACATGAATTGCTCTCATTTGAAGCCAGCCCTGTTACTGGTTTCCAGCCTCTTGTGTGGGCACAGGCAGTCAGTCTGCATCTCCTATGCCAAGAAACAGTCAGTCTAGTACCTTCTGCTTTATATTTACAAAAATATTTTTTCATCCACTCTCCAACCTACTGCTGAAGTTTTGAGGTGTAGCATCTAACAGTCAGAATCGATGGTGTGGCTTATCTGGAAACGTACCCTGCCCAAGAAGAGCTGGTCAGTCGTAGATTATGTTTCGAATGCAATTTATCAACCTGGCTTCATTCAACAAGTGATCAGGAACAATGAATAAGAACAAGGTCTTCATGCAAGTCAACTCATACGCCATGCTATTTCTGTTGAGAGAGTAGAGTCATAGCAGGCTGAGTGGATTGACTCCCGCTGAACTGAGAGATCTGAATTCCCCGGCTCTGTTGTTATTTTTATTCGCAAGTTATAGGGGCAGCTGGTTTATATTCCACTGTGCAATTACTGCACAGACCTAGGAACAGCTTAACTTTCATCTTCATGAATTTGGAAAGGAAACAGTAATACAAAGAGCATAAAACCCATAGCGGCATGAGTTTTCCAGCATCAAACCTCTGTTGGTCTTGGATCCCGATGAAGTGCTTCTTATCACTGCAGGAAAGATTTACTGTTGACTCAGATATCTAAATTTAGGCTGTCTGCACTTTAGATGTTTACATGTGAGGTACGTGTCTCTGCTCACCCTAGTGTAGACACCTATGTTTGGCCATCTTACACCCACATATCTCCGCGGACTATAAAGGTGTTCTTAAACTTGTAGCTCACAGCCCAATGACGGTGTCTGGCAGGTGTGACAGTCTCAGAAAAGGTGAATGAGAAGGTGGCTGAGAGGTGACTTTGTAGCTGCACAATTTTAAGATGAGCTCAGGCAAGTTTTCTCAGGTTGCAAATAAGATAGTTAAAGAAAATACTTGTCCTTATTTCTGTTCCTAACAACTTCCCAGCTGTGACTCCAAATGAAACAATCCTGAAATTCCATGATCTAACTTAGTTTTCTTCACTTATAACATCTGTTTACTTTTTGCACCTCACTCACGACCAAATCCTAAGTGCCATGCCTTTCAACCCGAATGTCCAGTGTGAGGAAGTGTGAGAGAGAAGCTTCCTCAGGCGATGAGAAATTGTAAAACACATCAAAGACATCTCAGCAAAAACCACTGAGTGGACCCAATACCTCACCCTGGGCCGAAGGGAAAAGGCAGGATAGCATGATGCACGAATAAGCCAGCATATCAGGAAGAAATATTTCTTACAAATGGCACGAAATCAAGCCCAAGCATGTTACTGCTGTGTTTGCTGAATTTTCTTATCTGGAAAAAGTCTAAGGGTTGGCGTGTATATTTTGGTAATGCTGGTGTGGTTCAACCAGCAACAGGAACTCACTGGCTTCCAGAGAGGGGAAAGGATGGAGAGGGGCTAAGCTCTGACAAGTCTTGGGTCAAACCTGTGCTCCCTTACGGACGTCTGCTGTGGTCTTGGGCAAGTATCTAAGCTTCAGGACACCCTGCCAGTGGCGTGGGGATGGAGTTATTTGACTGCAATAACAGGGAGCGTTAGGATTTGAACTGAAATACCCAACTGCTAAGATAACAGGCTGCCTGTAAGCACCCAGGAGAGGGAGAGTAACCTGATTAGGGCAAATTGTGTAGGAGCTGCAGGTGCACAGCACCTCTCTGGACTTGCCTCTCTGCTTGGAGGCTGGAAATAAGACTTTCATATGCTTAAAGTTAGCCTCTTGTAATGCAATTAGCAGCTGGCAAGAAAGAGATGAAACACCCCACGACTTGTCATTTCTGCACAAACCAGTAGCAAGCCCTCTGTGGGCTAATATTGCATTGCAGAGCCGTGGTTAAATCCAATGTAAACGTTGTTCTAAGCAATGTTTCCTAAAAAGCATGAAGACATTTGTATTAAAAATGAGATCAAATTCCAAAGTCTTTTCTTGTCCTTAACTAGGCAACTTTTCTGATGAGGCAAGGTTTAGGGGGAAGATATCCAGAAAAGACTGTCACACATAGAGACTGAACTCGGGTTTGGCTTTTGTAGAATGTTTTGGTTTTGATAAAAAGTTAAATTTTAAACTAAATTACCTGACATCATCCTTTTAACATGACGGAGTTGCAGTAATACTGCAGCTTTAGGATTTTTTAAATAAAGATTCTCTCATTCTTTTTTAAAAATAAGCTAGACAAATTTTTGGATGTCCTTTAAGAGTTCTGCATTGAGAACTAATGTGGTATAGCTAATAGGGCCCTCTGGAATCTTAAAAAAGAGCAGTCATATTTAAGGTTCAAACCTGTTCTAAATTTTTGCCAGAAATAGGGTTATCGTATGCCAATTTTTACAGATATAAAACACAATGAGCTGAACTTTGTCATGCTCAGAAATAACAATTTTGAGAGGAAGAATAAAACCCAAGTAAGTTGCATTGTGTGAGCTGGGGGCAGTGGAGCAGCCAGTCCGCACCAGTTGGTATGAGTTGGATAGCTGCGGGCCAGGTTTAGTTTCAATTTGCTACAGATGAGGTCTTTAAGGAAAAAACAGTACTGCTGATCCATTAGAAAGAAATCAGTTCATAAAGATGAGTGAAGCAGCAAGCACAGCACTGTTGAATGCTGGCTTTTGAAAAAGCAAGTTGGAGGATGAGATCGGTGTTGGAACTCAAGTAATGCAACTTGTAAGGTTTCACTGAGCGGACGCGACTCAGGAGAATATGAACTGCCTAGGATATTAACCTCAGAAAATCTTCCAGTCTTCTACTTTCCGTCTTTCTCTGGTGTACGCTACAGTGCCGTTTGCCACGGCCGGTGATGATTCTGCGCTCTGTTATTCTATTGCCTGCTGCTTTTTGAAGTGGGTTCTTGCCACGTGCGTCTCCAGTGGGTACCCAGTTTCTCACAGCTAGGATCCGTAACAGATAATCTTACTGCTATCAACAAAATCCCCATGCTGATTGTAACACTTATCTTCCTAGGCTTTCTTGTCTATCACCACGTGCAGTGCCTGAGTGCCATTCTGCACCTTCACTGCACTCAGTGTAACAGCGTAGGAATCCTGAGACTCAATTCTTCAGCATCTGCTGCTTTTCTGCAAGATCTTTGCTTGCACTACTTTCTTCTTACATATCATAACCCTGTAAGGTTGTTTTCCCATAACCTTCATTGCCATACCCATGTGTTCTTTTGCAAAACAGGCAAACCTACAGCATCAGATGAACCTGAATCACAAAACCCCTACCTGAAAAAGGTGTACATTATGCTCCAGTTCTGTGCACTGTGTGATCTGAGACATGTTGTATGTTGGTTAAAAGCTCTTGGTTGGTATCAGACCCAGTAGGATCAGGGCGTTGGGTTTTTTGGTGTAATCTGTCCTTTCTGAAAAATAAAATGTCCTTCACTTTTCTCCCATAACTCCATCAAGATGAACGTGCTTTGACCTGTTCCCCCATGCCTCCCAGTCCTTTTGGGACTAAACCGAGGAGATGGAGTCTGGAGGCAAGTACATTTTATGGGTAGTGCATTTTACATTCAACGTTGGGCCCTGCAGCATAAACCAATTATAAAGTCAAAAGCATATGTATCCATGTAATTTACCTTAGGTTGTCACCTTCATTAGGAACCTGTATCATTAATAATATTGGGACTGGGAAATTGTAGGAAACTTGTCCCTTGCCAGAGTGCGTTGCATAGTGGTGTGATCAGTGAGGTGGCAGGAGAGGTCCTTCTGTTGGGTGAAGTCCTGTGATTGATCTTCAGGAAACCAGAAAGCTCTATGTAGCAGAAAGTGAGGAGAGTCCAGAAGAGGGAGTAGGCAGAGCAGGATGTAGTCTGAGCACACTGTCCCAGACCTATTGTTCCCTGGTAGGATAACCCTACAGCAGAATTGTGGTCGGTGCTTCCAGACACCCCCGGTAGGGTATCAGAGATACCGACGTGCTTCTGCACTGTCTCTGGGCCACCTCCTACACATGAGACAGTAAAACGGGCATTGACACAAGATCTCCCTCCATCCCGTGCTTGTTCAGAAGATCTGAAAATTGCCAACTCAGAACCTACTGATTGCGATGGGTGTATCATCTCCAGTGCAACGTTCTTTTGCTGCTTAATATGCACTAAATGTAAATAAATATCTTAAAATTGGTTTAGAAGGAGTAATGGAAATGCATGAAGTTATCCCTAAAACATAATAACCTCCTGTTCCCCAGCAGGAACTCTAGGGCCTTGTTCAGATACATTGATTGTGTTGTCTGTAAAACTAGAGAAAGAGCTTAAAAGGTTGAAAAGAAATGAGGGATTAGGAAAAAAAAGCACTAGAGGGAGGAAACACAAAGCAAAACTGCATCTGGCTAGTGTAAATGAATAGGTTCTTGCATATTAAATGTTCTCATTGTTATTGTTAATATTTAGTCACAAGTGAAATATTTTAAATAAAACCAGTGATGCCCTACTGGATCATTTCAACAACTGTTTAACCTCATGGCAAATATTTAATCTCATCCTCACCCATGACTTTAACAGTGAGCCTTCGGGTTCGGTGGGGAATCACGGAGGCACAGCTGGTGCGCACATTTACTACGGATCGGTCTCCACAGTCTGCAGGCTCCTCCGTGACCCTTTCTGCACGTCCTTGAGATCAGCCTTACCCAAGGGCTGAGAACAGAGTACGCCACCTCTTGAGGCAGGGAAAGCTGCACGGGTTTACACCAGCTGAATATCTAGTTGGGCCCACCTCAAGCTTTCCTCTTGTTCTGTTTGTGCTCGGAAGGGGCACGGCCACATGCCTGCTAGCGAGCCCTCAGGGCAGCTCTCCTCTTCTGCCCTGAGGAAGGCGCAACAGCAAACAGATTCATAGGTTGTGACTTTGCAGGTCTAGTCTGAAGACATAGATGAAACAGCTGATATTCCTAGGCTTAATATGAGTCAACAGCAAACGCTAAGATGCCTCCAGCTGGCAATTCAAAGCACCCAAGGCTGGTTCTTGCTTGCAGTCACCCACCACGAGAAAGCATCTCCCTGCTGAGTACACAAAGATCCTGCAAATCAGTGGAGGTGCCTGCCATCAGATGAGGTCCTTAGCAGAATGTTACAGCTTTTGCATCCAAAAATGGAGACAGCCTGAAATGTCAGATGCCTCTAACTTTGTAATTGGCGGTTAAAGTCTGCTTGTCTTGGAGTAACGGGAGCATTGGGGCTGAGAAGTGGTAGCACCCACATCTCCCACTGACTTCAGGGAAAGCTGCCGGGCTTTGCTGTTCCCCAGGATCAGGGACAAAGAGTTCTGTCGTAAATACTCCTAATGCTTTGAGATTTCACTTTGAATCGTGCTTTAGAAATTAGACATTCATAATTACCATTATTGTTCTATTTTTTTAGTAGAGTAACAAAATTACTGGCCCGATTATCCTACCGGTTGTACCCATTCAGGTTGTGCCGGATCCTTGGCTAGTCTGTAAGCTAGTCCAGCTCCACTCAAACAACGCTGCTACTCCAGTTTACACCATCATGAGGCCCAGCACAGCGGTTTCACTGGGAGTGCCTTTGATTTACAGCAGGATAACAGAGCCGAGTCAAGATGCGCTTTCCACTCCAAGCTTATTATTGTCAAATGAGTTATTCTCTAAGTAGAAACAAGAAGCAATCTTGCTTTTTATTTCATCGTCAGGAAGCATCAGAAATGCAGAGGGCCAGTGAAGGAAGAGGGGGATAAGGAGGAAAGCAGGCTGTCTAAAGTAAAGATGTGTTTCTTGCATGAATAACTCCCTAACAATCTGCTGAAGGAGTGATTTTGTATCAGCCTGAAACCCCAAACCAGCATCATTTTAATTTGCCAAGCACCTGTGAAAGAATGCAGCTGCAAGACCATGGGAAAACAATGGGAACTGTGACAGTTCATTAATATAAACCAGCAACTAGATTTATTTGGAAAAGTCATTGATACAGAATTACACTGGAGGACACAGTGGCATTCCTGAAGTATGCCAGCCAGCAGCTAACTAAGATTATAGATGTGTGTACATCATTTGAACTTGAATGGTTATTCGGTAACTCTTACAATTTATTGTGTATGTCAGCAAAACAAATGTATAAGGAGGAGCGATTGCTTCAGCATTTCCTTGTTTCTTTGTTTTTTATTGTTACTCGTTTTTATTTGGGTTTATTTTTGTTGGGGTTTTTTGGTTTTGTTTTTTTTCTTGTAGTTTGCTCTGGCTATTTTTTTCTGGTGAAGCAAGAGTTTGGAAAGTACAAGCGGTATTTAAAACTGTGATATGCACAGATGGGAATGAAGGAACATCTTCATGCAAAAATTGTTCTCAGATACATTTTGATCTAAATGGATATGTCTCTGTACTAGGTGGAACATCCTGATTTTCCTGAAGAAGGTGCTTAGGCTGCACAGTGCTGGCAACGGTGGCAGACCTGAGGACAGATCCGCGGCCAGAAGAGCTGTCCTACCAGGGGGTCGGTGAGTTGTTGTGGGACGGGAGCTGGGATGTTGGTGCGGGGGAGTGCTGCCCCACGGTGCGGCCCCCCTCTGCTCTGCTCCAGCAGTGCGGTGGGATGCTGCAGAGGTGGGAGCAGTGGGCACGGAGATGGGTGCAGCTGGTGGATCCAGGCCAATGAATGGCTGTTCTCCCAGGCAGGAAGCGTGGTGCAAGGGACAATAATTGTGGAAAGAATTGTCCCATGGAAAAATTTTGTTCAGAATCGAGTTGCCAAGGTGGTTAGCTGCTCCTGGTGTTTTGCCCTTAAAAAGTTTGCTGCTTTTAATGAGTTTAAGGTATATCTCTAGCCTGTAGTGTGATTAAGAGTTTCTGTCACTGCAAACAGCAGTTACAAATTACAGGGTGGGCAATGATGTTCTAGGTAAATCCAAAACAATTTGCTTTGCATAGATTAGCAACTACTAAAGAGATACGAGACTATAGACATTAATCTGTTAAAGATTTTAATGCGGTCGAGGGTGCAATGTCAGAAAGATGCTTTGCTGCCCATCTCTCTGGAAACAGTAAAAAGTAATGAGAGAATAAGGAGTAAAATTGGATTCAGCTTTCAGATATTAATAGTTTTGGGGACATCTCTGTGATTAGGTTAAACCAAATAAGCAACTGAACACATCCAGTCTAAGTTGCTCAATTTCATCTCTTTTTTCTTGCTTTTCTCCTCTCTCCTCTGCTCCCCTATCTCTCCCTCTCTTACTTTTAAAACTGAATTTTCTGATTTCCAGATGCAACTGCAATATAAAGTAGAAATAAAACAAGACAGTGAAATTGTTGAAGCCCATAATCTCTTCACATAACCCCTAAGAAAAAGGATGTATCATCCAACTCTATTTACCGGTTATGGGTCCCTGTTGCTGTAGTATCTGTAAATACAAGAGTAGCTCAGCTTATAAAATTTTTAAGCATCAGATATGCAAAGGAAGCTCAACAGTGTCTGTAGAGACACTGGAAAAGCTTGTGCGTTGGTCAAAGCCAGCTTATTTCTTAAAGATGTACAGCATATTGAGACTGCAAACATCTCTCGCAGCCTGTGAACCTACAGCTCCCACGGAGAAGACCATTTTAATCTCCATTATTTCCTTCTGTCTTCCTCACCTCAAGGGATTGTTTCCCCATAAACGTGCCTTCTCAGTAACCGTTTACATACTGTATGTACAAACTCTGACCTTTTTTAGACCTCCCTCTCACAGCAGTGAGTTTTCTGGACTCTCCACATCTTCCACGCATGGAGAGCAGTACATCTATGGAAGCAAGTGCTGTCACTCTGTTGCCCAAATCTTCACCTACACCAAAACTGCTGCCCCTCCTACCACAGAGTTACTCCTACCACTCCATAGGTAACTCCCTCCCCAGCCCTCTTGTTCATCCTTGTGCTGCAGAAAACTCTCAGCCACTAGAATATAACTGGGAAATTTTTGTTTAGTTGGAGAGTGAGTGATATTGCAATCACAAATGTCTCTTAAGTGCATAGGATGGAAATATGAAATAATTCTGTTATTTCTTTGATGGCAGTAAAATGAGTAGCGGGTATGTGTGTAGAGTGGTACAATGTGTCAGTGATGTCAGATGTTGAGAAAGGGAGGAAATATTTGAACGAGATCTATTATGTAATGGTTGTACATGGTCAGTTTTGGACACGTAGCGAGCACCTTCATGTTAAAATTTTCCCCTATTTCTTTTCTATCCAGAATCTCCTTGGACTCACAACAGCTGAGGCCAAGGTGTAGACAACTCACCTTTCATCACGTATTTGACTTGGATATCTGCTCTACTTTTGTTTCACTAAAACCTAAATTTCAATGTTTTTGTTTTCCTTCCCTCGTGGAATGGCTTTGCAATGCTTATCCTTAAGTAATAGTCAGTAAAGGCAAATTATCTTAAATCAAGCGAGGTTTATTTAATTTAGAAAATAGGAAATAGAGAGAAAATCAAACTAAATGAAATGAAAATGGAATAATTCATATCTAATCTAAGGTCTTGCTCAACAGAATGATTCTTTTAGTTACGCTCTTAGAGTTGAGCAGCAGTAGTTAGGGGTCATTTGTCCAAACAGACAACCTCTTTTAGCCCTGCGCTCACAAAGAAAATGGGACTACTCATGTCCGTTTCTGCAGGATGTTTGCTTTTCTCTCGCAACGCCTCCAGCTGAACCACTCTTTCCTCAGTGACCCTTACATCTTTGCATCTCTAATCGGTGCACAGTTGCTTATCTGTATTTTTTCATAAACACATGGATATCAGAGAGTGCCAGGTTAGACCTTTCTACCACATATAGACAATACATTTCTCAACTTATTCACCCTTTAATTATCATAGGCTGGCTTTTTATTAATATGCAATACACCACTGTACCCCATATTAATGAAGCTTATTATAGGAACCTGATAGAAAGCTTTCCAACTTCCTTCCAATTAACGTGCAGTGCTTCAGAGGAATCCTCTGAATATGGGTAGGTGTTTGGCAATTGCACACAACCTTTTTTTCAGGCAACTTCACTTAAGATGTCCTTGTTAGATTAAAGACTCCTCAAATGCTGATTACCCCCTCCGGCTGGTTTCTTCATTGTTTTCCAGACAGAGTAGTTGCTTTCATATATTTTGTTTAGGTTACAGCTTAAAAGTATCATCTTGGTTTAACACTTTCAATTTATGTTAGACGAGCTAGTTTTAGATTGTCACATGTACACCGGTGATTCTTAATTAGCTGCATAACTAGGCTGCGGGAAAAAAAATGTAGGTATTCATGCAGCAGGTGAGAATTATGTCCTGGTGGAGGCTGTCCTGTGCCTCTTAGGGAAGGAGAATTTGGCAGCAGGCAGCACTTTGTATTTACACACAGAACAAATCAGAATGGATAATTATTTCTTCTTCTCAAACTTCATGCCCTTAATTTAAACTGGTAGAACAGATCTAATTTTTAATGGTCAGACATTATTAGTAACCCAGGTAAGACTTTTGGGAGCTGTAATCATCTTCAAGTAACTTGTAATAAACCTGGAGGCAGGGGACATATCATTTAAGCTTCACCGTGCGTGCAAGGATCCTTGTCTTTTGGGAGGGGGGAAGAAACCTGCCTCCAAAACTAGAAATAAAAAACATTGAGAAAACTTTGGTGATGCCCTCCCTTCTTGAAAAGGCCATGTCCAAGCTCTGTACTAAATGCACCAGTGAAAGATTGCTGGAGAAAATGGACTGGAAGCTCAGGCATAAAATGAGTGTTAGAAAAGCTGGTTTCCAGCGAGAGGAAACCTGCCATCCTGCGCAATGAATCCTGGCACGTTTTGGTTCCACAACAAAGGAGAACATTTACATCAGTGCAGCTGCAGCGTTTCACCTGCTGCTGAGCTGCTTTCTGCGTGCTCTTCAGAAAGCCTTGCCTGATAGTTAGAGCAGTAAATGGAGGAAAGTCATCACCGTGACGGTGCTGGGTTCTAACACCCATGCGCTGCACAGCTTGTGAGAGCCCGGAGGTTTTGAGCGTACCCCCAGGCCTAGAAGTGCTTGTGCATTTATCACAACTGCACAACAAAATTTTAGAACACAGTATTCCATGTAAATACTTGCTTTATTTGTAGCAATTCCCTCTGCCAATTATACACAGCGTTTGTTTATGACCTACCCTGCACTAGTGTCCTTAGTGCCAAACTGGTCCGTTGTCCACACTGCCTAACCCCAAGAGTGCCCTGAGGTCCCACTGGGTACCCCAGCTGGCACGCTGAGGAGGAGATCTGGAGTGTGTCCTGTCATCGTGGGCATTCTGCCGGGTGTGGTGGATGCCCTGGCCTTGAAACCTCTCCCACGTGGAGCACCTTGAGGTAGTGAATACCAGTTCCAGCAAATTTTACGGCATAGCCTGTATCTCCTTGCATGGAAGCCACACCTGCTGGCTGCCATGTCCCCGTTCACAGAAAACCTCTCCACAAGCGACACGGAGTGAGGCACAACAGGAGAATGCATTGACTACTCTGCCTGTGCTGCCACTGCCTCATGTACCCGTCTGTCTGTCAGGGAGGGTGGAGCTTTCCTCCAACCAGGATGGTCCTCAACCTCTGATCATTGTAACAACACAGCAGGTCTACAACCATACCGAGAGCATTAGGACTAGACAGCCATGCACTAGGCTAAATCCAGTTCTAGAAGGTCCTCCACCGAGGGATGGTAATGAAGTCCTTAGCAGTACGTGGAGCCCCATGAAGAGGCCAGCTTGCTCGCCGCTAAGGCGTAGACCTGCCCCCCAAGGCCTCCAAGTCAGCTGCACCACTGGGCCACTCCCTTGTACGTGGACTGCATTGCAAACACCCCGTGGATGGGACTTGCGGGCGTACTGGCCTCCGGGTGGTCAGGAGTCTGGGGAGCTTCCTTTGCTCACAAGGTTTCCCTAACTCAGGCTTACCTTCTAAGGTGTAGTCATGCTGTAGCTACCGCGAGCTGTAGCCATAGAGTTATTTATGCCACTGCATTCTTGGCTGCAGCTTCACTTGCAACCGTGCTGACTTCTCATGCTGTATCTGTATCTGTCAAAATGCTTCCCTCCTTTATGGTAAGAAAGCTCGCCAGTTTGAAGCGGACTGATTTTGTTGTTGTGTAGAGCTACCCGCATAATAATTTAGACATTTGTGTGCGATGAGGTGGTCTTGAAGAACTGTGTGGTCTCTGCTGTGGGAAGACTTGCTAGGAGTGTCTGCAGAACAGAGGGTGAGACCCTCCAGTGATGTAAATCACTTGATTTCCTTTGAATTCAGTATAGATACAATCGGTTGAGAATCTGACTTAAGATGCTCAGCTCATATGCCTCCCTCAGTGAACAAAATATTAGATAAATAAATTATAACAATATATTCCTGTAGGATTATTCTGCATCCAATGCTAGGATTATTACCAAGAAGTAATAATTAGTGCAATGGCATCATGATACTGATTTGTTTTGTTCTTACTTTTCTACACAAATAAACTCATCCTTGGTCCTAGAGATCTTATCACAGGAGGCTTTGCTTCTGCAAAGACCAGTGTACGCTGTCACGCTGGAGGCGTGTAAAGGCCCCCACTGACCCAGAGGAGTTGGTTGTAGTAAGATTTCTCACAAGCGCAGGAGTGATTACAGGCGATGTTGGCTGGATCTAGAAGATACACACTGATAAAAGATGACACTGGGAAACTCAGGAGATAGTGCTGACTTGCTCTTTTGTTGGCTTTACAAATTACAGTCTGATGGAGCAGATATAATACAGTGTTGCTTGCTAGGCTGCAGAATGAAGAACCAACCTGAGCAAAAGCATGAGGAGCAGCCGAAAGAAGCTAAAAGCCATAGCAGAATAGCTAGGAGTAGCCGAGTAGCCGTAGCTCTGCACCCGGAGCCGCATAGCGGCACCGGCACAGTGCCGTGCTCGGGCTGCTGAAGCCCCCCTCACCGCGGGGCTTATGGCTACAAGGTAGGGATGCGCTGACGCGACCCCACTGCTCTGATTTCCGAGGGACCTCCGGCCCGGCCAGCTTGGGACATGGGCAGAGCAGGCTGTCTCAAAGGCCTGGAGACGTGCTCCTGGGTAAAACTGAAATGTTATGATTGAGGCAATTAGTGATAAGCTGTGGAGGAAAAAGCACCAAATCTTGATAGCAGCTCTCAGGTAGTAAATCAGAGTAACAGCACAATAGAGATGTTATGCAGATATGTTGTACAGAAATATGAAGAATTTAACATCTATTGGAAGCATTGTATAAAAATAAGAAATAAATTAATATCTGACCAGAAAGGCTATTTCTGAAAGTTTGAGGCAGGTTGGATATAGTAAGCCTTCAAGCCTACTTACTGACAATAGTAAATCATTAACAACAAGAAGGTTCTTAGCAGATACCTGAACAAATGTAGGTACTTTATTAAAAATATTTAATGATATTATTTACTTAAGAGCATGCTGTGAGCAGATTCTATGGGTGGACAAAAGCTGGGTGGGGAGAACTGAAGGAGCCGTTCTCCACCTTTGGGCTCCTGTCCCACGTGGTTGTTCTCCTGAACGGCAGGGATGCGAAGAGGACCCCAGTCTCACCCCTTTCCCCACTAGCCAGGTAGGCTGGTCAGAGGAATCACCTGTGCTCCCTGAAGATGTGACTTAGGCACATGGTTGAGTGCAGAATTTTTACCAATCCCTCCAGCTCTTGGCTAGGAGATGGGGAAAAACCCTTCCAGCCTGATGCCACGTTGATAGACCCAACTTTGTCTGCACCAAACCCCGCAGCCAAGATTTTTGGTATTTCACACAGACCTGAGACCCCAGATTTTTGGTCCCATTTCCAGCCTAGTAATTCCTGAGTCACGCTTTGTATCTACTGCTAAGACGAGGACATTGCGAGCTTATCCTTTGTATGGACGGAGGTATCTGACCTAAGTTGATAAATGCCCTCGGTGCGACGTGGGAGCCGTGTGAGCGCAGCCGTGCTCCCCGTGAGCTGGGGGTGGTCGGTGGAGCTCAGGTGGGCTCCCGTGCTGGCTGCCTGCAGCCGGCTGCCACAGCACGGCACCTCGGTTATCTCTTCAGCCCACAAGGGACAAGGCTCTGTCCCTTGCGCTCTGTGCTACAGCTCCCAGTATCTTTCAAGAGGCAGGTTTTGTTCCCCTTCCCCCGGTTTTCACACAGACGCTTTTACGAATTCAGAATTATTGCTTTGCCAGTTAAACGCTAACAATAAGAGCCTTTCAAGGTTAGCAACACAATTTGCGAAAATGAGCAAACTATTGGGAAGGCTTCACTCCACTCTCTAAATTAATAAGACTTAGTATCAGCGGGTCACATCTTGCTTTCGGTGAATCAGTAGTTATTTTGCCATTGACATTGCAAGAAGTAGGATTGGGTCTGTACTTGCTATTTAAAATAAACAAAACTATATATTAAATTAGAGTTCCACTGCTGCAGAATGTTGCGGGAAAGTAAAACCGATACCGTTAAATTACAGATAAAGGGGGAGAGTCCAAAATTTCCAAAATGTTCTCTTTTTCTTTTTTAACGACTGTCATTATATTTTGATGTGTTTAATAATACAGCAGAGGTTAAATGAAACATGAAAAAGGGATGTACATTAAAATTGAGATAACTCTTCCTTCAGTGAAGTGGAACCCAGCAGATGTAGCTGCACACTGTAATTGCTGCCTGTTTCCTGTCAGTCTGATTAAGTTGCATTGTCCCTGCTCCAAGTGTAAGAATCAGTGGCTTCCCATAGGGCACAGCATGGGACAACTGGCTTATGCAGTCAAATGACTATGTGCACCTCCTGCTTGTCCTGTTAATAGTATAGACAGACAATATACATTGATGACTTATAAAATCAATAGGCTGTGTAGTGTGGTGGAGGCGCAGTCTCTTTCATCTTAGCGGCACTCCAGTCAAGGGCCAAGGTTTTTTTGGTAGAGTTAAATTCCACGGTTCAGGAGGCCAAATAACCCCAGTGCCTGGCTGCTTGGGCTTCGCTGCATTCATTTTGGTTTTCAAGAGTTATTATGCACCTTCTAGTGTTGTTCTTTTACTCGTTTCAAAATATAACATTGTTCATTCTGTTCACAGTTATTCATGTTTTCCTTTCTGTAATAAATCCCTACTTACAGGATTAAACTGCTAATGGTAAAATCCAGTACCTATCTGGGGAACGCGAGGCCAGATTCCCAGCTGCTATAAATTGCAGTAGATCCACTGAAGCCAGTGGGGTTACTCTGATTTACAACAGCTGTTGGACTTGCCTGAGAGGTCCATAAAGTGATATTTTGCTTTTATTCCATTCAGAAAGAATGTGATGTGCCTCATTCAGCAGAGCATTGCCCTACTTTTGTCCCAGAGTAATTCTGCTGCTGGCTGTGGCATTACATCAGTGCAAAGCTTCGGTAGCGTAGAGGTGAGGAAGGGCTGTTGCTGATAATTATTAACTGGTTTTTACAAGTGGCCTCCAATTACTTACTGCTAAATTGCATATGCGGTGGCATATTTATATGTCTGCATTTAACTGGAGGAGCAAAACTGTGCTTCCGTGGAGGAGGAAAGTCAGGTTGTTCTTACAGAGCCCCCGACAAAGGCAAGGAGGTGACACCCTGCAGAGCAGGGCAGTCCCCACTCCTAAGGAGCTCCTACCCCACTGGAAGCCCAGTTTAGATGTTCTGGTTAATGGAGAGAAGATTTGGAGCCTCAGAGAGAAAGGGATCAACCAAAGCAAGGCACCAAATAGGGAACTGCCAAGTACCACGGGGGCGAAAATGCCGGCAGCGGCGTATCGGAAACACCAGCCCTCCTGGGGCGGAGAGGGCTGGTGCAAGCGGGGCAGCAAGAAGCAGCAGCCCGGCAGGCACCTCTGGAGGGCCCCCAGCCTGACTCCGCTGGGCAAAGGGAAGCACTCAGGGGAATACCGCACTTACGGAGAATTTTTGGTGGCTGAGCAACTTGAACGCTTTGCATATTGAGTCACCGAAAGAGCTTAGTTGCCTTCATGGTTAGCAACAACTGGGCGGGAGGGCTGTGGACTGTGATTTGGGATTTAGGCATCTATCCCGTTCAAAGTCCTGTTTTGGCTCTTTAATCCCTAGTTGGATGTGGGACCTTTCTTTCTAAAAATGGAAATTAATATTAGAAGTCATTCTTAGCACATGTTTATTTTCCAATTTATAGAATGTACCTATTACACTCTCCAGACACATGTGCTTGATTATAATGATTATCATATGTATTTCTAAGGCACTCATCACCATAATATCAAATGTCATTATAGAAATTATGAAAGAGCATCAGCATTTCTTCCAAGGAAGAAGCCAGTTTCCTCTTTTCCCACCACATTAGTGAAATCACAGAAATTAAGCTGACTTTATGCCACTTTTGTTTCAGCTCAAGACAAAACAACCAAGTCCCCAGTGCAATGTGCAATGTGCACCTGAAGCCAAGCTCTCTGCATAACTCTGTGCAAAAAGGCCTGTAGCTGTGCAGAGAAGCACGCTCCAATAATCGAGGCTGTCCTCTGAGCACCACTTTCTCCCCTGCTCGCCCCAGCCAACGTGTGCACCCACAGCCGATCGTGTTTTTCGGCAGGAGGGTGCAGGAGCTCCGTGATCAGGAAAGCATAAGGACAAAGAAATTCTGAGCTCAGCTGTTAGCGTTACAGACCCTGACTTGAATCCTGGTTGCTGCTCCCAGGGGCAATTCTTTTTCTAATACAAAGATTTCTCAATGAAAATTATAAAGAACTTCATAGTTTATAAAGTTTATAATAGAACTTTGGAGCAAACCCCAACTTAAAGTCTTGTCAAAAGCAAGGGCTTTAACCACTTGGTCTAGAGTCACAAGTGCTCTTCTCTTACTGCCCCAAAACCACTTGCACATATGGCACAGGTCAGGAAGAAAGTAAGATGCCAGTGGAATTTCTTACTTGATTCTGTATGCATCTTCCCAGAGGTGGAAGATACAGATCAGGATTGTTAGAAGAGCCAAGATTTTTTTATTTCATTATTTATTTAAGCTACAGCAGAAGAGAGAAACACCTGTAAATGACATGGACATCCCACTCTTCCAGGAGACCTGTCTGGTCGGTCTGGAAAACACGTGGAGTATTTCAAGCCTCCGTGTGTCTGGGAGCAGGGAGAGGCAGAGGCTGAGCAGGAGCCGTCGGGGACCCAGCAGACAATGCCCTCGCCAGCAGGGCACAGCTCCAGCCCCAGGTGGGGCCGTGGTGGGGACAGCCCTGGGCACGGTGGGGCAGCCAGGTCCCAGCAGGGAGCCCGGCCAGGAACAGCAGGGGATGGCGCTGGGGATGGGGTGACCTACGGCAGCAGGAGCACAGGCAGGTGTAGTGTGGCCCCTTAGTGCCCTCAGTGCCCTGACAGGCTGCTGCCATATGTATTCTCCAATATTACCTATTTCCGTCCTTACTGAATAAAAAAACGCATTGCGTGTTTTGTTCTGTCTGAATGGCATCACCTGCCCACATCTCAACGTTTGCAACCCAGCTTCCTGCGGTTCATAGGGACTGGAGGTCTTGGCTTTGGCCACTACTGAGCACAAGAGCCTCTTGAAATCCAGACTGTGATGTGGGGGCGAAGCAGCAGGGAGCAGGGAGGCTGCATTTGGATTGCTGACTTAGACTAAAACCTTTTTTTTTCTTTGCGCCATTTATGTGATTATTTTTGTGCTTCATATGCTCAAAAATCCCTGGGAAAAAAATAATCTTTTTTTCATTTTTGCTTTGCAAGTCACTTTGTAAAGAACCACTTTGGTGTCTTTAGAGGGCTTTAAACCCACCTGTTTCCTCTGCAAAGCGCAGATGAGGAAACAGGCATGAGCAGCCAGCCCCGCATAGACCTTCGGATTCAGGAACTTTAAGTGAAACTAAATCTATTAGCCCCACATCTGGGAAGAGTTTTTTAAGAAGGATTTTTACTCGTAAAGCAAAAGATTTATTTTGCTTCTAGGAAGAACCCAGAGAACCAAGCATTCCTCTTGCTCTGGCAGTCGCTGCAGCCAGGCTGCTGGTGCTGCTCGCTGCGGCGCTCTGCCTCCGTGCATCCAGATCATGCCAGCAGTGCTTGGGGGAAGGAGTTACCTTGAAAAAGAAGGGACTAAAACCAGGAGGTAAATGAACTAACGGAGCTCCACATCGCCGCATGCTCCCTCCTATCTCGACGCGCTGATGTGGACACTTGAACGCTTCTAAGGTCACTTGGATAATCTAATACTACTCAGGATGATATCTAGCTCAGGCAGGAACTCTTATAAGGATTTAAACAACATCTATCTTCATTATTTTACACCCTCATGTCTGTATGATTGATTCATGCTAAATTTTGTTTAATTGCTCAGAAGGTCTGAAGGACTGACATTTGGAGAGAGCCAAATGGGATGTCTGAGCTCCCCCTGCTGCTCTGCGCACGCAGCCAGCTCCGCGGTTGGCCTCACCACCGGCTCTCCTGGGCAGAAAAAAAACCCAGAATCAAAATAATGAGCTGTTTGCTAGGTGGAGAAGAACCAGGGTGGGTCTAGCAAAGGCTCTCTGCTTTCTAGCAGGCTATCATGGTGACTGGGGAGCCACGTCTCGGGCAGGGGAGAAATTCCAAAGCTCTACTTTTACGGGTGCAGCCTTTTAGTTCCCATGTGTATGCGAGGCTGTTTGGAGAGCAGTTACTCCAGCAGTGAAGGAGCTGGTTCTCCAGTGAGTACATCACTCAGCTTGGTGGTACAGAGCTCCTGTGCATGCAGCTGGGGCAGCCTCATGCCACCCAAATGATTTAAGACAAAGAGCTCATGCAGATGGGCTTCAGTCAGGTTACTAACGATGCCCTTCTGGTAGCAGCAAAACATGTGCTTAAGCTGCGTTTAGGCATGACAGCAATCTGCAGGACTTTGTATTTCCTGCTTAAACCCGAAAGAGGTGGTAGTCTCCTCGCTTAGGGCCGAGCGAGGCAAAGCGAGGAGACTACTCTCCTTTGTCCTGTACGTGTGCAGCAGTGGCGCTGGGGCTTGCCTGGAGAGTCAAGGTCATCCGAGGTTGGTTTTGTGATGCGCGATGCAGGCAGCAGCCTGACAAACCTCCCGGCTGGGTCGGACCGGGTGGTGACCCACCTACTGCACCCAGCACACCGGCCACCGCCGGTTGTACTTTATATGCTTATGTTTCCCTAGTTCAAAGGGGGGGTCAAATGATGTTATATTTCCAGGGCAGAATCTCAGCTTTCCAATTCTTCATCCTCTGCACAAAACCGTGTTTGTTTTTACTTTAATCCTGTGCGTGCTTGCAAATGATAGTTGCTGTTATTATTTTGAATTAGTATTATATTTTTCTGAACAGATGTGCTTGAGCTGTCTGGCAAGTGTTTCATGGATTTTTATTTTTGTTCTGTTTCATAGTTTAACTTTAGTTAAAACATCTGGATGCTTTAGCTGTGGATGGGCGCTACTTATAAAGCAAGAAATACAAGTAAGAAAAATATTAAAATAATTTAAACTATCTTTAAAATTTAAATGAGTTCTAGAAGGTTTAATTTGAAATGTGAGTCCTATAAACCAATTACTAAATGTAGCCTCGAGAAATTCAGACGTGTTTGATTTGACAGGTAGTTTATTTTTCTTTTTATTGTTTACTCAGGCCCTGGTCCAGGAAAAGGTATATGAGCACTTGACTCACTGCAAGCAGTGAAAGGTTTCATTAATTTTTAGGGAATGAATTTCATGTTTAGAATAAGCACATCCTTGGGAAGGTTTGAGAAATGAGAACTCTTTGTGCTGAGCAGTGTCCAGAGCACAGTGTACTGGAATATGCAAGGAGGCACCACCTCACTGTGACCTCCACCCGTGCTCTTACCTCTGAACTCACCTCCCTTGGAAGGAAAATGGGTTGTTGTTACCAGTGTTGCCTCTCCCGGACGGGTAGAGATTGCCAGTTCTCCCATACATAGAAGATGATGTTAACCTTCTGGTGATGAGCTACCTCCTTTGTCTTCCCCACCGCACAGAAGGCTCGGTGGTGGCTGGCTATCACCAACCACACCAGCCCTGCTAGAGATGGTGTGTCCAGTGCCATTACTGTCAGTGCTGGTGTCAAACAGCACAGGATCGGCGCAGATCAGTGGACTCCAGCTCTCTGGTTGCAGGGGCACTGGCATTTGAGCGCTCACCAGCTTTTGAAGTCAATCTTCCAGCTGTGCTGTGCGTATGGTGCACTGTGATTAGCACTGTGCAGTGACCTTAGAGCGCGGAAACCCTATTGTCAGGATTTAAAGAAAGATGTGATCCAGGAGCACTGCTAACTTACGGGCATTTGGGCCATACCCCTATATTTGAGATAATACAGATAGGTATAGTATATACATATAGACATAGACATAGACGTGGACATAGACATGGACATATATGTATGGATGTATGATGTATAGATACTGCATCCCCAACACCACCTGTTTTTATCTATCAGTCTTACGCTGCATTACATTCCTATTATTGCACACGACAGAGCTTAGTCTCTAAAAACTAAAGCCAAGTCATGGCAACCTTAACCTGCCATGAATCTTTGCGACCCATGCATCACTGAAGGGACTGACATGGCATGTCAGAGCAGCGTAGCACCACGGAGGTGTGCAGAATGATCTCCATCAATAGCAACAGCAAGATGGCAAGTTCTGCTATTCCTTTTTTTTTTTTTTTTTGGCTTGGTTGGTGCTAGTGGGCAAAGCTCCGGCCCAGCCCTGGCCCCACCCCCATTGCTTCCCCTCATCAGGAATGTGGCCAGGTATCCTTCTTGATTACATTCAGCAAATCAGGGCAGTTCCTTAGGAATGAGGTACCATGAAACATCCATGCGACAATAACCAACTCCTCCCTCATTTGGAAACAACAGCCGAGGCGTTTCTCAATCTGTGCAATTCTCAACCTATTTCTTCGCCTTAGAGAGAGCTTGATGAGTCTCACACCTCCAACAGCGCCGTACGTGTACTTGGGTAGCGTTAGCCCTAGTTTTCGTAGGTGTAAGTAGGGCAACCGAGTGGGGCCTGGCCTGGCACTACTAACAGCCCCAGAGGACATGGAAATGGTTGGAAAACATTGTGCTACAACAAGAAGGAGAAAGAGAGAGGGGTCTGGGAGGAGGACAGGAGGTTGCAAAGGCAGGGAAAAATGATTTTTTTTCTTTTGCTTCGGGGCCTGGAACAGCACTCAGTTGCCCTGGATGGAGGTGAGGGGAGAGGGAAGCGAAAGGTGGAAATAAGTTCATATTTGTGCCAACGGATGAACTGATAGAGAGAAAGACACAGCAGAAAGCAGTATTGCAAGGCAAATATGCTACAGGCTCTCGACATTAACTAGTCATTATTTACACACTCAAATATCTATGATCCGGTGCATGGACACAAAAGCTGTGGAAAATATCTCCATTTTCAAACAGAGTTTTAATTATTTGTAAAGACTTCAATTGTTCAACAGATAATGTCATGGATTGGTCCTCACAGTGTGAAGTGCAACCGTCCAGAACCCCCACAGTATTATAAATAGGCTTCGGAGCTGGGATTGATTGATGTTTGGCATAAAATCTATTCCTCTGAGCATGTATATTCCTTCTGTTCACCAGTTTCATACAAATATACTTGGGCTGATTTTTTATTCAAATCTCCAATTTATGTAGGGTTTAAACTGTTAAATATTTAAAGCCTTTTTCATCTTTTTTTTTTTTTCCTCTTTTCTGTTAGAGGTAACTAAATCTTTTGCCTAACACAAACAAGACTCGGAGATTTAGCACATTCCTGTGGGGGACAGACAAGGTTTATTAATTATATTGAGACTCAAATAATATGCTTCCTTGACACTAATGTTCCATCAGTTCCAACCGCAAGTATCCTATGGGATAACTTTAAAGCCTTTATCAGGATCTAGATTACTGCATTTATGGCTCCATAGAAGAAAGAATTTAATGAACGGCACTCCGAGTTTGAAAAGAGAATCTGAGATAGAGCGATATCAAGGTATAAAAAACTATAACAATGAGGAGTTATTTCAGGGGAGTCTCTGGGACTCCATAATGAAACATCAAATAAAAGTAAGTATAATGTACCTTTTCAAGAATCTACATAAATATCCAAGACTACTTGGATGGAGAATTCGTCCTTGTTGCACCTTGTCTGCCTCTGACAGCGAAGATCTCAGAGGAGCTCTGTCTTTCCAAAGATTTCTCTTCCAAAGTCTTATTTAAGTTTTCAGTTATCAAATCAATACCCTCAAATAATTTTACTTTTGAATTTTTATGACATCAGTACTTTTGTTTCATCCGCCCTCTTCTTCCTATCCTCAGCTAATATATTTACATACCATCACCCTTGTGGCTATTATTAATTCATTTATGCATGCCTTTGTATTGCGGCAGCACCTAGGAGTCGTAGTCAGGAGGCAAGACCCCATTATGTCTTATTTATTATTTTTTGTATTACAGTAAAATCTGAAGACATAGCTGAAGTAATGGCCGTATTCCATAAAGAGCTTACCTGCACACATGGGAACCTAACAGCCTTAACACATCAACAGGAATCACAAGAGAAAAATAAAATAACTTGATATGTCTGCACTGTAACTTCTGGGGGCTTCAGAGGCGTTGGAGGAGTTTCCCCTGTCCGCAGTCACCTGGGATGCTCTCCTTTCTCTGCTCCTCCTTTGCCTCCAAGCTACCCAGCAAGAGTTTGCTACGGAAATACGCCCCAGACCGAAACCAGAGCTGACCAGCGGTGCAACATAGAGGTCACGTCGAGTTTTCTTTAGAAGCGTTCCTTACCGTCTAAGGAGAGGGCTGATCCCCCACACCTCGCTGTACCCACCATCGCTACCAGCAGCACAGAGCAACGTGGCCACATGCAACGTCCTTGTTACAGTGCAGAACATCAACTCGTCAGAGAAGCAGGATGACAGAAAACATGCAAAGCATAAGAATAGTAATATCAGAAATTTAAAACCAAACAGTATTTGGGTTTACAAGCAATCAAGCTTTAAAAGTTGCATTGCTTAAAGCCCATTAAACAAAGCAAAACTCCTCTCTAAATCCATAAATGTAAGTTGTTTACAGGAAACAGAATATCATTGGAAATTCTAATTTCTGAACTTTTCATGGATAAAAAATACACAGCTTATCAGTTATTCAAGCATCAGCGTTACCCCAAATTGATTCTGGGGTGCCTGTTAGACAGGTTTATAACTTAAGAAAAGCTAAATAGATTAGATCTGAAGAAAAGGTGGAGGAATGTTAGGGAGGAAATCAGGCTGCAGGTTTTGAAATTCTTGCTTAAAAACAGGCTTCCGGGCTCCTACTTTGGCATTCAGATAATTAGCCAGAATTTTTAAAGTGCTGAGAATTCAAGGGAATTGAAAAACGCTTCCCTTTGATGGATGCCAGAGCATCATCAGGTGTCTAGTTCTGGCTTCAAACTTCTTACTTACCATCGATAAATTGTTGCATTATTTAGTGCCCAAAACACATATATAATTTTAATTGTACAAGTATAGACTTCTCAAACTCAGTTTTTCTCTACGTGTGAAACCTGTGCAAGGTCAGCTAACCACTCAGTAGCCAACAACAGGGGAAAGTAGATGTTCCAATGCTCAGTGGAAGTTTAAACTATGCATTAATTTATATATTGTAGCATTTGACAAACCTCAGCTCCTGATGTCTCATGCTCAGCCTTACTTTATAGTCACATCTGTTAGTTTAAAGCATTTTTAGTTTATTGAAGAAGCCTTTACAAAGAAAAAACAGATGATGAAAATCTCATCTGTCAAAACTGTTATTAAAACCGGTAACAGTGTGAGGTTTTGTTTAAATTGAAAGCATCATTTATTTTTTATCAAACATTTTATAAACAATAACATTTGAGAAGGATTTGGGGGACCTGGAGAGCCCTCAACAAAATGCAGCTCATTATGTTGCTTTGTTTAATGTGCTGCTCAGAGATAAGCAGTGGATGCTTTCCATTACCTCAATGGGAGGTATAGTAGCTGGTGTGACTAGAGAGGTGGAAAAATCACCTGTGCACAAATGCACATTTATCAATCACAAAGAGAGTGGGGAATATCAAATGGCTGGGAAGCGTTCACATCAAGTGAAAAGGAAAATGGGTAGAGATGGATTCTCAGCCCTCTGCTTTTAAAGCTTTTTTGGTCTAGTTGAGAGCCACGTTTGCAATTTAATTATCACAATGAAAGGTGATGAAAAGAAGGAGAGATCTGACATCCCTCTCTAGAACAGGGGGTTGTAGTTATGGCCAGGGAATGGAGGGGGAAATACAACCCAAGGTTTTAGGGCGCAGCTGTCCCTCCTAAGACTGCTGTAAAGCTAACAGGTAGATCATCCAGCTCATCCCTCCTTCAGAAAGGACAAGGAGGGGAAAGAAAAACCCCTCTTCTCCATAGCTTTGCTGCCCAGAGCTGCTCTGCATGACCAGAAGCACCGTCAGCGAGCGTGGCAGGGCATGGGGCTGCTGAAGACCGCGGCAGCAGTGCTGCGCTAGCGGGAATGGGGTGCGGGGAGGAGGGCGGCCAGTGCCTTCCACAGAAGATACCCACTGAATGAAGACGTAGTACTTCGTAACACCGCAGAGCTGATCAAAACAAAGAATAATCTCAGCTGGACAGATCTCTGCAGGTCGTCGCAGATTTGTGAGTAGCAGTTAAAATTAGTCTTTTTCCATTTCAGATAATTTTTGGCATTGCCACCTGCTCATTATTTCTCGATGAGCCTCGGAGGATGAAAATACATGTGAGGTTTCTCGACTAAGTCAATTCTGAAACTCAAAAGCAGGCTAATATACCTTTCCAAAAATGCTATGCCAGGCATTTCTGAAGGCTTCAATGTCTTCATCTTCAAAAACTCTGGAAAAAGAACAAAATTCTGGCATTTTTTTTCTTAAACTCTTTATTGAAATATGAGCACTTCACACTTCTGTAAAACAGAAGTGCCTTTACCAGCCCTATCTGGGACAAGCTACTAGAAGTTCATAAGGGTAGGGGATGTTTTTTAGGCAGAAGATATCACATTAACATCACAAATACTGTCTTTCCTGCAGGATTACTAAATGGGGTTTAAATGAGTCAAAACAAGGTTCATAGAACAACTTTTACATTGCAGAAAACTAAGCAAAAGAACATTTACAAACAAAGCAATTGACTTTGTTGATCATTTTAATCCCTTGGCTGCTGTTCCAAACATTTATGGTTGAATTAAACTAATGATGGGAAGATCTCAGAGGATTCAGGCTGGCAAGTGGGAATGGTGTTTTCCAAAACATTCAGCATTAACCTAACTCTGCTCCATTGAAGTAAAACTCCCAGTGACTTCAATGGGAGCAGAGTTGCACCATTGCGAAACGCCCCTGCAGGAACAGCAGAGATTCCCTTTTAAGAGCCTGCGAGCCCTCCCACAGTGCTCGCTGTGCTCCGTGCTTGAAAAGCCACCAGCAGCCCCCAGAGCAGCAGTATGTGCATATCTTGGTGCATATATTCTGAAAACAGGGATGTTTGGGATCCAGCTGTTCCTGTGTGGTTTCCTTGTATTGTTTTGCTGGAGAAAGAACGAAAGAAAAAAAACCTGCCCTAAAAGTTTAGATATTTATTGCAAACTATCTGTTCTTTTTCAACCCATCCATAATTTGAGATCATCCCACCCCTCCCTCTGGGGGACATGGACTTTTCGTATTTTATCTCCATTTATGGTTATTGTATTGTAAACATGCAGCAAGCAGAAGTTATCATTTGCATATCTCTGAGAATTAGCCAGAAAGCTTCTCTCTCCATAAATGATTTATACTGCAACCATAACAATTGAGTGTCTGCTCTAGTCTGAAATACCCTTCTAAAATATATGCCCTGATCTTTGACCTGGAAGGCAGAGCTGATTAAGATATGCACAGAAAACATTCAGTTATGAAGTAGAGATTAGCTGGGGATCAAGTAGTGATAAAGAAAGAGCAGCAGAAAGATAAATACTGAAGGAGAACTCTATCCATTAACTAGACATGGGCTTACATTAGAATATTTTATCTAATCCTACTCCAAACTTCGGAATTTATATTCAAAATACTTCTGGTTTTAGGTACGGCTTTACAAACCCAAAATCTGATTCATGGGGCTTTGCAAGATCCAAGGTACTTAGTTTGCCTCTTAGTGCAACTGGAAATTTGATTTTTCCAAAACTAAATCAAGGTCTTACGACTGTCTTTGTTCCTGCCCATTCCAATACCTCTGAGTTGTTACAATCGTAATTTAAATCTGCTGAGGCATGGAGGATTTTGGATAGCTGACTTTTCCGCAGCATACATGCGTACGTACATATACTCACATATATATATTTCACACACGTAATTAGCTAAAGCTGTGCATGTTAGGGATACCCCAGGTGACACACACGAAGAGTTGTTTTCTTTTGCCAAGGACTCTGCCTCATGCAGGTGTATTGTTCAGAGCTCAGAGCTGTGCAGTGAAGGAAACTGCTGGCTTGGGACATTGTCCCCTTTGTTGCAAAAGTTGGAAAATAATGACAGGGGCAGAGAGTAGGAAGCTGGTAATTCACTTAAACCGACATTTCCAAAGTGGGTCATTAATTTCTTTCAAACCTGGTCTTCAATCTTTTTCTCTCTGTTTTTTGAAAAAGCATGTGTGATACTAATTCATGCGAGAGGCCACGTCTGAAGTACCAGGAGTTCGCGTGTGACTCAAGTTAATGGGGTCTTGGCTTGGCACATGCAAAATGCACGAGGAAACAAAACATGGCCTTGGCCCTCCGCTGGGGCATCTGCACGTGGGAGGTGACACTTGCCATGACTTTGGAGCGGGGCAGAGTCATCCCGATTGTGTTCTGAAGGTCTCAGTGTAGCCCCAGCCATTTGTTGCAGAAGACGGCAGGTGTGACATGCACCCCAAGACAGGGTTCAGACGCTCTCCACTGTACTAAGGCTTGCCAAGGGTAATGCTCTTCATCAGAAAGTGCTCCTTCCACAGAGTTTCTGCCTCATTAACTCCTGAATTAGCTCAGCAGCTAAGTGGAGGTATCCTGTTTGGTTATTCTGGAAAACACCCAAACCCCATTTGGGGTGTGAGCTATTACAGGACTGAGCCGGTTGCCTGCTTTAAGGAACTGCTCTGCTTTGGTGTTTACTACTTATTTCAACATCACCCTTATCACAAGCTAGAAAAGGTTCACTAAAATGGTGCGTTTTCAAAACCCCAACACAGTTATGCTTCTTATAAAAGCATCTGAGTAGAAATAGAGTAGACCACAGTTCTGTCTCCTCATCCAGGGATCCAGCTGGCAGCCCATTAGGCAGTTACCTAATTACGTGGTTGGGATCCCACCTCTTATATCCTCTAGTTGCACTCAGAAAAAGCAACCTGGTCTGAGGTCACCTGTGTGCTTTACACCCAGGTTCTTTTCTTGGGTTCCCTCCAGCTCCACTTGGGTACCAATTTTCTTCACGTGTCCTTTACCTGAGGTTATCTTCTTTCTCAATGTAATTAGAAGGGAGACTGCAAGCTCTCCCCATTGCACCACTGACCATTTTGGTATTTGCTGTTTCTAGACTGTTAATCTGTTATAAAATTTGGGAGATCTGTGCCCAAGTTCTGGGTCAAGCTTTTTCGTACACAGAACCTTATATTTCTATAAAGTATGGAACTTGGCACTCGCATGTCATACACTGACATAAATGATGCTGATGCCAGAAGATCATTAGCGGCTTCAATTGAAGCCAGCTGTGATGGCAATCACTTTGCAGTGATAATGGTTTGGGATGATTGATTCCCAAACTACTCTTTAGGAGACCATGTGGTATGTTCTGCCCAAGAAAGGTGGCATCAAAGACTGGCTGAGGTCCTCTTTTGGAGGAAAAGGCACAGGACTGTCACCACATGCAATGGAACTTCTGCTCTGTGCTCCTTGCCTGTAACGAGTATAGAGTGCATGTTAAAGCACTAGAATCCCTGTGGCCTATCCCAGTCACCCTATGAAGCCAGCTGAGAGAGGAAAGAGCTTTCAGGACTAATATTTCACTCGACTGTTCACACAATGGTATGACTCATTTGAATGTGTTTGTTCACATTGGAAGTTCAGATTTTTCATTTTAAAAACGCAAAGGCGGTTTTCCCTTGCTTTCTCCCACCTGCCAAAGCACGCTTCCTAATCCAGTATCTGGAGCCTCAGTCAACAATTTAAACATCTTGTTAAAATTTCAGCTAGCAAGGACGGAACTTGCCAACAAGGCTTCTCTTACCAGCTCCAGACTGATTCACAAGCCTTTAACAAAATTAGTTGGTGAGTTTACACCTTTAATGGAGCCCAATAAAAGGAGGAGCAACGCATTGGAATTTTCTGTATAACTCACATAATACTTTGCAAATCTTTTCATAGCGAAGCCTGTCTTACGAGCTGTGCAAAGACCACTGGGCAAGGAAGGGTCTTTACCTTTAAAGATCTGCAGAGCATTCTCCTTTTCCTTTTCCTACTACCACTCACTCCTCCAGTCTCATAGTCTCTGTAATTAATCTGGATTGCTCTAGTTTTAAATTTTTGCGCTTTAATGGTTAAAATTGCCTTTTCTAACCTTTACAACACAAATCCACATGTTTCTTGGCGACTTTTCAGCTGCTGCTGATCATGGCCATCCACGGCTTGGATGAAGTTATGCAATCTTGCCAACGCTTAATTGACCATGATCTGAAAAGCTGCTGCATTGTTCGGTTTAAAAACTGTGGCCTCAACACGAGAGCCCTGCGTTTGCGCTGAATGCAGATTTCTGCTGAGAAGGCGCTTCCAGCGGAGGTTTGCCAGCACCCCTCAGATACAGCCAGTGCACGGAGATATTTTGCCTGCTTAAGATATCCGGTCTGTGGATGCTGAGCATGGTTGTGGCGCGGAGCCTTCTCTCAGGCACACAGAGCCTCGCTCCCACCTGTCTTTCTTAATTATGGTAATCACTGGAGGCTGCTAAGTTTGCCTGGGACGCCAGCTCCAGCGTGCCTTTTCTCTCCTTGCTGAGCTGCTCTGCCAGGTTATCTCTGACCTGCGGTACTTGACTGCCGCTGACTGACAGACTTTGATTTTTAACAGGGATTAAAACCAGCAAAAAATCTCACACCTCTCAGGCTTTTTTGGTAAGAATTAATTTTTGAGCTCTTAGTTCTATACCACTTGCTGTTGCTAAAATATGGGGGGGGGGTTAAATGGTTACAGACGGTTCAATATACTGAGCAACAATTTCCCCAGATTTAGTGAGATCCAAGAGACCCCTGGCTTTTCATCACAGATGATCTGTCATTTCCCAGGCTATGGTGCTGGTGTTTAATATGATTAGGACGGCGTTTGGATTGGTTTTCCAATGGCGTGATGCACTGTGCTTCAGATGCTCTGGAGGTATACCTTGAAACAGGTGGGAGGATTTACAGTGGCTAATGACATGTTTTAACTGGGTTTAGAGGATAAGGCCAACTCATGGTGTTCACTCCTTGCTGCTTGTGAGAGGTATCAGCAACAGAGGTACTATCATTCACCCCTTCCTTTTCATTAGTTCACTACTCGGCCTGTTTCTGGAGGCTTGAGGCAGATCTATGCAATGCAAATCTCTTGGCTGTGGAAGCACCGCAGTAAGTCAGAGCATCCCTGAATGCACGGTAACCTGGCTGGCTGCCGGCTCTGTCTAGAGCGCCGAAGGGAGACAGGACTTTCCCTGGGAGCTACGGGCAAGAAAAGCGTATTTTCTGGTCTTCTGGTACTTTACGTGCCTAGCGCATTCTATCAAAAGATGTGATATAATCCCTATTTTAGGAAGCAGGCTATCAGATCTGAACAGTGTGGCTTCGCAGAACATCCTTGGCTGCTAGGCACTACCTTACCTCCAGAGCAGTGAGAGGCTATGTTCTCTGCCCATAAATCTCATCCAACTTTAGTGCTCAACTTCTGATTTCTCAGCATTGAGTTTGGCTGCCTCCTACTTCTAACTTTCTATCCTTAGCACGTTTCACAGGCTTTCAGCTATCTCACACTTCTCGCTCTCTAATCTTAGCGCCGCTTCTAACTATAGAGTGGCTTCAAGCTTCAGGGTCTCTCACTTTTGTTCGGGCTCTTTCTGGTACACAGCCAAGTAGGTGAAAGACTCAAGAAGGGGGAAGGGGAAAGCTAGCACTGCTTTCAGATGTTGCAGGCTGGAGCTAAATCCGCCTCCATAGCCATCGTCGGTTTTTTTGACACTTTCCTGAGATGTGCAAAGGGGTTTGGTCAGGAGAAGACGTCTATTCCTGCCTTGCTGGTGCCTGAATGAGCTGACATTGTGTCCGTGCTAGCAGTGTTCCCCATTCTCTGGGAATTTTCCCAAGACTGTAAAGTTATCATTTTTTTAAAGATCCACTTAAGCAAATTTCATCTGTGTTCTGGATCTGGCTCATCATAGCCAGCTTGACTGATTTCATAAGCCACAAGCTGCTCCTCTGTCAAGTGTCTTCCCGGTTTATCTCTATTTGTACCAAAGGGTTTCTATAGGGGTTGTATCAACTTTCCTGAGTGAAGCAGTTCTTTGTCAAATAAAGGCTTCATATGTGGCTTTCTCCTCTGTGTGTTTCATATATAGACTTAGACTTGGCTTACTGAGGGTGGGGGAAATACATTGTCTTGATTTTTCTGATATTTTCCAGTGTCCAGTTTTCATATTCAAATAAAAAGGAACCCTTCCCCTAGTTCTTTCTCACCGAGCACAAACCTAAACCTCAGCTTCATCTTTAAAACACTTCTACTGCAGGATGTGCTGTCAAGGATAAGCAGGTACTGAAATTATATTGCAGATATGTATATGTATAAATCCTGCTGACTACCTCTTTATATGGGATGTACTGGTATGGGCAGCACTGGCTTGCCTCAAGAGAGAGAACTGAGATTCAAGGTGAGACTCCTTGGTATGAAGAAACTCAGCTGGAGGAGGCTGCATGCACAAGAGCGGCAGAAGGAATTCCTTGCTGATTTTCCTGTTCGGAAATAGGATGGAAAAGGAGTTGTGTGCTCTCTTTTCCTGGACAAGGAAAGTCAGCTGAGGGCAAAATACACAGGATCAGCCAAAGTGACATCTTTTATCGCTGATCTTGAGCCAGTGGAAGTGGGAAAGTCCCAGCAAGAGCCACTGATGGGCTTACGTGCAGAACAGCCCCAGCTGGCAATGAGACAGACCCAATTTGCAGTGGTCAGGCAAAAGATTATGGCAGAGGTGAGGGGGTCTGCGTGGTCCAAACAGCTGAGGAAGAGCTCTTGGATGACAGAAAATACAGAACAAGGAGTACCTGTGTCCCGTAAGCACAAGGAATCTGAATTACAGTTGCTTTACTTCCTAACGTGATTCTGCAGACTCAATGGTCGGGCTTTTTTTTTCAGATTGTAAAAATATATATGAAGACATACTGTCTGGAGGGAACCACATTTTTTAATTCCTCAGACTCTCTTGAGCACTTCAAGGAGCACAGAAGGAAGTCAAGTAGCTTAGCTTAATGAATAAAATAAAGCAGTTGAGAAATACTGTCTCTCAAATAACCAGAAGGACCTCGAGACATCTTTGAGTCATTAAAAATGAAATAAACATCTTCCTGGCTTGCTTGTACTTACCTGAATTGCAATCCAAGAGAGAAGATGAATTTGGCATGTCATAGTGAAGAGAAATGTGGATACAGTATGGATAATTCAACTCATTCTATATTTATGGGAATATTATGTGAGGTGCTCCAAATCATTGTAGCAAAGCTCTATCTCTCATAATGTGCCCATAAAAGAAAGAATCACCAGTTCAGTAACATCTCTTGGCACAAAGTATTGATCACAGTTTGAAAAGAATGACAGATATTTAGAGATGCTTGAAATGGGGGTACAGTTAAAATCTTTGTACAATCGCGTGTGGTCAGATTTATCACAGCTGTTATTGGCTATGTGAAAATTAGTTGGTTTAGTCTAAGAAAATCAAGGTTCCCTCTGTAATTAATGGAGAGAGACTGGACTCCTGAGAGGTGATTTGTCCTGACCTAAGACTGCTCCTGAAAATAGATGCGCTGAATCCCCCTCTTGTTGAGGTACTCACCTCTTGTGTTTCCAGCCGGAGGAGCTGAGAAGAGTAGCTCAGACCAGATGCCTAACTCCTATATGACTAAAGTTGGGTGCAATGAATCCCATCTGCAGGCGGGTGAAGTAAGCAGAATACACTGTCAGCTGTAATGAGTGGCAATGAGACTAGCTCTTGACATTACTGAAGGCCAAGTAAAGCTTTCTTTGACTTGGCAGAGCCAGGTTTCCTCTCCTTAGTTCTGTAATACAGTTATTTGCTACTTTTATAATTTCCGCAGGCATATATCCATGTTCCAATTACTGAGATGACGTTTGCACCAGCATGATTCATGCTGTCAATTCCTGTCTCAAGTTAGATTCAAGCTAAGTTTATTTTGGGAGCAGTGGATGCATACCTACCAGGAGTATGGAGGTGCAGGAGAAAACAGTCTCCTGCCAACTGCAAAGACAGTAAAACTTTGGGTTTCACATCACTAGAGAGCCAAAGTGGTGGTCAGGCCTAAAACAGATGGACTTTCTGCTCCGCGTTGAATAGCCTATGCGTATATCCGTGTTCTTTGCATACAGAGGTTGCTGGAGGTTGCAATAGTGACCAAATAAATACTGTAAGAGCTCTGTCTCTCCAAAGTTAACTGATCCTCTGATTTCCTTGGTGGATAGTCGTAATTCTTCTCTTGAAAAGGCATATCCCAAATAACCTCAGTGGTGATTGCAGTCTCTGACTGGAAGGCCTGTTCCTCTCTGCATGGGACAGATACTCAGATATTCACAGGAAGATATGGGCAGAAACAATGCTGGGGAGAGAGAAAAAGTAAGAGCGTGTGGGATGGTCTAAGCTAATGATCAGAGACTGACCTAGGAGAAGATGATGTCTTTTAGGTCCTGCTGCAATGGCATCTCATCTTTTTATTCTGCAACTATACTTGCGTGAAATACATAATAAATAAAATACCAGGTATTTATGGAAAATACATGCTCGGTCTTTGGGCCAGGAGCTGGGACCCCCTCTGCCATGCGGCTGAGCAGAAGCCCACAGCACAGGCTGGCTCTTGCTCTTTTCCCCCAGCCCGCGGCAGGGCAGCCGCCCCGGGGTGCACGGTGGGGCTTGAGCCCCCCAGGCAGCGGGGCAGCCTGCTGAGCGGGACGGAGAGCTGTCTCCTGCAGGCACGCTGGAAGGGATGTTTGGCGCATGGCACACGCCGATGTTGGTGCGTTGGTGCTCCAGCCCTTTTTCAGCAGCCTTGTTTTGCACTTCTGGAACAAAATCTTTTTGAAGGAACAGAATCTTTTTGCAGGTAAAAGGTTGCACAAAGTCTTTTGGGCGCTTGAATTCTTTCTGTAAAGAGGACCAGAGAAATGAGTTGAGTTTTAAAAATGTTAATCTGGGTTGGGCTTTTTTTTATTTGTTTTTTAATCTGGTTCCATGTCTGTCACTTCCAGTGTACCAAAATCAAATGAGATGCCAAACCAACTGAGGAGGCAATAGTGGTGGTGGCATGTGGGTGGGAATACGGAGCTGGAAACCGCTAGTTGAATCTGTTACATCCTCTCTTCCCTCTTTACTTTTTATCCTTGCAACCCTCCTCATTCTTTAGTTTTACTTTGTCTTTCAAGAGCACAACTTGTCAAAGCAGGGACATTCTCATCTCACCTAGCTGTAAAGCATGGAGCTTACACAGTGATTAATCACATCGCTTCACTTCTTCACAGTGCCATTCAAATGTCAACAACCCTCAGGAGGTTCCTACGGTGCAGGCAAAGAAGTATTATCCTGGTTTTCCAGATAAGGAAGCTAAGACAGTGGTCACCATTTTCCAAATGTAGTGACTAAATCCATGTCCCGTCATCTGAATCTTTAATTTAAATGCCTAAAGATGGGCTGACCCATTGTGGTGGATGCTCTCGTATTGCACAAAGCAAGTACTGCTCCCCGCTGAAAATGAGGATGGGCATGTTCAGACAATTGCTTCACCAGAGAGACTGAACAGTCACACTGAGGAGTATATATAGTATTTTATAATCATATTACAATGAATAAATCTGAGCAAACACAATGTATGATTATGAAATGTTTCCTTGTTCATTTTTCCATTTCAATATGTGGTGAGAAACTGCTATTAAAATAATAATAATATTAACTTGGCCATGTTTACTCAGTAGCTCAAATGCTACGAGACTACATGGCCTGAGAGGAAATGCCTTGTTCAGACTCATTTTCAGTACAGCAGCTAGAAGACTCATGAAAACTACACCTAGGCTTTTTTTATAATAAAATATGCTTGTAATATTTATTAACGTGAAATGTGCAGTTAAATGTTTGATGAAAGAGCTATTGTATGCTTGGGTTTACAGTAAACAGTTAAAGCTCTTAAAGTGAAGTTGAAGCAAGTGGAATATTTGCTTAGATTTGGCAAGAAGAAATATTGTAAATAATTCAAAGAGTGTAATTTGATTCTAGATTTTTCTGGGCTATGTGGCATATGGCCCTTCTGTTTTTGTTTTATTTAGGTTTGCTGCCTCCGTTACGTAACTGTTCTTTTTAGCCTGTAATTAAACTTCAAGGTCAACCAGGAATTAAGCAGAGAGGAAGTTTGTGTAATGGAAACGAGCGAGGCTGGACTCTGCCACGTTACATCACTCCCTTTCTCCTAACTCATCTGCTGATGAGGGAAGGAGAGGGAAGGACGAACCCAAAACTTTCTGCAGGGCCAGAAAACGGGGGCAGATGGGCACTGGTGTGCCGGCTCTGGAGCAGCACTGCTTCTCTGGCACGCGGCTGGCCAGGAGAGATGGAGGGATGCTGCAGCTGGAACACGGTCTGCCAGAAGCTGCTGCTCCAAACCCCTGCTTAGGGAGGGTGGCTTGGCTGATTGGTGGCACTCTTATATGGACCCGCTCTTCTGAATGATGTACGTAGGGTTACCTGCACACATGCCTCTGTATGTGAAGCTTTTTTATGCTTTGGCTGGTTCAAATTAGGGACTGGGCACTTCAATGTTCCTTTTCAAAAGAAGCGGTGTCATTGCCTCCACGGGTTGGGAATTCACCTGCCCGTTGTTGTTGAGTATGGATGGGTTGCTTGCGGGCGAGTGGCACGCTCCCAAAGCAGAGCTCCAGGGAGAGGACAGATCCGTTCCCAGGGAAGGGCCAGCTCCCCCCTGAACCCTGGGCATCAGCCGTGTCCCGCCGCTCCTCCTTCCATCTGCATCCATTTCTCCCCCTGCCCTGCAGTGCGCCGTAGTCCACCTGGTGAGTGGTCTGAGTGTTTCAAAGATGGTTTTTCTTATTGTTTGCAGGGTGGGTTTTTTTTAAATCTGGCCCTGTGTGCACCTTGCTGATGGCGTGTCTGTATGCATCCTTGTCCAGGCGCCGTGGGAAGGGCGATGGGCTGCGGCAGAGGGGTGGGTGCATGGGCACAGGCAGCAGCTCCCAGCACTGCCCTTGCACCTACAAACTGCTCTTGGACCTGCACCCTCCCTTTCCCTGCCAAAACAGAAGGAGAGCGTTTGGTCACCCGCTTTACGCGCGGCTTGTGGTACTGAATTAGCACTGTGACACGCGTGGTGCTTTGGCTACGCAGAGACTGTTACGTCATCTCTGATGAGGTGTCGCTGAAAACCTGGTTTACATCTGAATCGCGTCTATTATTTTTGGAATTTTTTCATTTAGAGCTCCTCAGGTGAATAGTGCTGTGTAAGTGCTAAGTGTTATTATTTATTAGTCACATATATTCTGTAATTACTTTGCAAATATGATCATTATATTTGAAGTTACAGAGTACTTCAAACATTAATTGCCACATAACTTGCAGATTTCAGATCTGATACACAAACCTAATCATCAGTCATTAAGTATTAAAGAAGAGAGCACTGGAAATATATTAAATTACTTCAGATCACTGATTAAACCTAATCCTTGGCAATTCCTAAAAGCCTATTGAGGCACTGAGATTCACTTCCAAGTGACCATTGGGAATTTAGGACTGAAACACAGCTAAATGCCTTAATTCTCAGGGATATCACAACTCTCTGACCCTGCAAAATGCTCCTTTTTCTGGAGTCCTGCCCCAGCCATAGATAAGTCTTAACTGTAGTTTTCTTTGTGGCTGACTTTATGGCTGTGCTTTCTGCCCAAGCAGACAGCGTCTTCCTCTACAAATCATCCAACTGTACAAACCATTAATAATAACCATTATTAATCAAGACAACAGTAAAGGAGAAATGGTCGGAATGAGGCGGGAGATCAGCAGCAGGCTGGAGGGGGCTTAGACCCGAATCTTGTGGTTCCCATGCCAGCGCCTTACTGACCTGCACTGCGCGTTCTCCTGTGGTATTTGGGTAGTTCTTGCATTACTGCTTGGATGATAATGCATGCTGCAGGCTATTAGCTGGGAAAATGGACAAACCTGGTTTCATGGCCCCAGGCAGTGATGCCCCCCACCCATGCTGCTGAGTTCCTACGTTCCCTCCTCTGAGCAGCGAGTCCCTTAGTGGTGCAGCCTGCGGAGCAGAGGAGAGGATGCGAAACTTGGGGATGCTGGGGCCGTTCCACGCTACCCCGGCGTCTCCAGGCTGGCATTCAGCAGAGGCAGCATGCGGCTCCGGGGAGGCGTTGGGTGCTGGATGGCTCCCCAGCGTCTGTCATTGTGCTTGACGCCGCGCTCCCTTCCAGAGCGGTGGGCTGGAGTGACAAGACAAAGACACAGGCAGCGTGTGAAATCTCTCTCCTGCCGTTTTCAGATTCGCTGAAAACTTCTCCCTGCCTTCGCTGTGGTCACCGTGACATCTCCTCGGCAAGGACCTGCCTACGCCTGTGCTAAAACTGGTGGCGAGGCTTGTGTTCCCAAGCAGGGTCCCAGCCACAGAGGGGAGGAGAAATGAAGAATCTCTATCCTTTCCTGGAGTACTGCAAGGTTAATTAAGAGTTAGAAACTATATTTTAAAGCCACGCGGTTATTTCATGACCCTATTTAGGCAAAAGGCATTTTAAAGTAGGTTTGTACTATTTCACCGTAGGTAAAATATTTCCAGTTGGGAGCTGTTACACTCAACAATCTATATCAAACGTTGTAAAAATAACAGCATATGTGTGTGTATACATAGATTTCAAAGTATTAAATATGGGCGTTTGTGCATGTTTGTGCGCTCGAGGAGAGAGGAAGGGAGGAGGTGTGTGAGTGTGGGAGATGCTGTTGAAGTCCTTCTCCAGCCCTTCTGGGACCCTCCGCCGACTGATGGGACTCAGTTTTCCTCCTCCTGTAATAGCAACCAGTGAAACTTCCACTGCCCAGCCCAAGCGCCCGGAGCCCAGCGGCAGGGGATTCGCCAGAGCATCCCCAGGGCTGGCAGGATGGGCTGGGGCCAGGGCAGCCTGGCTGTGGAGGAGGAAAGCTCTCCCTGGGTGGAGGAGGAAGGCTCTCCCTGGGGTTTTCTCAGGCCGCTGCCCATAAACCTCCCTTTGATGAAGCAGAGGATTCGGGCCCGTGTCAAGGACGTGGGAAGGCTCCCAGTCATTAGCTTTGTGGGAAAGTGGCTTTCCAGTGAGCCAGTTCATTAGTTGTAGCAGTATCTATTTAGCTGGTATTGCCAAAGAGCGTCTTTATAGTCTTTAAGTGATGTCCTTTTACTTCCCAGTGTTCACTTGCTCTCTACTGTTGTACCTCCTGCAGCATTTATTGCTCTCCTCTTTTTACCTAAATCAGATTACTGCTGTTGTTTATTTGTGGGGGTTTCTGTTCTGTTTGTGTTTGGCAGTCATGAATTCTCTGTCTAATCCGGGTTTGCTTTGGGCCACCGAGCCATGGGGAAGTCCATCTCTTTCCCGCCTCCCGATGTCCTGCTGTCCTCAGTGCAGGCAGAACTGCGGTTACCTGGTGTTCCTCTGCTGGAGTGTCGTGATGCGTTATTATGACTTATTTATTTGAGTGCCCTGAATTTTTCACCCTCTTGTGCCTGACAGTGCTTGTACACAGGATGGAAAGATGGTCCCTGGTCCAGGGCTTATGCTAGGAATGCGAACAAGAGCAGCTGTGACGTTACTGGGAGGAGCTGTGTTTAGCATGTGGAAGTTAGGAGCTATATTCCATGCCTCTTTAAATGTTAAGAGGTAAAGATAAGACAACAATATAAACTGTAGAGGCTTGTTTTACAGAAGCCCAAGGAACAGGTCAGATGCTGGTGCGGCATAGCTCTGTGGGCTCCAAAGGAGCTGATTTACTCCAGCACAGAAGATTTCCCAGGTTATATGGTTGGAAGAAGTATTCAGTAATGGTTAGAGCAGAGCATCAGAAACAAAATCCCGTGTGCTTTTTCACTCCCCGCCACGACCGAATTGCCGTGTGATTTGTGCAAGACCGTTACTTTCCAGCTACCTCGCCGTGAGCCCTACTCCACTCCTTGCAGCGTGGTGCTTAGGACTATTTACACCCATGAAAGGCAAGACCAAACCCGATTTATGCTCATTTTGCACACATCAACGAAACAATATAATGGCATTTAAATATTATTGCTTAAATCCAGCTCCTTGGTATAGAGTTGAGCATTTTGGGGACAGGAGGGGTGGATCTGCCGCGCCTCGGGATGCATGTCTGCTTCGGGATGCGGCGTGAGAGTTCGTGCAGGGGGTTAAACATAGAAAGCAAGATGAATTGGATATTCATAAATAAATAAAACACAATCTTAAGGCTGAGCTGGAGAAAAGCAGATTTTTTAATTGCTGCAGATTGCAATCTGCTCATTATTTTAACTGTCTAAAAGGCACAAGTAATCATTCACAAATTACCTGAGCAAACGATTAAGACCCTCGGTTTTTGTTGCTAAAGTTGGCAGCAAAACCCCCTTGGTTTCGTTGGGGAAATAATCAGGTTTCCATTTATGACTTCCTTTCTCTGACAATCGGTGTTACCAGCTCAAAGAAGGCAAAGAACCTCGTTTTGGCCTTAACTAAATGAGAAATGTACTTTAAAATATTATTTAAAGAAACAGTATGTTTAGCATTCATTTAATTTATCTTTTTTTTTATTGTTTTGTAGGGTATTAGGCTTTTCTAAGGATTTATGTGCAAAATGAAATTCAGTTTTATTCACTTCTTAGTAATTGATATTTTGGATTAATGTGACATGTAAAAATCTGTCATAAAAAAGTAAATTTCAAATATATAGAGGAAAGTTATTGTAAAAATACCAAACCAGTCCTGCAATATATATATATTTTTTTTAGTTTGGTAGGCAGGTTTGTTTGGGAGGCAACCTTATTCTGAACGTGTCTTTTCCCAATAAAATGTTAAGTACCTTTTTCTTTACAGTAAGGCATAGTGTCCTTATTATGTGGATAGCAATGTCCTTCAGGAACGGCGTCCCAGAGAACGCCCAGTGCCCCACTGCATGTGTATGGGGGCTGCCGCTCGTAGTGTGAGGACCCGAGCAAGACCCTCAGAGGAACAACGCCAACCAAGGAGCAGGCTGAGCCCGCCGGCCGGGCCACCTCTCCCAGACCTGCTGCTTGAGCCACCTCGACTGCCGCCTGCTGCCGCCCCGGTAGAGGTAGTTGGGATGAGTCCGGGGTCAAAGCTAGACTGCTATCTCCCATCTCCCATGCAAACTTCCGAAGACTTTACCTTCCAACCTCGCCATGGCCCTTTCGGATGTATTTCAGAGATAACTTTTTCATTCTGCAGACGACACACTGACACAGAGCAGGTTTCGTTGCCAGAGGAAATGCCAAACAGGGAGACAAGCTGACACCCACAGGCCACCGCTGAAAGAAATTGGCATCTGGGTCTTGCAGCTGCCAAACCTTCTCTATGAGTGGCCGCAGCAATCAGCTCCAGTGATGTAGCAAACCGAGGAGGAGGAGGAGGCGAAGGGCATGTGGTGCACAATCAATGCTGCAATCAAAGGGAAGAGGCCGTGCCAGCTGGTTACTACACTTCCATCCCCATGCCAACAGCGCAAAATAATATTTAAAGAAAACATCAACAAAAGGCCGGCAGCTTGCGTGGCCCATCGCAGCGAGAGCGAAGGCTGAGGAGGTGGGCCATGTGTGCAAGGCTGTGCTGCTGCGGCAAGGGGGCTCCAGGGCCCCTTTACGCCCCGTGCCAGCTCTTTTTAGGCTTCGGCACCGCTCAGAGAACTGCTGCTACTTTTAAAAGTACAGGTTGTGCCAGGAAAAAAAGTCGAGCTCTATGTGACTGCATGGCTGAGAGCATGGATATTGCAGCAGCGGTTGTGGTAGTGGAGACGGTTAATAGCATCAGGCTGGCTATAGAGTACAGATGTCAAGAGGCACTGGCTGCTTTTAATGGGCAGGCCAATGCATAACAAACATTTGAATGTGTCAAAATGGGGAAAAAATTCCCATCATCCACCATATGAACTGTTTTACTGTGTTGACCATTCTCTCTGGCTCTTTTAGAAATGTATTTTCGATGGGGGAATGCAAAATTGAAACGCATGGAAGAGAAAGACGCATCCTCTCTGATGATCACATTGCAGAGAACAGCCACCTACCATGAGGGTCTGAAATTACCTTCGCAAACCCGCACCTTGCCAAACTTTGTGTCTGCTGTGGCCAAAAAATAAAAAGTAGTCTGAAAGGACTGGGAGAGGTCACCAAGTACACCCTTTTCCCCAGCACAGCATCGATTCGTATCTAAGTTGCATTCTAAAGCAACTGGGGACAGTGCAGGTGTTTCATGTATTGTTGAGAAGGATCTGGAACACTTGTAACCATTGTAGAAATAATAAATAATAACAATTTTGAAGAGGCGTGTTCTCAGATGATAGCTTCAGAAGGGCTGCATCACAAAATGCGGGGAAAGGATGGTGCTAAGATGCATTTGGGCGCTCAGCCTGGAATAAGAGCGGTTGACTTGTAGTTTTATGGTGTATAAGGAAATACCATGTAAAGTTTTACTATCCTAATGCAAGTTCCATCCGTATCAGGCTGTTCTATACAAAAAGCATGGCCCACGAGTGGAACGAGTTTGGTCCGTGTATTGACATTTAATGAAAGATATTTACTTAAAGTAAACTTTTGATTGCATTGATGAATGTATGGCAAACACTGAAAGCAGAGCCGGTGATGTTTTTACATATCTAAGGGGTGATGGTGGTGTGTGTTTGATTTTTGTAGCTATACCCCATAGAAACACAGCATAGCACGGAGCTAGGCTACAAAAGCCGGATTTTCTTCTTTTCAGGCAATGAGGAGTTCTGTTCTAATTGCACACGTGTGTGTACAAGCTAGGGCACCAGCCTTGTAGCTGTTGGACCTAGGGGAGCAGTTCATCTGAAGGACCATTGCAGTGTTCCTAGAGATTAGCAGTAGCGGTGGATTAAAATTTGGCTTGTCCTACAGATGGCTTTGATACTGCTTTTACTCTACTGCATAGAATACACCAAACTGTGCATTACAGCTCCGGAGTCATGAATTTATTATTTATGTGCTTGGATGATGCCAAATGCAAAGTTGCCCAGCTGATTGTAAACAAGGAAGCCTTTTTGCACAAACCAAATACAAATACTGTTCTTCCTGGCTGTATGAAATGAGGAGAATGACCACCATTTCATGGAGAGCTTCGTTATGGGCTTGTGGGTGCTCCTGAAAAAGCCATGGCAGCTTTGCCGCTGATTTAGGTGGAGCAGAATGGAGAGCCCGTTGGAGCCAGCAGTAGAAATGAGCTCTAGTTTTAAGAAAGACCGCAAACAAATAGTCCAGATTCCAGCTGATGTTGTGTTGCGTTTAGTACACGGCCAGTGGTCATACTACATGAACATACCACATAAAGACAAAATTTTGTTACAGTTGGGCACAAATTCTGCTATTTTTCTCATGAAAAAGGTGTTATTTTTGTGAAGAGTTGCCTTGTTCTCTCATATTACCTCTAGAAGTAAAATAAAAAAACCCAAACTAACTTGCTTTTCTGAATTCACTGCTAAAAATCTGTAAGTACAGGACAGAAAGAGTAGATTTGATCATTTTCTGTTTTAACATTCTTTGAGTATTTGTAATATTTATTTAGAAGAAACTCCAGGAATCAACTTGATTTTGGACTCTTGAGACTTTTTCATCCTTCTTCTTCTTCTTCTTCTTCTTCTTCTTCTTCTTCTTCTTCTTCTTCCTCCTCCTCTTCTTTTTTTTTTTTTTTTTAATCAGGAACATGTTTTAGGTGGTGAGCAGTAACTTCTCAGTGCAGTGCACATGAAATTATAGATATTACTGCTCTTTATGATAAGTGCTGCATCACATTCTCTTCTCTTCCCTCCCGTTCCCAAACACATACCCTTAAAAACCTCTCCTTGACCTTTGCTTTGTGCTTCTCACTGTCTATTTGCTAATGTCTAGGATTCTTATGTCTCTTCTTTTCTCATGTATCTTGATTAACTCACCTCAGGTCTCAGTTGTCTTTGGCCACTCTAGCTCCAAGCAGGACCCTACACATCCTTGAGCTGCATTCCTTTCATGCTTTTTACCTCCCGCCTGTCTGCAGCCTTGTTGCTGTATTGGACTGGATTTCACAGCTAATTCTTCTCCCAAAGTTGTTTGACATTGAAGGTGACAAATTTGTGGGATTAAAAAGTATTTTCTTTGGGGATACTCCTTCAAAGAGATATTGCACATACCCATCATTTGTTTATCAGTACTAAACCTATCGTGTTTCTCCCAGCGCTCTTGCAGTTTCTTGGACTTGGTTTGCTCCTGAATCTGCTGTTGCCTACTTCAGTAGGCTGTGAAATTTTGCAAAGTGTAGGTGCCATTTACTTTATTTGCTCCTGGCTCTGAATTCACCCATGGCACTTTCCAGTACAATTTCAGTCATGACCATTGTGAACGTCTGTTTTGCTCATTGCTACAAAGCATTGTCCTGGCGGAGGCTGTGCTGGTGTTCCTGCCAGGAGTCATTACATCATTCACACTCTTCCCTCTCAGCATCCACCATGGGACCACTGACCCATGATGAGGTTAAACCGATGACCTGTGGAAGGGACGTAGCTCCTTTTAAAGCCCAGCCCAGGCCCTACGCTCTTTTCTGGGACTTCTCCAAAAGGTTCAGGTTGTGAATGTCTTCTGTGACATGGGCTATGGAAAATCTTTGTGTGATAACAATTTCCATCTTCACCAGTCTTGGGCAGTTTTCTACTGGTAGACAGCAGGTAAAAATTTCTCTAGTCATCACTGTTGGAAAGAGTGATGCTTTTCATAGATCAGTAAACCCCCTGACAGCCCTTTAATTCTGGATAACCACCAGTACCACATTATTAGCTCTCTACATCTCCTTTTTGATATTTTCTGGGTGCTTCTTGCTGATGTTTCAGTAGTGCATGAGTGTAATTTTGGCTGATTTTAGGCAGCATAGCCCTTAGCTGTCTACCACTGTCAATGGTTATGGTGCTTCACAAGAAAATTTAGACTAGCAGGGTTACTATGAAAAATGAGGGTAAAAATAAAGCCAGTCTCCAATACCTTAGGAACTGATAAGTTCCATTTGATGAACAAACTCAAAAATTATCCTTATCACAATAAAATAGAAAAAATAAGTCCTCTAAGAAAATGATTTTTAGCAATGCTTGGGATCTGGACCAAAACTGAACTCTGTGGCTTGTACGTATCTCATTTGTACGTTACTGCAACTGTCCTCAGTCTTGTAAATAATAAAAATAAAGATAACAGAGCTGCATATTTTGCATACACATTTTGGGTTTGACTTTGGGTTTTCGTTTGATACTTACCATTTTAGTTTCAGAAAATGTTAATATACATACTGTTATCAGATGCTTTCTTCTGAATAAGTAACTCCAGCTGCTCCTGCTGACGCTTTGGAAGTTGTTGCCTCATTGCTGCTCTGTTAAGATGTTTCCAGCTTTGACAAACTGCCCAAACTAGCTGCGGATTTTATGTGCTACCCCTTTTATATTTTCAATGTCATTTTTAACAGGCAAGCGGCCCGTGACAAACAACTGCAAACAGTGTGCCAACCGTAATGCAGATACTCTATATGCATATGACCCTTATCTTTTATAGCATAAACTATATTTGCACCATTGCCTGAGATGGGAGCACAAAGCCAGAGCTACAAGAGAGCTAACCCACCTGTCAAAGTGTTTCTGTCACTTTTCCAGGGAGTTTATGACAGCCTGGCCATTTTCGGAGCGGTGGTGCAGACGGCTGTGCTCCTGCAAATGCCTGTTTCAGTGGGGTAGGAGCAGCATCTATCTTTCCAATCACCCGCTCTTATGTCGCATGAAGCCCCCAGTGCAGCGGCAACGTTGTCTGGAAGAAAATAGCATCAAAAGTAACTGAAAGGATTCTTCTTGGAGCGACTTCTTCCCTGTCCTACGTGTCCAGTATGAAGCACAGTAAATTTCCCCACTCTCAGAATTACGTACTATAGGTGAGAAACCATCCCTTTTCCCCAAGAAACCCAATTTGAGCGAATAGTTTGCTATAATTTTTTTTTTTTTTTTTTCCGACTAGTGAACTGCCTTGTTGTACGCTGGGTGGAGTCCTCCAGTGCAGAGCAAGGTATTACTCTAACTGTGTACCTACGGGTTGTCCTGCCGTGCTGGGACTCCTTATTCTCTTTGACATGGTGTTGTGTACCTGGGACACACACCCCACAACTTTTAATGCTACATGTTTTGTCAAGAGAAGTCTAGTATATCTTGTGGAAGGAAATGTGTAGTTTCAAGAAGGGTTGATATGTACAATATTGTTAGCATAAGGATGCAACCACAGATGTCGGAAACTCATTCGTTTTGGTACCCAACTAGCAATTCGCTGATGTCTTTCCTGCTAAAAATGGTTAGTCCCCCTCCCTCCTCAGCCCTCAGAACCTCAAGAGCCCTAGATCCTCAATACCAGGTGAGCCACCCGAGAAGTCCTGTTAAGCTAGCTCCTGTGACCCACCACGTGTGGGTCCTTTCTCTTGGCACCAGCCTCCCTTCCTGCCTTTTTTGATGGTTTTACCTTGAAGCTTGAAGGAAGGAGCGGGCTGGCGGGGGGTCCAAGCCCCCTTTCCCTCTACGGAGAGAAGAGGAGGCAGCTGTATGCTACTGAAGGACTGTCAGGCATGGCCTTAAGTCCATGGTGTCACCTGGGAGAAAGTGACTTAGGAAAGCAGTGGTCTGAAGCTCTGGCTGAACAAAGACCTCTCGGTTTGTAGATTCTTTTTTATTAGGAAATAAGCTAATTGTTCATGCCAAGTACCTCTTTGGTCCAATCCCATTTATTTACAATTAACAGCGAGTAAGTTCTGTTTACTTGAATGCAGCAGAAGGATGTCCCCCATCTAGTCTGTATTTAGTGATGTATTTTGCAGCCTGGTCTGGGGGCTTCTTCTCTGGCTCTTGGGCAGGCAGTGCTTTGTGCAGCAGAGGCAGGTTCATGCAGGCAGACCTTCGCTCTGGCCCAGCACGGCTGCTCCTCTGCTTCTGCGGTCCATTAGGCATCTTCTCATTGCCGAAAGTTCAACATACTGAGAAAATGCCAATTTCTCATCTTTGCCAGGGACACACACCAGGGACACAAGCTGGGAGAGACGGCCAAGAGGATCTCCCGCAGGGTTGTCCTCCCGCAGCCGCTGCTGCCTCTGCCTTGCTGCAGCCCCAGAGACCTGGACATTTCCTTTAGCCACCAAAGGGCCATCACCGCCTCTCCTTCCTGCCTACCTCCCTTCTACAGCAATGACTTTGGCGAGACTCCACCACCCTACAGACCACGTCAGTCCAGCTCTGGAGCCCCCAACGTAGGAAAGACATGGACTTGTTGGAGCGGGTCCAGAGGAGGGCCATAAAGATGCTGCAAGGGCTGGAGCCCCTCTGCTGGGAGAACAGGCTGAGAGAGTTGGGGATGCTCAGCCTGGAGAAGAGAAGGCTCCGGGGAGACCTTGTTGTGGCTTTCTAGTACCTAAAGGGGCTCCAGGAGAGCTGGGGAAGGACTTTTTACATGGGCATGTAGTGATAGGATGAGGGGGAATGGCTTCAAGCTGGAAGAGGCGAGATTTAGATGAGATATTAGGAAGAATTTTTTCCCTGTGAGGGTGGTGAGCCCCTGGCGCAGGTTGCCCCGAGAAGCTGTGGCTGCCCCATCCCTGGAGGTGTTCAAGGCCAGGTTGGACGGGGCTTGGAGCACCGTGGGCTGGGGGGAGGTGTCCCTACCCAGGGAAGGGGGGTGGAACTTGATGGTCTTCAAGGTCCCTTCCAACCTAAACCATTCTATGATTCTGATTCTATGCCATGCAAAGTTACGCTGATATTTGCAGCTGGGAGTGATGGCTGCAAGCCCGCAGGGTGCTTTTGATGGGAGAAGGCTGGTGTGCTCTGCTGCAGAACCTCTTCCATCCAGCACACTGCCGAGCCATCCCTGCCGGCCAGCGCGGGGTCCAGCGAAGGCAGGCGCAGGCAGGGAGCGGGCTCCTGCGGGCAGCCACCTGTTAGTCCTGTGATAAAGAGACAGGGAGAAGTTAGGGAGCTGAGGAGCCTCTCATCATTGCAAATGACGCCCAGCGCCGCACGCTACTCTCGCTGCAAAGGCGAGTAATGATCAGCGCGGCAGCGGAGAGCGAGCCTGCGACCATACCATAAACCACAAGGATACAGAGAGAGACGGAGCCCCAAGCAGCCCATATCGGCTCCTGAATATTTCATGGGACGCACAAGCCGTTTGGAGTAGAGCAATCTGCAGTACTCCATTTTCCACAGCTCCTTTCCGAAGCCTGCTCTCCTCTCCCACCAACGCTGCTTTCCATTTGTCAGGAATGATTACCCTTCCTTTTTGTTAATAACAGAGCTGAAATGCCCAGACCAGTGCTTGGGTTTATAAGCATGCTCGGCAACATCGTTGGTGATGTCAGCTCAGAGTATGCTAATTAATCTATGGTCCCTCTTCTGGCTGTTTCTGCAGTAACAGAGCAAAAATAATTTTAGGTTATGTATCAGGACTGCCTGTTGTTTATTTTTTATTGGCTTTCTCTCTGTATGGCACAATTAAAAAAAAAAAAAGGCTTTGCTTTCAGGGTGGGGGCCAGACTGCAGCGTGGTGTGAGGCCGCGCTGCTCCAGCAGCCCGGGACAGCCCCGGGGTCGGGATGCTGGGGATGTGATGGCAGTGGAGATGTGGCTGTGGGGTTTTGGGGTGCTCAGAGCTCCGGCTGTCCGGGGGACGCCAGTGTCAGCAGAGACCCCAGGGCTGTCCCACCAGCCTGGCACCCATGGCATCGCAGGGTCTGCCCGGGGGCTCCTGGGGCGGCTGCAGCCCGGGGCCAGCGCGGGCTGTGTTTGCATCCCAGGCTCCTTTCCAGCACCTGCAATTTCCCACTTTATTTTCCCTTCTGGCTTCTAAGTTTTTCCAGGCTTGGTGAGCTTTTCAAAGCGATTAGCACTTCCTTCCCCTGTTCCCGTTTTTTGCTGGGGAAGGAGGATGGCTCCCAAGTACCCCATACCTGCAGGGAGCCTCGCTAGCACTGGGATTACCCAGATCCAGTTTGAACTGCTGGGATTGGCAAACTGGGTAACCCCTGAGGTTCCTGCCAAGCCATCTACCAGCCCGTGACTTAGTACTAGTAATCTGTACTAATATTTGCTATAGAAACAGCATTTCGCTGAGATTAGCAAACTTCACAGTGGCTTATTTGCAGCTTTTGAATTTGTAAATGAAGGAAAGGGTTGGGAAAAGGGGACTGGGGATGATATACAGGGAAATCTAGTTATGAGAATTTATCCTCTTCATTAAAAGCTACTAAGATCCTCATCTCTGGTATTTAATGTACCAAATTCAATATTCTGAACATAGTTTGCATATAAAAATAGCAATATCATATTTTTAAAAATGGAAGGGGGAAGGGAAAGTTTTAACTAAGCCACGCACTTTAATAGCTTTTTTTTTTCCCCCCATAAATCCAAGCTCTGGGAAACATTTGTCAGGCAAGAATAAACTCTTTGCAATAACTGAAGGCTTTTCTCCCCAGGAAAGTTCTGTTTTCCTTCTACACCAAGCAGGATGCCCTGAGAAGTAAAAATTATGAATCTGTAGGAAAAGGAAAAGATTTGTTGCCCTTAGTAGAGAGCAAGCCTTGAAAACCCTGGGTTTATAAATGAAGAAAATGCATGAATAATAAAAAACACACCACCTAAAATCTAATTAATTTGAGTGAGTCAATAATTTTGTGTTTCTGGATGCTGGTAAGAGAGGTGGAAGGGGGGAAAAAAAAAGAGGGATGTGAGACTTTCCGTTTATCTCCTTCTCATCCAACTACTTGAAAAAAAACGGAAAAATTGTCTATAAAATGCACATTGAATAGAAATATGTCCTTAATTTATTATGAGTTTCTTCTAAACTGCTTCAGCTCCTAATCTCATTATATGCATCCACATATTTGCTTGTCAGAAAATTTCAGGAATCGCTCTGGTTGTGGAAGGCAACCGGGGACCTCGAGCAGCCCCAGCTCCGGCTTCCCAGGGGAAACCTCCCGCCTTGGGTACGGGCGTGGGAACAGAGCAAAACGCCAGCGCAGGTGGCAGCAGGGTGGGGGACGTGGGGTGGGAGGCGAGCTGCGCCGTGCCGTGCTGTGCCGTGTTGTGCCATGGCTGAGGCAAACCATGGCCGTGCCATGCTGTGGCCACGCCAAGCTGTGGCCACGCTGTGCCATGGCTGTGCTGTCACCTTTCTGTGGCCATGGCATGGCTACGCCATGCCGTTGCTGTGCCAGGGCTGTGTCAGGCCATGGCCATTGCCATGGGCCATATCACGCCAACGTCATGCCAGTTGCATGCCATGCCATGCCTGTGCCGTGGCCATGCCGTGGCCGTGCTGTGGCCATGCTATTTCCATGCGGTGCCATGGCCAGGCCGTGGCCGTGCCCACATGGGAGCCCTGTGCACCGCTGGAGCATGGCTGCCAGCACCCCAAGTACCCCCGTGCCACGGTCCCTTGCTGTCCCACATTTCCTCCTGAGATGGTTTCTCCTGCTGGGGAACAGCGATGTCCCCCGAGCTCCTCTTCTGCCCGGGCGGGCAGAGCGGAATAGCGTGGGCAGCTGCCAGCCCCTCCGTCTTCAACATCTCCTAAAGTGGTGCTGAGCTGATCTGGCTGCCGTTTACCCCAGTGTAAATCCCAAGCGAGTGCACTGAGGTGACAATTCCCCCCAGCTCTACGGGGTGGGTGAACGCAGAGCATGGCCTGGCAAGTTTAAAGATACTCATTTTTCATTTATTTATTTGCATTTAGCTCTTGAGTGCTGCAGGACAACTTACCGGCATGTAACGGAGAGACTAATCTGCACGAGATCTCCGCTATCACCCGAACACAAGATTTTAAAATACATTTCAAGGAAAGTTATTTTCATATCGTCAAATTATAGGAAATTTCTCCTGGCCCTCCTCTGCTAAATGAAGGGCTGCCGCCTGCACACAGCAGCCCGGTGGCAGGCGCCGTGCCGTGCCGGAGGAGCCGTTGCCGTAGCGGGGAGCGCAGGAGGAGCGCGGGGGGGACGGGGAGGCAGCCGTGCTCTCGCTGCCATCGCCGCTATCGCCACCAGTACCTCCGCGCCACAACCAGCCCTAACACCTGGTTCGGTCCGCAGTGACAGCGCGGCGCCTCGACAGCGGTAACAATTTAGAAGCGGGATGCTAAACAAGATATATACACGATGTCAAATATTGGCTGCACACATCTAAGCCAATCACTTCTAAATAAATTAACCATGGCATTGCCTAATACGATCCACCTGCTTTCTTCCTCGTGTTGTTCCAGACCCTACCTGAACCCCCCTTTGATTAAATGTCAAAAGCTTGCCTTGTGCCTGCAGATTTCACTGAAGGCGGATAACAGAAAGGTTCCTCCTGTGACTCCATAAAACTGAAATAAATTCCACTGGCATCTTGTAAATTTTTATTTTCTACAATGACTGCAGGCCCCATCTGCGACCCAGCTGTTATTAGAAGGGAAAGCGTTGGCCCTTCTGCATTACAAAACAGCATAGAACAGTAATTGCCAGTGGAAGAGATTAAGTGTAGACACTAAAAATGTTTACTCGCAATGAATATGCATAACGATGGGTAGGAAACAGCACTGGAAGATTAAAAAGAGAGAAGGGTTTGTTTACAAGGCTGGGAAAAAAAAAGAGGGGAATGTCAGTTGGCCCCAAGCCTGAAATAGGAACGAAAAACCTTTGGGCAAGGCATTAGGGAGAAAAACAGATGGTTTGTGAACCTTTTATTAGATAGAAAAATCATTAATCAAGCCCAGGCTGGAAATGGCAGGGTTTTTGGTAGTTCATATTTTAGTTTATTTTTTCTTAAAGTGACAGTGTGCTATTTTGTTGACAGTCAGCGGTATGGAGCCCCTTTCCATAGGAGCGGCAGCCGTTTTAGCATGCAGCATTGGGAGCACGTCTAACTTTAGGTCCGTGCTAGCACCAAGCTGTTCTGCAGAGGAAATCCCTCAGTAGGGTTTCACATTTCAGCACCTGTTTTGCCCGTATAGTGAAGCAATTAAAAAAAGAAAAAAGAAAAGAAGAAGGGGGGAAAATCGCAGCCTGGTTTATTTTTTCATGGTCGCTTCGTTCCGACCT